>NW_019060001.1:209580-242798 GCF_000696155.1 Zootermopsis nevadensis | reverse complement strand
AACCTAACCCAACCTAACCTAACCTAACCCAACCTAACCTAACCCAACCTAACCTAACCTAACTGGTATATTCTCGCGTCTGGTCTAGCTACAGCTTGTGTCAGATGCAAATGCTCCTGAGTTATTATTTTCTTATGCGATCCTAGGGGGATGCTGCCTACAAAAGCTGATGGTCCATGCAGAAAATACAGATTTACCGGCCACATTTTTGAGATTGAAATATTCTTAATGCATGTCTTCGTTGTGTCATCGATTGCTTCAAACTATAAGGGCGGTCTTTTGTGTACCAACAAGCGGAGCAAAGCAGAAATGAATAAATAATAATAACAACAATAATAAAGGAATGTAAAGGAGAAAGAGGATCCCTTGAAGAATGGAAACGTATAGATTTTAAAATATGGCGCACATATAGAACGCTGCTAAGTGTATGTTTTAGAGGGGATTGCCCGTATGGCTAGGAACTGCAGTTAATAGCTGTGTTCATAAATTGTTTAAGGCAAAGACTTTCGTTTTTTATTTCGGAAATGACTCCTGCTCTTAAGGGGTGCGGGGTGGGGGCATTACAATAACAAAAAGTGCGCGTAGTTTTGCAATGTGCCTGGTACAGTCTGCTCATAACAGTGTTGTTAAGAGACGTAAGAATCAATATCACTGAGGGATGGTTTTTGTAGACTTAATTTGGCATTCAAATTGCGCAAAAATCATAAATTATTACAGTGAATAAGAATTTAAAGTGTTAAAGTTTTCGTGGGGGAAACTTCACATTTTATATTCTACATTCGAAATGTGGATATATGGACTTAAAAACCGAAGAAAAAGATTTAAATTCTACATTCGAAATGTGGATATATGGGCTTAAAACTGAAAAAAAGAGATTTGTTTTAAGTACTGTTTGATTTATGGAGTGCTGGTCGAAGTTCGAATTAGGGGCTCTTGTCATGTGATTATAATTATTTTAAGTATAAAATAGAGCACCAGGGCAGATTCTCCGAGTTTCTTGAGTTATCGGCATTAGTTCGACGTCGGAACGGTTCGTGAATCCCTCGATTATGAACTTCAAATGGTTAACAGGTTTAAGATAATGGACGATTAAGGAACGTATTAGCTAGCACTGACTGCCTTTATAACGCATGTATAGAAATGCAATTCTCAGCCGACGTGTGCCGGGACGTCTTCTGCCTAGCATAAGAATGTACATGGGGACCCGGTAAGAGCGCGGAGCACCCGGAGAAGACGAACGCACGAAATGCGAGCGGAGTGCACGCAGACGTAAAAGCCTGCAGAAAGCACATGCGTTATTAGGAGTCGTATTTTATACGTTTTCACTTGTCTGAACGTGGCAGGGAGATTGCCCATGTTTCTTCTTATACTTGTCGTGTTTTCTACCCCCCACCCCCACCCCCACACACACTCACCCTCGTGCGACTTCTCATTTCAACCCCTCCCCACACAAACGCTCCTTTCAAAGTTCTATTTTTATACAAAAAGAAAAAAAAAAGATGTGAACGGTTTGGAATGAATGCAAAAAAAAATATATATATAACAGAACAGGACAGAGTATTTATGGAGTTGAATATTTCGATAGACTTTTATATTCCGTGCGCACTTGTAATTCTAACATACGTCAAGACAGAACACCCTTCCCCCCCAGAAGTCACCAACTTACTATCGAGGCTGCTTCACAGTGTTCTGTGCCGTGGAGGATTCACATTAAACAGACAGCTATACCAGCGGTTAGAACGCTGACCTTGTAATCCTGGAGTCTCGGGTTCGATTCCCGGCGGTGCCCGAATTTATAACTTGTGTTGGGCAAGGCCGTGGTCTAGGCAACACGGAGTTTTCCTCCGGGGGCTTCCCCGGTTTCTCCATTCACACACAGAAGAAGGCAATGGCAAAGGTGCCGGAATTTATAACTTGTGTTGGGCAAGGCCTTGGTCTAGGCAACACGGAGTTTTCCTCCGTGGCATCCCAACAATTACTCCATTCACACACAGACGAAGGCAATGGCAAACCACTTCTGGATCATCTGCCAAGAACGTATATGAACAGGTCCCAGTCCGAGAAAAGGATGGAAGGATCCTGTTCATATGGACCTGTCGTCAGACAGAAAACTAATAATAATAATAATAATAATAATAATACCTGCTTTCGCTGGATCCAAAATCGTGACCCTGGTTAGCATTACAAGCCGTGAAAATTCCACAGCGAAGCGTACGAAGAAAATCTCACGCCTCTAAGGGAAATTCATAATTACATATGTCGACCTTAATTATGATAATGGCGCACGCATAAATTGGGAAGGTAATAATTAGCATATGTAAGTGAAATAATTTCACTTCTTTCGTGATGTCTATGGACTAGCCACGAAACGTGTATGAAATTATATTCTTACAGAAAATTAACAGGCGATCAGGAAATCGATAGAGCAGTAGAGTGGTTTAGTCTTACAGTGATGCAGTGTAAAGAGGTTTAATGCGGTAATTACTGCTCTAACCCTTTCCGTGGTGAAATTTTCAGTAGAAAGACTTTATTCTATAAGTGAAATTAATTTAGTCTGTGGGATACTGCAAATAATTCACTTAAATTGACAGGACAGCAGAGCAAACATTAAGGTCTGGATTATGAAGCGACATATCTCGTTCATAGCATCAAAAGTGTCATGTATGTGAACGTGGCTCTTGTGAACTGTTCGTTCTTTAGTTGGCGGGGGGTGGGAACAGTTTTCTGCGTTACCTATAAAAAAGCTCGGGGTTACATGGCTACCAAATCGTTATTTAATTTAATACCGATTTGTGAGAGGATGTAAGGAAGCTTGGAGGGGGGGTGGCTAATGGTTTATCGCAATAAAAAATCCACTGTTCGGGGTGTGCTGTTGAGCTGGGGACAGAAAAAATATTTAAAAGAAAAGGAACCTTTTAGGAAGGGTGTCCTCGATGATGTATAAAAATGTCAGAGGTTCTGTTATCGATGTTCATCCCTATTTGTAAGGGCTGTTTCTTGGTGAAGCAGACCAGTTGCAAGTGACCTGCACCCTTGTTGAATGGCCGCAAATGGTCATCTGTCTGGAGAGGGCTGCGAGTTTGGGGTGATAGAAGGGGCTATGTCACGTGGCTTTCGAACCGCGAAGCTCGTCTAAATATTACGTAAGAATTCAGTCCGAACCGCGAAGAAAACACGACACTTCACCATTACAAAGATCGACTGGTTAACCCTTTGAAGCCGAAGCTCGTATAAATATTACGTAAGAATTCAGTCCGTACCGAAAAGAAAACACAACACTTCACCATTACAAAGATCGACTGGTTAACGCTGTTTAAGGAAATGATCGCTGTTTACAGGGAAAGTCATACGAAACCCAAATATACACTCTGTGAAAAAGAAATTCAGAGACACTGAACGTTGAAATAGGTGGCACGTATAGTTACCACTGGGTTAATAACTCGGGTACCCTGTCACTTGTTTGTGTTTTGGGACTGGCGTCTTTTGATATAATTTTATGATTTGCTTTATTTTTAAGTTACAGGTGTTGAGAAATCTTATTTTCTGATTAATTCCTTCACATTTCTTGGTTTTACATCAGGGTAGCTCATGTAACTGAAAGATAAGACACGAAAGCAGCCACAAAGAAGACGGAGATAATTTTATCACCCGGTCCGTACTGCACCATAGTCCACCCTTGCCCGTAAGTCTCTTCCGCTACCCCTCATCATTTATCGGACAGCGCTGTTCATGATTCTGCTGCCCGTCTTTATGGGGTCGGACTGATGGTCTGTTATGAACTGGGTCGGCCGGTGTTTGGCGTGGAGAAAGCTCAGGTTATGAGTGAATCTATACATGACAGGCTACGGTTTACGATCGACTGACTGTCAGTGTATGTGTGCTATGTATGACTTACCTTTTTCTCACAATGATAACAGACTGTTTACAAGTGCGGCTGCCATCAGGCAGCTTCTAGAATTATGATAATGCGACGATGAAGGCGTTGAAGGTGTTATTCTGAGTTGAAAAGAGTAGGAGAGTTCAAGAAGAAGGAGGGAAAGATATAAATAAATGTATGTAGGGGAGGCTTGTGTCTGGAAAGTCCCTTTACGGACAGTCACTTGTCTAGCAGCAATGCATTGTGGTCACAGACCGCCGCTGTACGCCCTGAAAACACACGCGAGATGTCGAAGTCGCGGTGAAGTACTTTGGTTGTGCCTGACATCTGGTGTTCGTATCTCAATCGATACAGACGACTCAGGGCTTGCAATCTTCACCAATATACGACATAAAATACAGATCTTAACGTGCAATTATTAAAATATCCGACACCAGCAGCTTGAGAGCTTGCCATGTCCGATATTATTCTGTAGGAAAGAATAAGGCAGATTTTCGCCTTCGTATCATGCTGAGAATAAGCGTAGAAGGCGTGGAGGTAAAACGTAAGACGTCTCCTGGGAAACTCTGTAGGGTGTAAAATCCTTGGACAGGAAATGGTGGCGAGGGAAACCTTTCTGCCTCTGTTGGGATTTGAATCCAGGACTCTCGACTCGAAGGCAGTCGCTGCCCTCTCGGAAGCATCCCGGTTATAGTACCCAATGTTGTGACAGTCACTGTCAAAACTTGCGACTTGTGCCACCCCTGAGAGGCGCGACAAGTGTCTCGTGACGTCATTAGTCACTTGTCACTTGATGCTGCAATATGTAGCCGCGCAATTAATTGGTGCTTGAGGTGCCACGTGACCGGGACATGTTGACGGCAGAAGTTTCAGAGCGTCACATCAGACTGGGTAGACACGTAGCACGCACGGCCGACAGACGCATAGAAAATTACACGAGGTTAGAGGCGGAATTCGGTTTACGACTATCCAAGTCACGGTGTCATCAATGTTTCGATTTAACCAACCGACTGATTGAATGGCTGACTCCATGGAGTAGGCTGTCGTGACCGGAGAACACCTGATTTGGCGTCCCGTTACATAAACCAAGCCTTAACGAGCAAAGCCAAAATCATTGCTGTCACTTACAGACGATGTATTTTTTTTTCAGTAAATATAAATAATTGTCTTTCCTAAACGCTTCTGGTCTGCTACTTGGCACCTAATTTCTGTCACTTTGGAATGGTAAAATATCGAATCTGATCTTGTCGACTCGCGTCGCAAATGTGTTTAATCGCCTGGATAATCGAGCAAGTCGACAAGTGGCTGAGTCTCCTGGGAAACTCTTCAGTCTGCCACTCGTTACTCAGAGCAAGCCGTTCACTTCATCTGCCTCCTACCCTTGCCAATTTCGTTCACCGGCACGTCTACCATCTAGGGGCAGCTTCAGGAGTATCTCAGTTCCCCTTTAATACCCTGTCACGCGTCGCGGGTTAGTGGTGATGTTTCTTTCGCACTCAGACTGTACCAGGTTCGATTCTCTGCCCTGTAAACGAATATTCTTACTAATAACGTGTGCAGTTGATAAAGCGGTGATGGAGGTTTTATTTTTTTATTTAGTGTTCTGTCTGACGACAGGTCCATATGAACAGGATCCTTCCATCCTTTTCTCGGACTGGGACCTGTTCATATACGTTCTTGGCAGATGATCCAGAAGTGGTTTGCCATTGCCTTCTTCTGTGTGTGAATGGAGTAATTGTTGGGATGCCACGGAGAAACCGGGAAAGCCCCCGGAGGAAAACTCCGTGTTGCCTAGACCACGGCCTTGCCCAACACAAGTTATAAATTCGGGCACCGCCGGGAATCGAACCCGAGACCCCAGGATTACAAGGCCAGCGTTCTAACCGCTAGACCACCGTGGCTCTGATGGAGGTTTACAAACGCAAAATGTTCCATTATAATATCTGGTTTCGGGGTTCGAAGTACGGTTATTTACTAATTCAGTTTGAAGTCGCCATAGTCTTACGTTACCACTGTAATTCACGATATTTGTTGACGCTAGGGCACGGCGTTTAGGATTTTATAAAACGTAGAGAATTTATTCACTGGCTGAGGAACTGTCAGCTTCTCAAGAACAGCTTCTAATCTATGAAGATGGTGAGAAATAATAAAAATGAATATAAGTAAATAAATGAATAATAAATGACTGGATAAAAGAAGGAGAAAGGCGTCTTCTGTTCAGAGCGAGCGATACACGCGGCTCGGCTATCCGGATCCTTGCGCCTGATTTACGTAAAAGGAGTTTCATGCTAAAGGAAACGCGTACATTAACACGTAATGGAAGCCCTTTGAAGACGCGACGAGCACTTGGCTCCTGCTTATTAGGCCGGCCGCACACCGAAGACGTGCGTTTTACGAGGCGCTCTGCTCAGACCAGCCTCAATGATCTCGCACATTTAAAGTTAATCAGTTGGATGTTCCAGACTGTATGGAGTCGGGAATTATAAGCTCGCACTACAAGTAACAGATACAGATGATTAACAATATCCAGATTATGAATAAATTAAATATGTATAGCCGAAACTTAAAATTATTTATTGTCAGGACTTTTTACATCGTCTGTTCTTTAAAATCACGACGTTTCGGAGGCTGGTTCTGTCTCCGTCTTCAGGTGAGAGGTACATATTCTGTTGGGTCCCTTAGATAGAGATAGACCAGTGACAGAGACCAGCTCTATCTAAGGGGTCCAACAGAGTATGTACCTCTCACCTGAAGACGGAGACAGAACCAGCCTCCGAAACGTCGTGATTTTAAAGAACAGACGATGGGAAAAGTCCTGACAATGAATAATTTTAAGTGTAAGCTACCGTCGTCAAAACTATTTAGAATTGAGGTAAAGCCGAGTTTAACTCACAAAGTCAACTAACGACCAGCAAGGTAACAATTACTTTAAAACATTCTGCAGTGAAACCATTTGATTACTAAAACACGCCGGTATTTTACGTTGCTAATTAAATCGAATTCGGATAAATTAAGAAACAGCATACACACGCGCCTTTCGTCCTTCATTCTTTCTCGAGTTTACTCAGTCCCTTCGCCTGCTGCTGCTGTTTAGTGCGACGGGCGCAATTCAGTGTGCGAGCGAGTCAGGTCGAATCCCACCGGTCTCAAGACGTTTCGTGCAGATAGCAAGACGCCGCCATTACGCTAATGACTGGGTGATGAGGAACGGGTGCGTTGCCATGGCAACCGTTTGTGATAAGACGCTCAACAGGTACTCTCACTGATTGCATCCCGAGGCAAGCAAAGTTGTTGCCGTCAAAGGAATGCGTCTCATGCGATTTATTTACATCTCTGACTAATGCGCTCACAATGGTTTGTTGCCTCTTAAGACGTCTTGTAAGACATGCTTGTAGACCGTGCGGGTATTAACGAGTATGTTTCTAGAAGTCGAAAATTATTAAAGTCGTGAGAAGAAAAGCGAAATACATTTGGATGAAATTTGAAATAAAATGAGACGGACCGCAACAACAGGATTCTCGATTTGGTATTCCGGGATACAAAGCCGCGTGGACGTTTAGATAATACCGACGTTTCGGAAGAATATACTGCCTTCATCTTCATAACGTATTAAGCACATATACAGAAGGACCATGGCATACTCAGCATACGATCTTTGAACTTGTTTAAACCCTGAGGAAGGCAAGGAAGTGTCCGAACTTCGGGTCACTCAGTCGGGAATCAAACACGGGACCTCGTTATGACGTTCTATTTTTTAAGCGAACGCACTTAAGCTGTAGGATTATCCAGCTTATCTCTTCCAGTTATGATATAATAATTTTGTATCAGCGTGGCCAGCCGTGGCTACGTAATGTTAAATGGCCGGATAGTTTTAAGAGTAAATCCATATAGAAGTAGCCGTGGACTGTCTTTAAAATAGGCCACGATATTAAAACGCCTACATTTTTTCCAGCTCGTCATTGCCACCATCGTCCGGAAACTTAGGCCTATAACCTACGCAGCTGACAACGCATCGTTAAATAAGGAACAAAGTAAACAAACATTTAGAAGATGTTTTTGTTTGTAGAGACCATAAAATAAGCCATTAATCATACAGAGTGCGCAGAAGAGTTAAAATAATACGAAGCGAGGCTGAAGACACAGCCACAGTGTAGTGTTGGTGTTAGACACGTAAACACAGCTCTGCCCTACTTCCGTCAGCACCATCACGAGTCATTACACCCCGAGCGTCATTATCCACCCTGAAACACCCCCACACACCCCATAAGACGGGCACAGTGAAAGGAGTGTGCCTCTTGTGTACCGTCCAATCAGTTTCTGGTGGCCGCTTTTAGCCTGCGCACAGGGTGTGGGTCAGTTTGCTTGTAGTTGGTCACGTGAGACGTCTCAGGGAACTTGGTTATGTCCGCTCGTAGGGACAGAAGCTAGTTTAGTTCGTAATGTTGAGGAGAGACGTGAGAAATGGGGAGAATGGAGAACACTACGTAACAAGGACCTTCATCTTTCGTACTCCTCACGAATTTTATTAAAGTATCCACATTTCTGTCGGGAAAGATCTAAGCGTATACGGTTATTTATTTAGTGTTGTGTCTGACGACAGGTCCATATGAACAGGATCCTTCCATCCTTTTCTCGGACTGGGACCTGTTCATATACGTTCTTGGCAGATGATCCAGAAGTGGGTTGCCATTGCCTTCTTCTGTGTGTGAAGGGAGTAATTGTTGGGATGCCACGGAGGAAAACCCCGTGTTGCCTAGACCACGGCCTTGCCCAAAACAAGTTATAAATTCGGGCACCGCCGGGAATCGAACACGAGACCCCAGGATTACAAGGCCAGCATTCTAACCGCTAGACCACCTCATCTTATTATTATTTAGTGTTCTGTCTGAGGACAGGTCCATATGACCAGGATCCTTCCATCCTTTTCTCGGACTGGGACCTGTTCATATACGTTCTTGGCAGATTATCCAGAAGTGGTTTGCCATTGCCTTCTTCTGTGTGTGCCACGGAGAAACCGGGGAAGCCCCCGGAGGAAAACTCCGTGTTGCCTAGACCACGGCCTTGCCCAACACAAGTTATAAATTCAGGCACCGCCGGGAATCGAACCCGAGACCCCCAGGATTACAAGGCCAGCTCAGGGGTACAGGGTTTTAGGGTTTGGACTGTCTCAGGAGGGACAGCTGATGAGGTTTTATGTACACGGTAACCTTTATTCTGTAAAAGTGTGGAGAAATCTTAAGATTTGAAGAGATTCTTGTGCAAGCGGCGAAGAATAGAAACTGCCTTGTAAGATAGTAATGGAATTTTGAAGATGTTAGCTCGGGACGTTTACTTATTCAGAATCCAAACACCCCTGCAGCGGGTTAACTACCCCCATACATAATAGATGTGCCCTCGACTTGAAAGTAATGGCTGTGTTATTGCAACTAATGGACTGTACTTGTTTTGCTTAGCGATCTCTAGTAATTAATCCACTCTGCTTGATTAGCGCTCATGTCGGCGGGTATGCACACTAAACACCGCCTCCTGTTATGCTTCTGTTTGTGTACCTGAGGCTGTACTCACAAGTTATATCTGTCTGTCCACAGGGACGTTTGTTTGTTTGTTTGTGTCTTGACTTGAGGATGTTTCTGGGCCGTCTCTACCAGCCAAGGATTTAAAACACATTTCTGATTTGCCTAATGGAGTGCGTTGCGATTTCTCTACAATACCGTAAGTCAGGATCCGTCCAAAGCCCTGAGGATACTGCGTACAAATTAAGTGATTGGTTTGTATGCGATGTTTGTTTCTTGGTCTGACTCTTTCAGTGCTGCAAACGATATATCTCGTTCGGGTAGAACGAGACACGTCACTCAGGATATTCTTCTATGGTCCATGCGTCTTTTAACTTTTATTTGACAGAGTAGTTTTATTTATTTATTCATTTAATTAACCTTTTCCATGCTTGGAACCAGATAGTACGAGTAAGGCAAGGAACCTGTGGTCCTCCGGAGTACGAACTCGGGTTACGGATGCGTGGATGTGGATTTATAGATGAAGATATATATTTTGCGTGACTTTTAGTAACGTTATTATTCTCGCTATTATCGCCCTTAACCCTTTGAAGGCGAAGATCGTCTGAATATTATTTATGAATTCAGTCCGTACCGCGAAGAAAACACTACACCTCACCATTACGAAAATCAGCTGGTTAACCCTTTGAAGCCGAAGCTCGTCTTCATAATATTTACGAATCCAGACCGTACCGCGAAGAAAACACTTCACTTAACCATTAGAAGTCGAATCAGGCGGTACCACATAAGATTTAACAAAGGAACATCCCGGTCAAAGCCTTAATACACTGCAGTAATAGATCTGTGCTGCAAATTCAAAGTTCTGCAAACCTGAACTGATCATTTGTCAGGCCATGGAGGGTACTAACCCACTGAGCAGTTAGTTTGCTGTGTTAACCTTTTTGAAGCAGAGCAGTGCGAAGTTGCTCTAACATTTAGTAATTCTGTATTTTGTTCACAGAGTGCATTTATTCCTAAACAGCATTAACAAGTTGATCTTTGTAATGGTGGAGTGTCGTGTTTTCTTCGCGGTACGGACTGAAGCGTTAAGACGTGTTGATTAAAAGATGTGAACACTCTTGGAGAAGACTTAATAAAAAATATGGACGAGTGAGAAGCAAAATTGTGGCTCTTTTAATAAATAAAATGGACAGTGACAAACTCAAAATTCTTGCTTCTTAATAGGAGAGAAATGTGGGGAGACCAACAAGGCGATAAGTATGAGGTCGGAACAGGCTTGAGGGCAGAAGACGGCTGGTGATGGTGAATCCGAGAAACACGGGTGTTACACGGGACACAGGTTGCGAACCACTGACATGCGGTAGTGCTACGTGGAAGGGAATTTTTCGAAGGAAGAAATATCGTCACTCTTTGAGATCGTTTGCTAACAGGCGCCGTCCCATTCCCCTTGTAGTAAAAACTGCTCGCTTTAAACAGTCTGTGTCGGCGAGGTATGTGCGACGGACGGACGGTCTGTCTGCTTAGAGGTCAGATTAACGCAACAATTAATTGCTGTAATGAGCGAACTCCCGAGGTACAGTTGTCTACACAAATGAAACAACGCAGTGTCCCCGATAAATGGGATTTGAGGTTCTCATGGCGTGAAGTGTCGATGTTGATCTTCTGGGTTGTGGCGCCGTGTAGCCATGTAGGTAGTTACCGACGTTTCGGAGGAAAATACTTCCCCATTTTCATTATGATCTGAGAATCGTTACCGTCCATGTTTCGTTGGAGATTGAAATATCTTTCTCTGAGGTGTACTCTTCATTTATTTAACGAGAGTGTATCACCAACTGGTGAAATCATTTCAACATCGAGACGTATCATTTGCACCAGATGCAATTTCCCGGTACGGAACGGCATTCGCTTGGAGATACTGAGGCAAATCACGAAAGCTCTCAGCCAGAGTAGCTGATATGTTAAAAATTAAATTCAGATTCGATCCACGCGTCTCTTCTGCGTGGTAAGGCAGAAATCCGTGACGTATGGGGAAGTGAAAATAAAGCTCCACGTATTCTTAACATCCTCGGTAATAGAAATGGAAGATCAGCTTCACGCCCCAGTCCCCGGTACGCACTGGGTGGACCCCGGATCTGGCCCGGACCCAGTGACGTAGAACAAATTCTGTGCCTCTTTCGGAAATCGAACCCCTGTCATGCAGCCAGGAATTTTACTGCATGGATTGGCCTGTACATGCAA
Organism: Zootermopsis nevadensis; assembly: GCF_000696155.1. The sequence goes on along the minus strand of NW_019060001.1, from coordinate 231,170 downwards.
AGGTTGGCGGGGTCATTGCACGAAGGGAAAATAAAATTCAAGCAAACTCAGTAAATGACCGTGTGTATGTAATATATGTGAACCATGAAGGAATTACAAGTCGTATTAGGTATTAAAGAACATGGCATAAGTACAGGGTGTCCCATAAAGATGCATACACATTGAAATAATGAATATTAATTTTGTCAGGCATTTGCTGTGTCACGAAATTAACGTTGGCCATTTTGGTTACACCAAGTTCGCTAATTTACTAAATGCCAATGTTGGCGTAAGTAATGGCTTAATTTATTAAAAATGTCTTTATTCCATTTATTGAAAGTGTGTATACCTTTTTTTGGGACATCCTGTATATCATGAAACGAGTTTAGCCGCCATTTTAGTGCTGAAAGCGTCCTGTCAGATTCTCGTTATTCATGTTCATTTCGACAGTAAATCCCGAGTTATGGCGTCATCAGAACGAAATTCGCGGCTTGATACTGCTTTGTCTCGTTCCGCCTCTGATCTCAATTTGTTACGCCACTTTCTTCTTAACACCTCGATTATCGAGGCATTTGAGGTCAGCGCCAGAGCAAACGGGGGTCACTAAATCTGTGACACAGGCTGTGGCGGACGATAATAGCCCGTTTAATTCTACAGTGTTCAAAGAAGTTTTCAGAGTCTTTTTTTTTTTGAAACCGAAGCTGCTACTCTGATATATTATGCAGAGCCAGTTTAATCCAGTCCACGTTTTCACAACGTCCTTCCGAGCAATTTGTTTTGATATCCTTGGGTCTCTGAAGCGGTTTGTTCGAGTGCCGTTTTTCGAGAAAAAAAATTTTTGTATGCATTTATCTTCTGATGACTCAAAAATTTTAATAATGGAGCACTGGTCAGCAAAAAGGATGAGAAATTAAATTGCCCTTATTCGGCAAACGCAACAAGAAATCTGGACTCGTGCCTCCTTTACCAGTAGCCAACACGTCTACATAATTTGCTCGTGTCTGACACGGCCACATGTTAAGATAGTCTCGACCGAAGTGTAGTTGTATTACTGTGCAACAGATGGCAGGGAGAGGCACTTCGAAATATCTGATCTTAAGCGACACAGATCTCTCAGCTGTTCGTCTCAATTCCTTTGTTTTATGGCAACAGTTCGAGATTTACATGCAATCTTATAATGGGAGCGGTTGATAAAAGTTTTTTTTTGGACAAATTTCCAATTTTGGTCAAAATCGAAAATCAAAAATGGTTACGTTGCTTGCTGGGGGGTTATCTCTAGATGGGGAGCTGAATGCCTGCTTCAAAGTACTATCCCAGCGTTCGGGTTTGAAGGAACTGGTTCCCGGTGAAGATACCCCCAGAATCTGCAGAGTTACCGAGAAGCTGCTTGTTACCCTGCGTATTTTAATTTTTTATAATCATTGTGTTTCGACCTGGATTGGTTGGTCAATGCAGTGACAAAGGTTAGATTCCCGGCGAAGTCGTGAAGTCCAGGCCGACTCTGGGGCCCATCCAACCTCCTATCCAATGAGTATCGACATTTTTTCCGTGAGATAAAGCGGCCGGAGCGTAAAACTTTACAGTTCCAAGGTTAAAGTTGTCCGGAGCCATACCTTCACTCCCCCCCAATACATCTACGTGGTGCTTTGTTAAGAAAAGGAACAACTTCATTTGTCTTTGTTTCTGTTTCTTTAATTTTCTTTCTTTATTTTGCATAATTAATCCTCTGTTGATCTCTTTCCTTCTCCCGGTTTCATCTCCTCTCGCTCTCTCTGTCTGCGCCGATGTATAAATAACTCCAGTAGGCCATCTCCTCTCCTCGCGATGATGCACTGTTCTGTAATGGGCCAACTGCCCGCCCTTACAGTTCCCAGAACAAAGCAGCTTCTCGGTAACTCGATACACTCCCATCACTTTGCCCTCTTCAAAGGCCCCCAGGATCTCTCGTAGCTCATCCTCGACCCACAGACAAGTCTTACCTGAAGGCCAGTCTGTCCGACGGATATCGGCTCCAGATCTGAACTTACTATTGTTTTCCTCAGGGTACATTTGAGACAAAACACTTTCACGTTGTCGCTCCGTGAATACAAGAGTTTTCGATATAGAATTCGCGCTGTAGCCATGTTGTTATTCTGTAAACAATATAATTAGCAAAGTCGTGTATACAGTTTGGTACAAAAGTCGGGACACACATGAAATCAAAATTGCGTTTGTTGATGATAATTCCTTTCTGTTTTAATTTTCGTGTTTGCCCTCACGAGTAAACGAACGAGCGCTTTAATCATTCAAAATAGTCTCTTTTGAGGAATGGCCCGTCTGTCCTGGATCCTGAAACACTATTTTGTTCTCACAGCGACGTCCTTCGATCTTCCTGGTTCCTCCCCATTTGGGAATGTATTTCGAACTCGGACTCGCCTATGATTCTGCTATGATCGTCCCGGCAACGAAAGAAGATTTAGAAAAAGTTACTAAGTGGAACCTCAGTTCCGGAGAATTAGACGTAAATACGTCTCTGTATTTAAATTATATTTACGTCTCTGTAATGTAATGTTATCTTCAATGTCATCCGTTTTGTTACGAAATCGGATTGTTGACGACAGTAATGTAACACAACAATGCCGAGTAAACAGATGACGTTTCCTAGGTAACATAACAATGTTCGCAAGCTGACCATTGTTGTCGATTTGTTGATACGGATCTTACAAATCATTCTGTCACTTTTTCGTAACACGTATTTACGTCAAAATAAATATACAATCTTCCGGACGCTACACGACACAATTTTATCAGATACCATAACGTTTGCTACGGTCTGTATCTCTGTTACATTGTTACCTCACGCTGTGTTTGTTATTGTTGATATAATTGTTGTTTATATTTGTTCACCAGTACACACTCGTGTTTTATGGTGTAAGCTAATAACTTTGTTGCGCAATAATTCCGTCTTGCAATCCAGCAAACGTAGTGAAAACAAGAGATAAATTGAACAGCTGTGATGTGGCAGCTACTACGTAGTGTCGGGACTATTATGACCTTCGTAGCTTCAACAGATAATGTCGCCTTCCTTCGTAAAATAAAACAAATGAAGTCTGAAACATCGCGTAGCGAGAAATTCGATAACAACGACTAGTAAATGGTAAGAAAACATGGAAGTGGCCCCAGTTAAAAAAATTACTCGAACCAACAATGCACAGAAGAGTTTATTTTGATTCTAAGTCATTTTATGTGTAGAGAAATGTGGGTTCTGTGTGTGATATGACCCTCATAAAGTATCGTTTACGTAATTAATTTCGTTTTTTCTTTGTTTAATCTAACAGTTTCTGTCATTGGACGTGATGAAATGTGCATTATGGGTAAATACACTTCGAGCAATAATGTTCCTGAACGAACTTTGTGTCTCGATACGTTCCTTCGTCGTTAAAGTCTTAAATAAAGAAAATAAATAAAGAAGAAAGAGTGGGAGAGTGGAAAAGGAAAGGAAAGAGAATTAAAAAGTATCTTGGATCGTAAAGTTGTCCTTGATCTTTGACGCTACTTGACGTTAGCTTTTTAACACGTGGCTTCGCTCGCGCAGTCAAGACCTTTGTGCAAAATGGGCTTAAAGACTTTGCTTTGTTTGAACAATGAACTCTAAATGTGTTTTGAGGCGACAGTTCCGTTCTGTGGTATAAAAACTTCAAGACCAACAACAGAAATGTAGTACTCAACATGCAGAAAACATATCTGATGACCACAATTGCCGTGTAGTCTGTGATACTCTAATACTAAGGTCGTTGGTTCGAATTCCGTTCAAGGCGTGGATGTATGTTTGCGTTCTCTGTAATGTGTTTTGCCGATCGCCCGTCCTGGCTGGCATCAAAATGGTTTAATATTTCATAATACTGAATCGGGTGGGTTCCGTTGTTATTAATTTGTCAGTGACTCTGTAGGATTTAAGGTAATGAACTTTCGGGTTCCATAAAAGTCGAGAAGCGTCTGTTGTGCTTTTCAAAAATTAGCCTTTTCCATGGAGTTATCATCGTCATCATCGTCATCAACGGGATACTGGCCATGTGACAGATGTGGCAACGTGGCGGGGCAGACACCTCTCGTCCTGTGTTTATTACACTTTACACTTGGCGTGTCGTGTCCCGGCGTTGTCGTGTTCCTTGGGAATCCCCTCCTCCTTCACATCTTCAGCTTGGTAGAGCAGCAGTGGCGTACGTGACACGTGGCTGTTGATTGGGTTGGACAAGAAATTTCCTGCTTTTATGAAGCCCAAAACTTTTAATCACCGCCTCGTCGTTGGGCCCGTCCTGAGTCAGAATCCAATACACACCTTCACATTTCAATATATAATGGAGCAGAATCCAGATCGGCTGGTAAAAAGGGCCGACGTTTATGAAGGACGTGCTTCGAATAAAGAAAGGAACATATTATCTGTCCGTCTGTCGAGAATCCCTCATACCTTATCGCATAATCTATTTAAAGAACTCAAATATAATTCAGCATGATCGTCTGCCAGCCCAAAATTAAATATCCGTTACACCTTTCCTATATCAGGCAATCGTCAGGACCCAATAATGATGGTAACAACCCTGAAACGTCGGCACAATTTCTACCAGACTACATGGTTTGACACCCCAGAAAATGTCCATCTTCAGAGTTCACATCGTCGTTTTCGAATTCGGTGTTCGTTCAGTGACAGTGTCCCCCCCTCCCGCCCCTCCGCGTCCCGCAGGTGTCACAGCATCAGCTGAGAAGAGACCTTCCCCTGTTGCCAGGTCGCGTGTCCCTGCACTCAGCTGGGTGCATCTTAAAGCTGTTTATACCGTGGTCCTCCTTGGCCGTGGTTTGTTTTGGTCTGTTGCGTGGCAACGTGGATGCTGCTCAGCTGGGGTGGATGACCACAATACTCCACCAACCTCGCGAGGAACCATGTCAGACTGCCGTAGTGTGCGCCGACTCCGTGCAAGAGGGGCTGAACGGCTAGAACAGAGACTGAAAAGAAAAGGATAAAGGAAGATAGAGAGAGAGAGAGAGGAAGGATCGAAGAATGAAGAGATCATAAGGAAAGAGAAACAAATGCCCTAAATGAACCTCGTTGTGTCCTGATTAGAGCCATTGTCGTGCGCCCAGGTGTGCCGGCGTGCCGCCGACCGAGGCTGGCACACCCCCCCGAGAATATTGAACTCTGCTCACGTCACACGTGTCCAGTGACACTGCAGTTAAATAAGAACATGAAGCTATTAAATTAGGCGCAACAGGTTGGCTCTTATTGTTCAACGGTTGGCAACGCGCCAGCTGTAATTGAAAACCGAGTTTCTGTTTGCAGCAGTTGGTCATGGCTGTGCGCGTGTTAGGAACAGAGCTTAAGAGGCTGGCTCGCAGTTCAGGCTCAAAATCTCGTCAAAATCTGTCAAGTTTTTCTGGGTTCTGACGCCGTGTAGAATCGTAGGCGGACCCAGAAAAAAGGTGGTTGTCGTCAGAGTCGTATGGGTCGATGGGTGACAGCGACTGATGTAACCTGTAAAATATATGTTCCGTGGATTCGAGCTAGGGACCTCTGCGGAGGGAGCCTGGCCTTACAAATCTAAACACAGTTTATTTTATTATTATTATTTATTTAGTGTTCTGTCTGAGGACAGGTCCATATGAACAGAATCCTTCCATCCTTTTCTCGGACTGGGACCTGTTCATATACGTTCTTGGCAGATGATCCAGAAGTGGTTTGCCATTGCCTTCTTCTGTGTGTGAATGGAGTAATTGTTGGGATGCCACGGAGGAAAACTCCGTGTTGCCTAGACCACGGCCTTGCCTAACACAAGTTATAAATTCGGGCATCGCCGGGAATCGAACCCGAGACCCCAGGATTACAAGGCCAGCAAAAAAAAGCGTACACGCTAGATGGCAACACTGCCCGCTCCGAGGGCAATCACCGAAATCTGATTTAGTGTACACCGACTTTTTTAACTTCTTATTTTGATCTCTTTCCCGTTCGTTTGGTGCGTGGAGAGCCGTGTTCTAGTTGGCCCCCTCGTGCCCCGGGGGGGCCCTTACTACGTTGTAGTAAGCCAAGTGCAGTGATAGTGCAGGCTCTTTAGTACAAAAACGGCGTACATCCGTGCTTGCTGGGATGACCGAGGAACATGTTCTTTGTAACCGGCCAGACGTGTCTGCCCCAGCCTCTGAATCCGATTTCTTCACGTGTAAGGCAGGTTCTTTCTTATGTTTAACGCCAGCGCATCAACTGCAGTTTCTACTTAGCCTCCGTTGATATCAGAGGATGAGTTGTAGATTACCAGGAATTGGGAAGGATCAGGGAAGGCGTTGGAAATGAGAGAAAGGTTTAACCGACATCCCGGACGGGATTCGAACCCGATACCCCCGCCCCCTTGTCGTTTCTCCCTACCCTGAGCCATTTGAACCCAGCTGACGTTTTCAAATCTATTTGCCTAGGATCCGTTTCAACATCTCCAATCTACAGTTAGGATTTGAAATAATTGTCTTGACTCCAAGTTTTCCACCCGAAATTCGACGATGTATTTGTTATACGGCGAAATAAATCTACATTTTTCTACAGTTTTCGAGGCAGACTGATTAAGGTCTTCGTATCCAGGGTTCGTGTCGGCCAACATAGCATCCTGTCCAATGTGTGTGTAAAGCAGTCGGGGGGCGTGAAAGTAACCATTAATGTCCATCTGATGCAGAGGTCAAAACACCCCGGACAGCTATCTCCTGCTACAAGCTTTTATGATGTAAGCCGTTGGAAGATCATTAAAGGCTCGAACCCCTGTCTTCTAACACAAAGACTATACCAGATCAGCCATGCTCTGAGTTATGTGTGTAGTTTTCACATTGTTCTCGTCCCACAAAACGGAGCACTGTATTGTACATCCAATCATCCCCGCTTATTATAAATGAGTCGACTTGCGACTTGAGGACCGATGGCTGCGTGCGTGTCCTCATATAATAAGGCGTACGAGAACTTGTGTCTGTCTTCCCCTCAACATGACTTGATTTAGCTGAAGGCAAAGAAGAACAGATAAAAAAAAAAGTCCGTGATGGCTTTGAGACCGGTTTCTGATGATGAAGGTTAGAAGATCCATTGTGAGGGGGAGGACCTGTAACGGAGGCTGTTGGCAGCAATGTCAGTGCCAGACAACTTGGCAGCACTGCTCCATCGGGATTCTGATTCGGAAATTTAGTATCACAAAATTAATTTCGGTTTCCGCGTAAGGTTGGTTAGGAATGTAGAAATGTGCAGCCACGTGACAAGGGGTAGCAGAAACGACTATGATCTTGCAGCTGGTTGGAGTAAAGAGGGAAAATTGTGATCCGTTCCTGAAGCCAGACTTAAAGTACGCAATGGAATATTACAGAATGAACAGCCCGTAAATGAAGTCACAGACAAGACGAATACAGAAACTGAGGTCAATTCGGGACTTAACAAGAAATGCAGAAAATTTTCAATAAGCTCACACGAAGATGAAACGTAGGTAGCAGGAGACTCTTCATAAAAATATGGGTTGTTCTTGCACCAGGTGGTCTGGTAGAAGTTTACCGACGTTTCGGAAGTACTTGTTGGTTACCAGACCACACGGCGCTACAACCCAGAAGACAGCCATCTTGGTACTTACCGCCGTCAGAACCTCAGATCCTGCCACGTAGCTGTAAGTTTACGGTAAATTATATTATAGTCAGGGATATGAATAAGGAATGGTAAAATATGTACAAGTTGAACCACCACGAAAATAAAACGGGTACAGCACATGTCATACAGATATTAAAAGTAGCAAGAAATTAGGCACAAACTACGAAATTCAGTCACTGGTTGAACAATGAGAGTTAGTAAACATTACAAGTCGCCAAATGGATGCTGGTTGTCTGGAACAAGCATTAGGATTGCCTCTATCAAAACAGTGGAGAAGTGGTGTTGGGTTGGGGGGGGGGGAGGATTGCTGTCTCCAGACTCATGGGATTCAGCATCATGATCCCCCCCTCCCTCGCCACTTCTCTTTGTAATTTTTATTGAAAATTATAAATTTAACCACCAGCGTACGTTGCCCTGTTCTCATATAAAAATTACGTAGAACCGGTACAGTCATTTCTGCTAAAAGTTTATCCTGTGTCACCTGATACTTCAGACATTTTAGAGAGTCGCTCAACACATTGAAAAAAGTCAGTACTTTAACCCGTATTTCTGCATTTTGTCCACAGAATGTATTAATGGGTTTATTATATTAATTAAATTAAACAGCAATTATTAAACAGCAGAGCTTTATCCTGGAGACGTTTTGTATTTTCTTTGAAGCACGGGGAGAATTTTTATTTTAAGACGAGCCCTGTCTTCAAGGGGTTAAAATTCGTTCCGAAATTTTTATTGTGAATTTCCAATATCAAATTTAATTAAAATCTGTCGAGTAAGAAGCACAACATTATGACGCGAGACTGTCCTTCGTGTCGTATTGTGACAGGATATAAACAAACGACAAACGAATTGCGCAAATCTCTTGTTTCTTTGAGAAAAGTGCACAAAATTTTGATTGGATATCTCAAAGAAAACGTATTATTGCCAGGGTAATATTTTCTTCTATTTTCGAAGTTTTGATTCCAGTACGACCTGACTTTAGCTTTTTAAATAACTGATTACGTCCTATAAAATTATATATATTTTTTAAACCTTCCTCTAAAACAAACATCCATATTCTTATCACCACAGAAAACTCCAACACGGAAATTCTTCCGTGTTTAATATTGACTTTATATAATGTACCGTCTCCTTCAGAAAGCAAACACAATTGTACCTTTCGACCTGTTCACTGACGTGGTTTCAAACCGCATGTATCTATTATATACGTATAATCAACAGGTCTGTCATGTCTGTCTCTCCGTCCACGTGATTTACCTCGAGAACCGTTGGATGGATTTGGATGAAATTTGGTACAAAGTTTATGTCATTTTGAACGACCCTAAAATCGCACTTTAGAAATTTCCTGCAATATTCTGGCACCGATAATAGCGCCACTTGTAATTTTTTTTTTATTTAGTGTTCTGTCTGACGACATGTCCATATGAACAGGATCCTTCCATCTTTTTCTCGGACTGGGCCCTGTTCATATACGTTCTTGGCAGATGATCCCGAAGTGGTTTGCCATTGCCTTCTTCTGTGTGTGAATGGAGTAATTGTTGGGATGCCACGGAGGAAAACTCCGTGTTGCCTAGACCACGGCCTTGCCCAACACAAGTTATAAATTCGAACCCGGGACCCCAGGCTTACAAGGCCAGCGTTCTAACCGCTAGACCACCGTAGATGGTAGGATAATATTAAAATTGATGTTAGGTTGGAGGTTATAGATAGGATTTATCTGGCTCAGGATCCGGACAGAATGAGGGCTCTTGTGAACACAGTAATGATCCTTCGGGTTCCATTAATGCAGGGAATTTTTTCTACTAGCTTCTCAGGAAGGACTCTGTTTTTTTGGAGTGTGGATAAAACGTAAGAAATAAAAATTAGGTTCAGTGATTTCGGTTTCTGTGGATTGGTCTGATCTATTTGACATTTTCCAGGGTCTTTCTGCCTTGCAATGGGGCCCCATTAACGAAAGCGTTGTGTCATTTGGTCTTTCCCATTTAAGCAACTAATATGGCTGCCATCTAAAAAAAAAATTCGCAAATTCGCCACTGTGGCAGGCCTCGAACGAAATGACATACACACGAAATTTCGTGAAAATCCACCTGTCGCTTCAAAAGGCATTGGGAGGTTGTAAGCGTGTCCTTCCCTGTAAATAGGATGCTGAAAGCACATGATGTTGCAACACTGATGGTTGGAACTGTACCACGGGCATTTGCTGACCTTCAACACGAGTCCAGGGGCGCTCTATCAGCTGCGGGCATAAATGTCACAAGTAGCAGTTCCTTTTCCGTCTTGTAATAAAATGCAATTCGCCATATCGTTGTCCTATATACAGGAATCATTTCATGATGTGTGTGAAAATGATGGTCTGGTTATCATTTGTGAGGAACAGGTGTATTTTAGGGTGTCATCGCATCTCTATTTTCTTCTTAATTGTTTATTTAACAACGCTTTAAGTATCTCAGACAAAATGGCCTCCATTGGGAGAATGGCAGTGAATTATGAACTGCAAAGGATGGGGACGGAATCTGTCCTGGAATTTACCTGGAAGCACCGAGGAAAACCACGAAAAACTTAGTGAGGATAGCTGGTCTCCGGGACACATAATGTGTCTGGAGAGACTGAGTATAACCTCGAGAAAACATACTGGGGCATTAAAACTGTACGGTAGAGAAGTAAATAAAGAAGGAAAGAATGAAATAGGGAGAAACAGAGGTAAGAAAAGCAATTGCTACAGTACGCAGTTTGCAACACACTCGCCACAGCCCGGAATCTAACCCCGGACATTCGGTCCCGAGAATTAAAAAGCCTGAGTTGCGGCAGAAGGCAGCTGATAGGCAACTTCTCTTGCTTGTCCATTGAGCAGGTCAGTCTACACAACGGCGTACACCTACTGCCAAAAAACATAAGGTCAAAGTAACAGACCAACGGAGAAGCAAACATTCCCATAGAGCATATTTATTCATAGAAGATTATCGTAGCTTAGCTCTTCAAGAAATTCGCCATACGTTATGGAATCCGAAGGTTCATTACCGTGCTCACAAAAGCCCGCTACTGGATCCTGTTCTGAACCACATGAAACCACGAAACAAATTTCCTTTGAGGTCCTCACATGAACCTTGTCCTGTGCCACTGACTGTAAAATAGCCATCTTTACTGGAGAGGCTGGCCTTCAGGATCAGTTTCGGTTGGTGTGGAAACGACCAGATGTACCACCGGAGGGTCGTGTAGCCACCTGTGGGTTGGCACAACAGGTGGCTGGGGTGTCCGTCTACCTGTTAACAACCCTCGCGAAACGGAGCTCAACACACCCCCACACTATCCATGTCTGTGAGAATCCAAACCGTTGCATTTAAAATGAGCGTGGCTAAAGGAATAATATTTTAAGATTAGTAAGTCCTCAGAAGGTTGTGAAATTCATGCCGGCTCCACGGTACGGCTTCCTGAGGTGTGAGCTCCTCAAAGCGGTGAATTTTTTTTTGAAAATCTAGACTGATTTTCTTGGCTTTGAAAAACCCCAGAAGATCATGTTTTAAATCTTCTAAGCAGTAGGATGGCTGTCTTCTGTGTTGTAGCGCCGCGTTGTCTGGTGGAAGTTTACCAACGGCGCTGCCAGAACCCAGAAGACAGCCATCTCAGTTTATAATTGTTCCCCATAAAATATATAATCTGTCTTTAGAAATATTCACTTAAAGGCATTGTTTTCATACCACTCTCGGTTAGCACTTACTGTCAAGTTCCTGTTATGATCTTTCACAAATTAGAAAATGTTTATGATTCCGACGCTGGCAAGAATTTCATCTCTAAATTTTGCGAAATGTGTCATGTCCGGATGAACCTGCCTTTTCGCGCGCGGAAGTACCTGGCGCTTGTCTGGCTGGGTGACGTCATAACGGAGGATTCCCCAACACATTTCCTTAGCACGGGATTCCTCACACGAGGATTCCCCAGGTAACTATGGCAATCAAGGATCACAATGAAATTTAGTATTAGGTGAACTGGATTCATCTGCCTTATTATGGTGTCCAGTGACGCGCTCTCCCGAAAACAGTAGTAAACATTGTGGATCCCGTAAAAAGACTATCTGAGCTACTGTTAGCTTCTGAAGAAGGATTGTGCTAGTTAGTGTGTTATTTCCACTTCTCCTGTTCCATCTCGGTTCGTGCAATTACAATGTTGCTTTTCTCTTTCGCTGTGGGACGAGAGGTGACGGTTGGTGGGATGCTGTAGGGCTCTGGAAGTACCCATTAATCAAGGGTTTCAGGCTCGGAAGCAGGATTGCCAGAGCCATAGCATTTTAACGACCCAACAGTAACGATTCAGTCCGTCCGATATTCATGAGAGATAGAGATCTACAGCCTGTACCACAACACATTTAACGTAATGACAAACATTAGCTGAAGTGTCGCCTCCCAGGTATAATCCCACCGGGTGTCTATAAAGTTGAGAAACTAAACAACAGACTTTATAAAACTCTGATACATTGGCTAAGTCAGACTTTTCGGCGCTCACGTTCCAGATGAGGAGATGACATTACTTTTTCGTATTGATGGTGTCCCAGGTTCTGCACTGAATATGGAGGCGACAGGTTCCTCCAATACGTGACGACACGTTCACGCTGCGCAATTTAGTAGGTCACAGTTCAAATTGCAATCTTCATGAAAACATCAAACGTTGAAATTTTTAAAATCTTCTAATCGTCAAACCCTTGGTCTGATACTGCCATGACCTTGACCTATCCGTGACCTCAACTTTACATGGGTAGGGTCAGAGACCAACAGGTCTTCAGAAATATGACCTTGACAATTTTCAAAATCCTGTATTCAGCAAACACTTGGGCTGATATTTTAGTGACTTTGACATGACCTTGACATATCTTTGACCTAAAATTTACATTAGTGTGGTCATTCAGAGACCTACAGTTCGGAAGAAATAAACATGAGAAAAATGATCTCGAATGACCTTGAAATTTTTAAAGACCTCTAGTCGGAAAACCCTTGGGCTGATATTGCCCTGACCTGAAAATAACCGAACAAAGGAACACAGTAGTTTGCTCGAAAATGTGAATATGTGAGATTGAATGAACTGCAAAGGATGAATATTTTTGTGGTGATAGCAAGTATCGATTGGAATGCTTCGTATCACGTGTTTGGTTATCGTCGCTTACGACAGAGATAAAAATTGTAACACTGAGCACGGTAATTGCCTAGTTGGTAATGTCACTGTGACAGGTAGTTAGGTAATTAACCGGCCCTGTAGTTAATGCCTGTAATACAATGCCATCTATTCAATCAGCCACTTAAGTCAGTTACCTAAGCACTGCTTTAGTTACCTAGCAAGTCAGTCGCTCAGCTGAGTAGTTAGATAAGTCAGTTAGGTAGCCAGTCAGTCACTTAGTCAAGTAGTTGCCCTTTCAGTTAATTAGTACTAAGCTTGTTTGATGTGCCCCCCCAACCTTGTCGTGCTCCTTGCGTCCTGCCCTTACGAAACAATTACAGCTGTTTCTTTCTGTTCTTTTGCCCAGCCTCGGGTGAATGAATGTCCATCAAGTGTCACCCAGTTCATTACAGCGGATTGTTACCTAAGGTGAGATCGATGCAATAGCAGAGGTGTGTCTATAGAGTTGTTTGACCCCCCCCCCCATTTCGAAGACGTGCTTCCATCTCGTTAAACCCTTCCAGCGATTTGCTACTGAAGTAACTATAATATTTTGGTGTGGTTATTGCAACAGTGGGTTAAGTTTCTTCGTCCTAGCCACTGGATTGAGAAGATGCTGACTCTGAGATAGCAAATTTTTAATGTTTAACACCGCTAATACAAAAGCGCGCTGTTTGATTCGGTCACAAACAAGTATTTCTAGATTTGTAGCTTAAATGCGTCATGTTTGTGTTGATTAAATATATATTTATTTTCACAGTCTATACACAAACGTTGTAATTAAATGATGTTGTTAAAATTATATAATATTAAAACATTATGTAGTTTATTTATTTATTTCCTATGTCAATTACATACTCAATTTTCATGATAATAATTAAACATTAATTCCACAGAAAATAACCGTCTGACTACAAACAAACAACTCATCATGAAAATGGAAAATCTACAAACAAACCACAGATCAATATAATACATTGCATTAAAATATCTAATAATTTTAAAATATTATAAAATTGATATAAACCTGAAGATGAGGTCTTATCCATCGAAACATGTCGTAAAAAATCGCTAAATAATGTAAAATTGTATTTACGATAAAAAGCGCCAAAATATAATATTTTATACTACATAATGTTTTAATATTATATAATTTTAACAACATCATTTAATTACAACGTTTGTGTATAGACTGTGAAAAATAAATATATAAGTATTTCTAGAGCTACCTGAGTTCTTTCTTCGGTAAATTTAGGTATTTTAAAGAGGGCTTAATAAAGGCAATACAATATTTATTCAGTTGGTTTTTCTCTAATAACGTAGTTTTATGAACAGGCTACTCAACGTCACAGGCGTACGCCGCAGAATTTCGATATTTGTTTTCGCATCTGTACGCATTGACACTCCGAGGCATTGACTTGCAATTGCAGGCGAGAGGAGGCAGACAGCCACCCGGTGCCCTGCAACATCTCTCATAGGAATGTTTGTCTTTCTGAGTCCCGAGACCTTCAATTGTTCTACCAAGCGAAGTGCATGTTTTGCTTCAGCCATCACTCCAGCATCTGCCGACAGATGGAATCGAAAGCTGTGCCTAGTTCAGTAATTATTTGTTTACGTCTGTAAATAGAGTCCAGCTTTAGGGTTACGTCTCGCTCCCTGAGTGTTCATTATTTAAGATTGGAAATGCAAGTGTGTGAGAACCCAACCAACTCAAAGTGCAGAGTCCTTGATAAGCTAATAGCACTCTCAGCTAGGCAAGAAATTCCCTGCCTTACACTAAATCCGAATGTTCATTACCGTGTTCACATAACCCCCTCCCCCACCATCTATCCCGAGCCACGAAAATTCAATCTACAACACCCTTCCTTATTTTTAAGATACATTTTAATAATATCCTTTTATCTAAGGCTAGGTATTTCAAGTGATTTTCCCTTCAGGTATTTCAACCAAATATCTTACGTTACTCATGCGCGCTACATGTTTTGCCCATCTTATACTCCTCGATTTAACCATTATAATAATATTTATGAAAACATAAATATTAAAAAAAAACTGTAAATCTACCTGTTTTGCATGTAAGTGAAACTTTGACACGTACTAAGAGAGAAACATAACTTGATGTGTGAGAGGTTCGAGGTTCTGACAGCGGTGAATTTAACTTGGAAACAAAGTGCAAGGGAGGATACTTCTTTTAAAGTTATGTCACTCCCCTTAATTCTCTCCCCACTTTCTTCCTGGTTACTCTTCAAAATAATTACGACTGTGATATGGCGTCGCTTAACAACCCAACTTAACCAATCTGCAAATTGTAACACTGTGTTTAAAAAAGCATTTAAGAGGAGTCGCTTCGTGCAAACTGACGCATTAACCCCGCTTTACCCGTAAAGAGGCCAGAGTCGAATGCACAGCGCAGGGTATATCCTGCAATTAGCGCAGATTGATTGGAACAGTTTGAATTGTAATTGTGTCACAGTTGATTACTTGAGCGCAGGTGTTCTGCTTTATTTAAAACGCAATTAAAAATTAACGCGAACCGTAACCATCTCCAGAGGCCTGAGAAAGCGAAGCCACGCGATGGCCCTCTATCGACCGAATAGGTTGACAGGGAAATCCACGGCGAGCGGGTTAGCGCAGCACAAAGGTTCCAGAATTGTACCTGAGAGTTTCTGGGTTTAGATGTCGACAGGGTTACGCACTATGGTACAATTTGTTTCAGTCTCGCCAACCGTAAACGTGGGTATTGTTTTAAAATAGGCCACGGTCACTTTCCTCTACACTTTTCCGATAAAGAACGGTCACAATGACTTAACACAATAAAATTATTTGGAATTAAAAATGTTAATAAATTAAATTATTTATAATTTTGTGGTTAAAAAAGTAAAGTTATCCTTGGTGCACGTTTAAACACGATGTCATGAGGACGTGTTGAGGAATGGAAATATAGTTCCACTCTTTCTTAACTTCGTCAGTAAAGTAGTTAGCTCCACGCTCCGGCCATTTTATCCCCGGGAGGAAAGTGAAAGATGTGGTTAAAATTTTTATGGAACTTAAAGATATACGTGATTCTCCTCAGCCGTTAATATAGCATCTTCAAAAACCCAAATTACCAAATGTTCAAAAACTTTTTTCGTTAGCAAATAATTTTGATTGCTCTGAATGAATAAAGAAAGGGGGGCAGAATGCTAAGAAGCAGGATGGGAATAAGAGAGGATGTTTTTATGTTTCCAGTTTCCTCATCCCGTGAGTTCTCCGTCTTCATGTGTCACACTCTCGCCGGGATCTGCTTTACTGCTGATTCTCAGTTTTAATGACCACTGAAATTAATAGCTTCCATTTCGTATTGTCTCGCGTACGCTGCATTGCAGATTAACATCTCATGTTCTGCCTGTGAAAGACTGATAGTCGTTTATTATCCACCGTTAATTCGTTATTATATGGCACCTCGTTAATAAAGCAACTTACAGAAATGCCTTGTGGTTAGTTTGCGACTTCGTAATTGCGATAATATCGGCAAGGAAACTGTAGCGTGTCACCATGACAACTGTGCGCTTCATAAGCAGTCGTCTGTTTGGGTGATGGGGGCACGCGAAAAGACGAACACTTGAATTTGCATGTGGGTAATTCACGATGTCGAACACTTTGTCGGAATTGATGTTCACTTGTTGGAAAAACGTCGAGAGCCCCTCGTTTTTCGAGGACTCTGACGGCTGAGGAAGTACGCAAGAGCAGATAGAAGACGTCGTCCCTGACCGTTCAGTATTGTAGTTGCAAAATATACCTAAGCAACTCCGTGGACCAGAGTCCTTCTTGACAAGCTGGTAGCTGAATAGATATCGACGAAATTTCCCGTCCTATATGGAGAGATTAATCTAGCCTACGCCCTTTCCACTCTGTATGTCTTAGGCACATTTTAATATTATCTCTGTGCCTTTGCGTGTCTCCCCGAAGTGTTTTCTAAAATCGAAATTTATAATGGCTCCCACGCCCTGCCCATATCGTCTTCCACCGGAAAGTTTACTGATCATAAAAGTTCCCATTTTGCAGTATTCTCCAGCTTCTTCTCAGTCGCTCCCTCTGAGGTCGAAATTTCTCCCCAGTAGTCCGTTCTTAAATGCAATTAATCTGTGATCTTCCTTTAAAAACATAAATATTATATATATTAAATCGTGTCCGTCTAATCACAATAAATTCTTATTAAATATTAAAATATTACAATAATTAACATTTAAAATATTTAAAATATTAAATGATGTTCTTTATCGAAATATTCGATTTAATATATACTTATTATATCACAATATGACACAACTTTACCATCTTAAGAGACCAATTTCCACAGTCGCACGAAACGACATGCAAATTATAAGTTTCTAAATGTTTGTTGATAATAATATTGGGTCTCTCTGGTGAGGTTTCTAGGACGGTCTGATTGGATGCTCACTTGCCGACGGCGAAGGGAGCATTGAGGGGCCCGCCCCAGTAGCTGCACACAATTTAATTACCGAAGCCTGCATTCAGTGGTCTAATTGCAGCCTTGCCGACTAATGCACGTATTGCACCGCTCCCCTGCGCCATGCTAAAGTGAGGGGCCTTTGAAAGCGGCAAGTTATGTCAGCGTATTGTGTTCCAGCCCCGGCAAAGTACTACAGCCTTCGTAGTTTCGATTATCGAATATTTATCGTTTACATTTACTAATTTAAAATATTATTCGTGTTTGTTTGATTATGACGTGTTCCTCAGCCTTGAAGGTTAAGACAGTACGTTCCTTCGAAACTTTGGCTTCTGTATTTAAGCCCACGAGGCATTACGACCCAGAAGACCAACATTTTCTCCAACGGCGAGAAACAGATCATGACGTTAATCGTAATACGGAATAATGGAATACCATCTGTGTTGTGGAAAATATTTCCTTGTAAAATCTTATATCAATTATTTGTTTTAATCCGTCTGATCACAATATAATTTTTTATTTAAAATTTCTTATAATTAAGATAATAAAATATCATTCATGTTCCATATCGATTGATCGATGTTCCGAAATGTAAAATCGATCAATCGATATGGAACATGAATGATATTTTATTATCTTAATTATAAGAAATTTTAAATAAAAAAATATATTGTGATCAGACGGATTAAGACAAATAATTGATATAAGATTCACAATATGACGCAATTACACTATCTTGTAAAATCTTATAATTCTAGAAGTGTTTTAATACCCTTCTACATGTGTAGGACCTACAGCCTGAGACATATTCTTTAAATGTGACATGAAATGTAGATTATTTTACAGAAATATTGATTGGAGATACTCAATATTTGTACATTAAAAAGTGTGGCAATCTAATTTGTGTTTTTTTCCTCTCATTTATTAGATTTCTTTGTACTACAAGGTCAGCAGTTGTGACCGCCGAACTCTGTCTTCTGATAATCCGCTGGTCTAAAATTATCCATCAGCTTTGCATTAGTACGACGTTACATTTTCTTAACAGCGAAACTGCTTGCTATTTTATATGGGGAAAGATAATTATATCAGAATGTGACACTGATAGACACGAACCACAAGCAGTTTCGAGATAACATTTTTCAAGTTGCTTCACCGTGGCTACAACAACCATACTATTTCTTCATCTCCTTTTTTTTTTTTTTTTTTCTACAGCGCCATTAGAACCCATCTTTCATTACTTCAATGTATATAAGCAGTGAAGGTTTGAAGAAAGAGTCTTCAGAAGACAAGTTATCAAAGAAACGTTACATGAGAAACACGCAGGGATTTAATTGCGTTCAGCTGGACTTAACATAAACATTCTTCAGCTTTGCGCTGGTAATTATTACCCCAGCACTGGAAGTGTCAAACTAAAACATCCGTAACCGTGGCGACTGTTTATTGTAACTCGTATTTCTACATTTTTGGTTTACGAACGCACTCGGAATTTTTTTTTTTTAGTGGTCACAGCTCATGACCCCGCATTGGGTGAGAAAGTTGTTCGTTCCGAAGACGACTGATTCTCTCGATGACCAGTTC
Source organism: Zootermopsis nevadensis (assembly GCF_000696155.1). The sequence continues at coordinate 212,391 of NW_019060001.1, read as the reverse complement.
TTCACGCGCACCAAGAAACACCATTTTTTTTAATAAAAATCTCCGCGTGTTACTCCCTTCACACACAGAAGAAGGCAATGGCAAACCACTTCTGGATCATCTGCCAAGAACGTATATGAACAGGTCCCAGTCCGAGAAAAGGATGGAAGGATCCTGTTCATGTGGATCTGTCGTCAGACAGAACACTAAATAATAATAATAATAATAATAGTAAGACGGGTAATTGTTGTCTAACAATTACTTAAGATCACGTTATTATAACAAAAACTCGTATCGCATTCGTGCAACAACGACCTACGTGATGCGTGTTTAATTCCATAAAATGTCCAGCGCTGCTTCGTATCCGGAATATTCCCTGTTCGAGTCTGGAGCCAACCTAAATGCCTCGGGCAGTCCAGATTTTATGAAACAGATCATGCCTTTATTTTTTTTACTTTCGAGATGTTGCTAAACTATACGTTTAAAAATTCAGTCCGTACCGCAAAGAGAACACATCACTTCACCATTACGGTCAACTTATTAATGTTGTTTATGGATATAATATCTATTTCTTCTGAGAATCGTACGAAATCCATTGAAAAAGTTCTGGAGAGAAATTGCAAGGTTTTTAAATGTTTAAGTAGTTGGTGCGCTGGCTTGAAGTTACCAATGTGTTTTAAAGTTTGGGCTAGCGAGGAAGGAATAGTTTTAAAGCGTTCAACCGGCTGATGGTATGCAAGCAGGCAGCAAACTCGCTGTCGACATAGCCGCTTCCTGGAGACACTGATGACTTAATGTTCTCTTATTTGAATTTGAAATGCATGGTTGGTCTCGCATAAAGAAACAGTTCGACCCTGCCATGTGGTAATAAGGGAGAATTCGTTTGGTTTTATAACCCGACCTTAATAGCCGCTCAAATTATCTCGAAATCCCCCTACCCCCTCGAACAACCTTGTTTGCAAACTGCAAAGCGATTTGAACGAATCAAAAACAACGATTGCTTCCGGGCTGGATGTCAATGCAGGTCTCACCAACGCAGTGTCTCGTGACGAGTTTAAACAAATTAGACAGATTTTCAGCGCTATTAGGACTGGTCTGTCGGCAAGGTAAAAGAGTTTCTATAGGATGGACGAACTGGCTTTGATTCTCGGTACATTTATTGATTTTCATCTTTGCCACCACGTCTAAACCCCTGTACCTAAGAACCGCTGTATTAAAACTAACGAACTCCATCGAGAGCAGAGCCGTTCTTGAGAAGCTAACAGTCGTTCAGCTAATCAAGATATTTTCCGCCTTTTGTGAAGCCTAATGTTCATTGCCGTGTAGACAGCTGCCCGCCACTGGACCCTGACCTGAAGCACGCGAGTTCAATCCCCTAATCTCACACTCTGTGTTTCTGTGACAGTATTATCGTTCTGTGTACCATCGCGTCTACCTAGTCGTCTCTTCTCTTGAGGCATCTTGACACAAATTTTGTAAACATCTCTTATTTCGTCTATGAATTTTACAGGCCATGCCCATGTTATCCCCTTTACCTCATTCTGCATTTCCTTCCTTTTATTTACACTCCTTCTTGCTCTCGTCTGCTATTCCCACTACTTCGTCAGTGTCTCCAGCCACGCAATTCTGAGCTCGTCCTCCGGGTCTCTCCGTTTCCCGCCCGGAAAACCGAGGTCCCTGAGTCACGGGGTATGTAGACCGTGGCTACATCGCGTGTGGTGTGACAGATGTGGATCAGCGACTCGGAGTCGATCACCACAGGTTACCACACAAGTCGCTTTATGACAGACAGCGGTAGAACTTGCGCGGTCCACCACGGGCTCACCGACCACGTCCAGGAACCGCTATTTAATAGGCGTCGTTAAGGAACTCCGTGGTGCAGGACATACGATGATGGTCGTTCAGCTGGTTCAGACATTTGCTTTTATGGAAACCCAATGTCCAGCACCGTGCAAATAAAATTCCGTAATCGAACCCTAACCTGATAAACTTCAGTCCATTTCACATCCTCACGCGTTCTACATGACTGTCTTATCTGCGGTCACCAAACTGTTCTCTTCCTTGAGGTTTCCGTACAAAAATTCTATTTACATTTCTTGTTTCATCCGTGCGTCTTATGTGCCCCGACTATGTAATTACACCTCATTTAATCACCCTAATAAATGTCAGGCGAAAGGTTTAAATTTTTATAAAAAACAATACCTTCGTTCTAATATATAAGAGTAATCTGATAAGAACATTTCAATAAACTGCATAACATTGTAAATGATTGTTTATTAAAATTGTGATTTGACGGAAAATATTAAAATATTAACCTAATTCACAATATGACGCAAATATACTACCTTAAATTTTGAGGCTTTTAATTATATAACTTACTCCTCAATTCTCTGTTACTACCAAATATAAATATGGAGTGTTTCCGTTGTGCTAATCTCGTTGTTCCTAAAGGAAGAGACGCTTTCAGGGTCTCGAGGACACGTATTTTGGAACGAGGCATTTGTTATACCAAGAAGAAAGTGGAGAATTTGGAACATTATACGTCAGCCTTCTGGAGTGTCACGCTTTACGAGAGTTGTGCTCTGTTTTTCTGTATGGGGAGATGTTCTGCTTTGTGATAAGAATTTAGCTCGAATGCTGCTGACAACATATTCTTTACTGTCATGCCGTAGTAATCCGTCGTTCTTAATTAAGACCACGTGATAAAAATGCGCTGAAACTTTACTTGGCTCACGGAAACACGAAACGTAAGTGACGATATTGAAAATAACAAACTTTGTCGGTCGCCCTGTACGGATATAAGCAGGTGACAGTTCTAAACACGCATGACGG
>NW_019060001.1:160851-175658 GCF_000696155.1 Zootermopsis nevadensis | reverse complement strand
TATTATCCTCCCATCTACTCCTAGGTCCTTCGAGTGGTCTCGTACCTTTAGGGTTTCCAACGGGTAAATTTGTAGTTTTGTGAATATCGTTGTTTTATGGAATAGACAGATAGTCCTAAACCCAAGGGAGAAATGTTTGTCTGTCAGACTTTCGAACTTCATAACAAGATTTTGATTAAATATTTAAGTATAAATTCCTTCAATTAAACATTGTAATAACATACAAAATTACCCTGCATACCGGGCCATAAGATTTCATATTGTCATCTCAGAATATTTGGTTTCGATTATCGATTATGTCAGAGAGCGCCGGTGTCTAATTTTGTTTCTAGTCTTGAGTTCTGTCATCTGTGACTTCTCGCCTGACGTCATGCGTGCCGTGGACAAGGGAAGAAATGGCGGGCTTCGGAAAGTTCCGCGTATTTTTACCGTCGATTTGCGTGTGAAATAAGTAGTTTAAGAAGTGTTTTGTGAGTGTTAAAGAAGAATATTTTGCTCAAAGTTACAGTGTCATGGACTGCTGAATATATCTGCAACACGTTCAATCCTGTCAGACCTTTCTGTTGTGTAGCTATTTGTTCCAAGGTCATCTCTGTGCAACTCTTGGGTTAGGGCGGCCTGCCTGCACCTGAGTCTTCCCATGGTGAGTCTTGAAAAGCATTGTACAGTACTCACAAAGTAAATTGTATCACAGATAGACGTCTAATTTAAAAACATCCTATTTACTTACTACGAAAACTACAGTCTAGGTTAAATACATTACAACGTTTGCCTAACTAAATAACTAACTTAACAGTAAGTAAGGACTGGGATAATTACATAACGAATAACTTCATAATTTGTCTCTTTACCAAGTACAGTAAAACCTCTCTAAGTTGGACACCTGGTGTTCCACGAAAATGTGTCCAACTTACAGGGGTGTCCAAGATAGAGAGGGAAATGGAAAATTTCTCTCAGGTTGTGGTGTAATGACAATGTAATATACTTACGTACACTGACTACTGTAGGCTTGCTTGAATTAAGAATTAATGACAATAATATTAATAATAATCTTTTGAAGCCCACTCCCATGCATTGCACATTACACCCCAGCCTCAATAACATTTTCTAAAGTTAATTCCACCAACACAGTCTGAACTCAAATGCAAACACAGTACTGATGGAGTTAAAACTGTGTCTTCTTCAATACTGTAGTCCAATTAAGGGTTCAGCAAAAGAATAGTTTAACACCAGCAATGCATTCCAATGATGGGTTCAATGTCCATAAGATAATCCTCCAGAGAGGAGGCATTCATCAGTCAGAAATTCAAAACAACGAAATACGTAACTGAAAAAGTTTCCCTGAAAAGCATCGAAGTTAAGTGCATGAACCTGTCCAACTTACAACAAAAGGGGTGTCCAAGTTCCAGGATAAAGGGGTGACCAAGATATAAGGTATTGTGGACATGTAAAATTATAGGATATTAGCCGGTTCCAATTAGAAGTGTCTAATATAAAGGGGTGTCCAAGTTACAGGATGAAAGGTGTCCAACTTTACTGTACATGGTATATTGTGGAACAACAACTTACTTTACTTTAGTAAGTACGTAACTTATAAGGGAGATGAAATAAAGTGGGTGTTAAGATGAAGGACGTGAAGTGTGCATGGATGAGATAAAAATATACATACAAATCTAAGTTGGACAGACTGATGATGATAATATTAAAACGGGTTGAAAATAAATTGGGTGTGAGAGAATGAGCATAAGATTTATCTGGCCAGTGGCGGGCTTTTGTGTAGGAGGTGATGTACTTGGCAACGTCTTGAATGACTTAGCGACTGTTAGCTTCTGAAGAACAATTCTGTTCCATGGAATTATTTATGGATGTATTAAACAACAGCACAGGAGATGCTGGATCAAATAATGCTTTTTATTAAATGCTTCTTAAAATAATCTCTGAATTTAATTAAAGTGAATTAAAGCAAAGCGGTCCCACTACATGCCATTCAGTCACTTGGGGGGAGAGGCGAGGAGAGGATAGCGTCACGCCCTGGCCGCTCTTAACCCCCGAGAAGGAACCTGGGTACCCACTGGGAAAAGAAAGTGAAACGCACTGGCTTGCACTAAATATTCCAAATAAGTGTAAGTGAACGGGTACCTGAAATGCCTTTTGCGTTATTGGACGGAAAGCACGAACTTTGAGCTAGTCGCTGGCTCCTGATTCTCAACTTGACGAGCTCAAAAGATAAAACCAAATCTTATCTGGACATAAGCCTTTGACTGACGTCTAAGCAGGCTATTTATTCAAGATAACCAAAGACACAAAAATGCCTTGTTGACTGGAAAAAGTAATCATAGAAATCGCCACAGATTATTTGACTGATGAATTTTAAGAACGTTTTAGCTGTGACCTGATTCGCTCATTCATGTGACCTCTGTGTATCGAAGTCCTACAGAATGTGTGAGAGATTGAGTTCGTGGCGTTATTTAATAGTGTTGTTCAACTTATTGGCTTGTGTGAGCAACGTGGCTGATTTCTGTCACAGACACGCCCAGAATCCGCCCGGTATTCCGTCATTTTTCGTGGGTAAATTTTCCAGAGCGTGAAGCCAACCAATGACCTCGTGCATAATCCAGGGTCTTTATTGAAAATTGTTTGGCTCAAAGTCTCTCATCTGTGGTCTTAATAATATGTAATTATGGACTCGCGGGAAAACTGTTGCAACATTCATGGACTTAGCTGTACTCTGTCCCAAGCCAGACTGCTCGGCGCCACCGCAACCCAACCTTGGGTCCGCATCAGTGTTGCCACATCCTCCGACTTCAGGTCCAGTCGTCTTGCAGCCAAAATGTTGCTTGTTCCTAAAAGTGAAATCGTATTAATATCCAGGCCAGGTTTTCATTTCTGAAGCCGATTTTGAAAAATAAATTTAAAAAAAAAAAACTCACATTTTGTTGTGTAGAGCCACAAGTCGACTATATTGGTTGGCCCTTTCGAGGTCAAATGTTCACTTCAACTAAATTCTGTACAAATAAACAACGTCTGTTGTTGTCAAAGACGTTTCAGCTGACAAGGGGTGAACCCATGGGGGCTAATCCCAACCCCTAACTACGCCAACAGGAGTAGCATATTATGCTTTTAAAATTACAGATGTGTCCATTTATTGCTTTAAACTAAAATCCAACCAGAAACGTCGGGAGTGGGTGGTTTCGTTTTGCGTGCGTTCTTGGCTCAAAGATTTTTGAGGACGCGCGGAGAGTTGTAAAGACGCTTTTGCAGACTGTGTTTAATCCGGACACCAGATCTCGATGGCAATCTTAAGGACTGTGGCGTGAACTGAGGACGAAGGCGATACGTTTCTCCAAGGTCTCACAGGGTCACAGTTTAAAATGCCATGACAGAAATACTCGCACGCCAAACACTTTTCAGTTTAAAATGCCATGACAGAAATACTTTCACTCCAAATACTTTCTGCGTTTAGGACACTGAACTCAAATAAAGTCTGTGTTAATTTGTCTGAAACATTCGGGTTGTTTTATACGAATGCAGTGACAAGCTACTGGCTACATGACCTTGGTTCGAGTCCCGATAACGGTACTGATTATTCTCTCTTTCACACCTCCATACGTCTTCATGGTGTATTACATCAGGGAATTAATGTCCTTAATTTCTGTACGGCAACTTCTCATCTCGGTCGGGTAAATTATGATGTCACGACATTCGTTTAGAGGTTTATTAAAATTTATCCACTGATTTAGAAGTTACACGCAGACATATTAGTGGCAGAATCTTGATCTCTCATTGGAAGGAATTTGCTTAGTGAGTCATAAAAATATTTTGCTCGTATTAAATAGTCTGCGTGCCGCGTTAAACGCCATATTTTAGTTAACACGTCATTCCTCCGGGGTTTTTTGTCCTCCCCCTCCCCCCCCCCCCCCCCCCACAATCGTAACAAGTGGCCTCTGGTATGCATTCATTACCGGGTGACGTAGAACGTTCCAGTGCCATATCGTTGCCACGCTGTCTGCCGTAGCTGCTTCGTGAATCATGTCCTCATACACGTGACGTTCAGCTGTTATCAGTTTGACATTTACAAATTGCAAGCAGCTTCTTGATAACAGCATAAGTTAACTTAAATCCGACGACGTGAGACAAGTCACGCTGTGGTCACTATGACTACGGAGCGTTATCTTGTAATAATTTAGAGGTATTTAATACACAGTTAATTAACGTAATTTTGTGACTCATATAAGTTCAACCAGTAAGCAAGAAGGCTATTAAAATATTCCTTGTTGCCCAGGTGAAAGTTTAGACTCTGAATGATCATACATTACAGATGTAAGAAGGAAAAGTTAAGTTGTCCCCGATTAAAATATATAATAAAATTCAGGTCAATACACAAACTTTATTTAGATGTTAAAATTTAAAATTTAAATGTTAAAATTTAAAATTTAAATTTGCGCCATTCATCACTATAACGATGTTACAATAGAGCGCCTTCATTCACTTCACTACATGTTTCGATGCAAAGCATCATCTTCAGGTGTTGTCTTTTAAAACTACTTTATATTATAATGCATGTCTTTCAATATATTCGTCCGTTTTGAGGCGCTCTATTGTAACATCGTTATAGTGATGAATGGCGCAAATTTAAATTTTAAATTTTAACATTTAAATTTTAAATTTTAACATCTAAATAAAGTTTATGTATTGACCTGAATTTTATTATATATTTTAATCATAAAACACAAACATGACGCATGTAAACCTTAAACTTAATAATTGTCCCCGATGCTTAATTAAGCACCAGACTTTGCAGACGTGTGTGTGTGTGTGTGGGAATTGAGGTATAGCTCCACACATGCCTAGCATATCACCTTCACCGCTCTGGCATTCTACCAGACCTGTCGTGTCATTTGTGTGGCCTCCAAGAAGCTATGAATAGGGATCATCTCCAGCACTGCCCAGCTCTGTCCAAAACGATAGAATGTGATAGATACTGGGAAACGAGGAACCTTATGAGTCAATATTATGTTTCATCTCTTTGTCTTATTTTGGAGATTTTAAAAATTCTGTCTAGAGGTTGTATTTAGGTCAATGATATAAAATCAATTTACTTGTCATTAGAAAATAATAATAGTAATAACATTCTTGATCTCTGTATTGGATGGAGATCAGTGTGGACAGGAGGCTGAGGAGATATGGACCTTGTGCAGAAGGGGAAACTGCCCTCCTGGGGGTCATTATGCTCGATGAACTGTCTGGGTTCTATAGACACAATCAGTATTAATGCACATTCGTAATTGATGTCATGAAATTAACATCTTTCACTCGAAATTTCATTTGTTTGCATGGAGATGGGATTGTTCCTATTTCAACCCAATTTCACTTTTTCACCTTAGAGTGAATAAAATGAACGTGTGTTAATTGGGTTTATTTGGGCGAGGTTTGGGTGGAGTGGCGGGTTATGTTAAAGGACGGAGAATTTTTTGAGAGCGGTTATCAGCTTTTGAAAAATGTTTCTGCACCATCTGAGCCACATTTTTTATTTTTTTTATTTATAGAAAGGACGAAAGCTCGTTTTGAGGACCGCTGTTGTATGTTGCAACACATTCGCTGTTCTGAATGAAAGGAAACAGATTGTGATAACTGAGCAAACGAACAGTCAACTGTTTGCTTACGTCAGTATTCGTTCTTCTATTGTTTTACAGCTGTGATAAAACAATACGCAATTTATATGAGCCGTGTTATGTGTTACACTGACGTTCATTGCAGATGGGACGGTAGATCAGATTCTGAGACGATAAATTGAATGATGTTGATTTTAAGAGTTTGAGTCATCTATTGTGGTCAAAGGAACTGGAAGAGTTTATAAGGTACTAATTGTTCCGTTACTTTACAGGAGATGCTGTTGTAAACCAAGGAAATTTCAAGTCATCGTTATTTTATCGGTGTTCGATCCTGGTATATCTGTGTAGGTGTATGGCGTATTATCGATGTTGCTGCCGGGTGTTCACACGTGCTTGACTGCATGAGTACGCCATTCATGCGATTAAAAAAAAAATTAAATTAAATTGTGACAGTATCGATAGGTATTTTGTTGGCGCATTTGGCAGTAATCTGGCTTTGGTCGCCGAGAAGGAACTTTCACATTTAATTTACTTCATAAGGAAAGAGGCAGTCTTCTGGATGTTGTGCCTTGTAGTCTGGTAGAAGGTTACTGACATTCAGCGTCTCAAAACGGAATCCGCTCCATGCAGTTGCGAATTTCTTTATCGTGTAATTTTCTCCAGTCAACAACAAATCAATCTGTTTGGAATAAGAACATTTTCCTTGTTTTAAAGTAGCTAATTGCTTGCGTTATTTCTTAGGTGTAAGTGAATAACTCTCAGTCTTTGCTTGTCGCGTCTTCCTTTGTCTGAAGCCATAAAGGACGACAGAATTTAAAACTGAGTTCCTTTAAAATGAAAGTTAACATTTTTCTGAATGCATTCGTCTCTTGAGTTCATCACGATCCCAGATTTTTAAAAGAAAATAGACCTAGAAACCGAAGGGGATTAATACAAAGAATTTTTGCCTTGAGCAGTGTTCAGAAATGAATATTCAGAGTTGAGGCAATTTCTCTCATTTCTTGGTTTCGATTTGCTGGTCGAAGAATGCAACGAGAAGCTAAGTGGTGCCAATGGAATGTCATCTGCTTAGTGTTCTGTCTGATGACAGGTCCATATGAACAGGATCCTTCGATCCTTTTCTCGGACTGGGACCTGTTCATATCCGTTCTTGGCAGATGATCCAGAAGTGGTTTGGCATTGCCTTCTTCTGTGTGTGAATGGGGTAATTGTTGGGATGCCACGGAGGAAAACTCCGTTTTGCCTAGACCACGGCCTTGCCCAACACAAGTTATAAATTCGGGCACCGCCGGGAATCGAACCCGAGACCCCAGGATTACAAGGCCAGCGTTCTAACCGCTAGACCACCGTGGTGTGTTTGTCATCTGCTACTGACAAAGAAATATCTCCTGTCATATCGTCATATTAATAGAATCGTGTGACAAGGTGCGGTTTTGCAGGTTGCTGTCCTCTAAGGGGAATGCAGACTTTGTGTTTGCTGTTCTCCCACCGAAGGTCACACGCGGTTCAGTGATTGGCAGATTTGCTTTGAAGTCGGTCGTGCTGTTTAGGGAAATAATCTCTGTTTGTTCAAGAATCACGTAAATACACTCTGTGGGAAGAATGTAGAGATGGTGATCGTTGAAACAGGCGGTGCATACAGTTACCACTACACAACGAATAGCTTCATAATTAATCTCTTCTATCGAAGATGGCTGCCTTCAGAGTTGTAGCGCCGTTTAGTCTGGGTAGAAGCTTACCGAAGTTTCAGAGGGACTTGCTGCTTCCATTATCAGGGCGATGAGTGCTGATAATGGAGACTACACGGCGCTACAACCCAGAAGACAGTCATCTTCACTGTTGCCGGCGTGAGAACCTTAAAATACTATGAAATATTATTACCGATGCTTATTATATCAAAAAAGGATGCTGTGGACGAAGCTGATTGGTCGCTTCGGAGACGTGAAAAATGGCTACATAATTTTGGTAGGAATACCCCGAAGGAAAAAGCTACTTGGAAGACCTAGGCATGGATAGGAGGGAAATATTTAAATGTATGATTTGCACAGTTCGGGGATGTGGAATGGATTCACGATTTTGAAGCTTTGGATTCCGTGAAAGCAGAGAATGTCTTGTCTAGATGAGCGACTGTAAGCTTCGTAGGATAGACTGTGGTGCGTGCAGTTTCTTTAATCTGGTCTCTTAACATACACGATGAGATTTTTCTGAAGAAATGTTCATTAACAATTGTATATATATAACATAAAATTCAGAATTACTTTTAAGACGCGTAATTTTTTTATGACGTTTTATTATGCTTATTGTCTAACAGAATGTGAGAGAAAATGATTTCTGACCGCTTTGTGACACTAATGTTACATTTTCGGAATAATAAATTAGTGTTAAGGAATTTTGGAGAAGAGGACAGATTGTACTCGATTGAAGTGCGCTATACGTCTCTTTGTTTAAAGCCTCACGGACGGAAAGACAAGCTCCCCCCCCCACCTATAATCCATAAGTACACTGATCAATATTCAGGTTTCAATGCATGTGTCTTGAAAATATCCTGACACAAATACATCCAGTTTAAAAATTAAAGCTTTCGTGCTTCACCCTCTGTCCTGGGTTACATGGGTATAAAAATGTAATTTTCCGTGCTCTGTGATGACGGATTGGGACGACGAGTACCGTGTCTTAGCCCGGGGGTGGCAGCCACTCAGTGACAGCCGAAACAATTGCTGTCACACTGTCACTCGCAGCGAGTCCCAGGCACTCACAAGTACCAGCACCTCAGCGCAAGAGTGACATATGTTCGTAGTTAATTAAGCTTTAATTACGATAAATTCTTTGTAGGGCAAAGTATAAGGTATCATTGCGTTCGCGTAAAGACGGATATGCAGGGGTTATATAGCTTTAAATGTGACGGGAAGATGGGTTTGCCTATGGTTTGAAGGTGAGGATACGAAAGAACGCTGTCGTAACCAATTTTAAAGCACAGTCTCGGATATTCAGAGGAAAACCACAAAGGACGTCAGAATAACCAATAATCCGATCAGAGTTCGACCCAAATGCAAATATCTATCATCACTACGAATTTATCGAGTGTGTGGCGACATATACCGTTCTTGCAGGGAGACTCGGGGAAGGTGTTGTTTGAACGAGTGATATACGTGTCAGTTCTGGCCACACCCTCTTCTTGCAGTTTTTTTTTGTGGGGGGGTTTTCCCTTGCCACCCCCACAAGTGGGCCCTTAATTACCATACATTTCACGCATCTAGACACATCAAAAGATCTGTCTGGTCGATACTCCATCCAGCAGAATATTGTCGTCAAGTTCTGTGCGTTGACTGACGTCCAGTCTCCGCCCCACATATGTTAGTTCACCTTGTTTCAGTACCTAGACTGTGACGTCAGCATGTCACAACGTAAGTGCCAAGCAGAACGGGTTGTTCAGAAAAGACACACGGCAAATTTCGTATTTGCCGAGACGTCAGATGACGTCCAACGTTCTGCGAGGTTTGATCCCGGATCTGCTGGCTTTAATTTATCGGCGGACGTTTCGGAAATGATCATTTTGAAACACACTTATGTCCGGGGCTGAGGACTGGCGGTACACAGGGACCACCTGGGTGTGACTTTCCATCTTATCGCATCAACAGACGAGGAAAATGGAGCAAATTCCCGAAGCTTTGTGTTTGAAACACTTTGACGATGGGCAGAGTCCAGAACATCTATCTGTTATTTATTATTTATTTGTAGTGTTCTGTCTGACGACAGGTCCATATGAACAGGATCCTTCCATCCTTTTCTCGGACTGGGACCTGTTCATATACGTTCTTGGCAGATGATCCAGAAGTGTTTTGCCATTGCCTTCTTCTGTGTGTGCATGGAGTAATTGTTGGGATGCCACGGAGGAAAACTCCGTGTTGCCTAGACCACGGCCTTGCCCAACACAAGTTATAAATTCGGGCACCGCCGGGAATCGAACCCGAGACCCCAGGATTACAAGGCCAGCGTTCTAACCGCTAGACCACCGTGGCCATCATCTATCTGTACACAAGGAAAATGTTGGTTGGTTGGTTGGTTCGTGATCATTTGCTATACATATATCCATCCGCGAGGTTACTGGTCTATCTAATCACGAATTATAATACGCACAGTGACCATACTTTGGAGACCCCTGAAACAGGCGAAGAGAGTTCGGCGACTGTTCGCTCTTTTTTACCTCAACTTATGGCTGTTAAAATATACACTAGTCCGTGTTAGTCCCTTTGAGCAGACAGACAAGAATTCACTGCACATTTGCTTTTTCCAGATTTTATTACTCATATATTCTGTGTCGCTGCCGTCGAAAGTGGCGTAAGGCGCACGACCTGTTGCAGCTGAAAAGTATCCCTCATCCATACGACCGTCTGATTGTCTGTCTGTAGGAATGCATCAGTTCAAGAACGGATAAACAGGTTTTTATACGATTTCACACTTGGGACTTGTACAAAGAAAAAATCAGGCCGTTTTAAATTTAATTTTAATTTATAGATCGAACCGTTTTCGAGCATTTTCTTGACAAAACAGTATTCTTACGTAGTAGCGAGTAAAATTATAATTGTAAACAAATTAGCAAATGCATGGCGTAACAGCTGTCCCGCGCGTCTGCCAATGTTTCTTTAATCTTTCACTTATTTTTATACGATTTTGACCAAACTTGGATTGTGTCAACGACAACGAATCCCCAGTTCCAAATTTTATGAAACCTAACCTTCTCTAGTTATAAGATGGTAAAGTTGCGTCATATTGTGATATAATAAGTATATATATTTAAATCTTGTCCGTCTAATCACAATAAATTCTTATTAAATATTAAAATATTACAATAATTAACATTTAAAATATTTAAAATATTATTAAATGATGTTCTTTATCGAAATATTCGATTTACATTAGACCATCATTTTTCATGTTTCAGTTCCTAAAAGAACCATCCTCAGGTGTATATAATTATATAAAGCTTCAAAATGATAAATAATTCAAAATACTATTCTCTAGTTATTAGCTTGCCATAGACGTTCTGACAAAGCGGCTTTAATACGCGCTCTATAGGATCTGAGAAATGAAACAGAAATGCGTGTACCACATTTGTACCTACATAAGTACCATCTGTGTAAGTGATTCACTTTGTGGCTGTTGTGGGTGTGTAATCCGATCCTGCCGTTTCGAACGCCACAAATCCTAAAGCTGCTCTCAGCCTGCAAGTAGCAAGTGGACTGGGTGACAAGTCTCCACACATTTTGAGCTGACGGAGGCAGTCAGTATTAAACTCATATACCGTGCGGTGTTTGCAGAGGGTGTGAATGCCACCCCCTTAAAAACCGCGTTTGATGAACCTGCCACCCCCGCTCGGCCAAATCCTCAAACAATAGTGCCATACTGACAGCTCCCCCCCCCTCCCCCTGACAAACATCAAAGTGGTTCGAAACGCGTAGCTATTTCACGGACGACGTTCTACCACAGTCTTTTGTTTCAACTTCGATACAAATCCCTCCGCGAAGAGGAAATATAGTTCTTGTGTTGCTGGGTATTAATGGGGGGAAGACGTTGTTTCTCTCTCTTTGCAGTTTTATCTTAAGAAATAAATGAAGAAGGAGAATATTTTCGTATTTGTTCTTTCGATCAAAGGAAAAGAGTCATGCGTGTAAAAGTGACCTATTTAACAACCGTATTGCGGGAGGGCTGTTCTTAAAATATCCGGTATGATATTAAAAAGTACTTTTTGTATATAAAATAAATATTTTGGAAAGAAGAGACCGGTCCTTTTTTTTATACATTTATCGTCGAAATAAAACAGGCTAAGATATTAAATATTACTCCTTTCCATGGCGGTTTTTTTTTAAAAATACCTATTTATTTCTATTTTACACTTAATTAAATGACTTTTATATTATAGAAGATGCATAGCCTAAATACCTGTATCAGATTTGAGATTCTCAGGCGATGAACTTACTCATCGTTTTCTTCTGAAATCTAACGGAGTGTTATTTTTTTTTGAGGGACACGGTATCTCCATCTTTAGGGCGAGATTATAGAGGACGCTTTGCTTTGCCTAATCTGTGAAATTACTAATATTTCAGGTCTCCTCTGATCTAACGTCTTGGTCTTGTAGGAGGTTATCGACGTTTCGGAGGGAAACACTTTTTCCGTCTTCAGGGTGAAATTATGGGTGATTCTTTGCTTTACCGAATCTGTTAAACGGCAAACATGTAAACAGCAGACATGTGCGATGTTTAAAGATATGTGTTTTTCATCACTTAAAATGTCAACGACTAATGTATAAGCTTATAAATAACACTGAAACGCCGAACGGCTTATCATACACACGTACCGATATAATTAATTCCGTGACTAAGTACCACAAATAAAATAAAACCTGACAACACCAACAAGTGCAACTGTTATGTCAGTAGCAGACTGAGAGTTTCGTTGTGGACTCAAAAAATTAAAAGTTTGTTTTTACCATCTTCCCCCGATTCTATTTCCACCCTAAATATTTTAAATTCTGTAGACCACAAATCCCTTGTTACGGTCACATAACATGTTCACGTGACATCCTACAATTACAGCAATCAGAACACCGCAGACACGAATCTCGAAATCACAGCCTCCAGCCGCTGGCCGCGTGGCGATATTTTTATTTCATTCCACAGCCCCCTCGATCTGTCCACAGCCCGCTATAATCTGTCGGTATTGTTGTCACAGAAGGCGTGGCAGTCCCTGTGATTGTTGACGTCCATTTCCTGCTCCAATCGATGGTGTTACTTAGGAAAGTGATCCTACTTGTCTGGAAATCCTGCGTCTCCCTAGAGATCAGACACTTCTCCCCCTCCCCCCTTCTGCGTTCATACCCTCGGGTCACATACAAAAAGGAATCCATGTCAAAATTTGGTGGAAATAATCATAGGTTTATATCCCGAGTGGAGCGCGGGAAACCTTCAGGAGGGCATTACAGCTTATGTACAGGGTGCATAATATATCTGGTGCCTTACGTCTGATGATTTTCACGCAGGGGATAGCATAAAATGAGTTTTCATAAAATCGTCTGAGACTGTTATTATTGAGGTTTAAAAAATCAACTTAGCTTGTTGACATTGATCGGGCACTTTTGTTGCAAATAATTATTATTAAAATACAAGTTAAATAATTTATGACTCCTTGTCTGTCCACGTCAGATATCTTAGCCTCTGGCCTTACAGTGAGGTTAGTCAGAGCTGTAATTAGATGATATTTTTATCCGTTGTTAAGTATAATTTTCAACACAGACTGCCGGTTTTCAGGATTAGCCTTCGATAAATCTGTAAAATATAACCTCGCATTTTCTCGCCGTAGTTACGTAAACATTTGATAGAAATGTTCGTAATCTATCTTCGTACCAAATTTCACAGTCCTGACCCTCATGATTCGTTAGTTGTGGCTGTCAAACCCAAATCTAAATGCGGTCGCATGATCGCTATTTTGGTGTATTCTCACCAAAAACTGCATATATATATTTTTTTTTTTCAAAATATTTTACCGTACAGGATCTCACGACACTCGGCGCTAGTGTTATTTCAGATTTGAGGTTCTGTCTTCTGGGTTGTTGCGCCATGTAGTCTGGTAGAAATTCACCGACGTTTCAGAGGTGATACTTCCTTCATCACTCTCGTGAACCGTAGGCAAACGTATACCATACAACATGCTCTAACAACCCAGAAGACAGTCGTGTTGTTATCAGCAGTGTCCATCCATTATGACAACACGTGACTGTCTCGTTCGAGGACTGAACCCAGGTCGTTTCCCCCTCATGATCAAGTACATTACTGACAGATATTTAGGCACCCTGATGATCTCGGTGATTCGGATTTTATGAATTTAGTGTTCAAAACAGATAAATTACTGTTCTTCGGAGTGGAGAGACCCTCGTATTTCTATTCCATATTGAACGTGACCTCAGAGCCCATATTTTTCCTAGCTTTCCCTTAATTCCTGGACATCTTGTGGTAAATAACTTCCTGTGAAGTTGCTTACTGTTATTGCAGATGGGGGATGTTTCCTCCCCCGCTGTCACGTGTTATTGTTACACCCTCACGAGCAATTCCATCAACTGAATCGCCACAATCTCTCATCCGAAATGACCACCCTCTGGCGGTTAATTTCGGCACCTCGCGACTGTCTTCTTTTAGTGTTACTGATACTCTTTGGCCAGTTTCCGGTGCTATTCATAACGCTATATCTTCCTGATTTGACGAAATGATTCTCATCATGTATCTTGGTAATCTGAAATACGGAGTTGGGAGTTTTAATAGACTAATTATTGATTAATTATTTGATTGTTTAACAGTGTGAAACCTACTGGTAACATAATTTACCAAAGGTTTTAACGTTCAGAAACTCTTTACTTTGCCCACAGCGTGTATTAATGGTTTCGTATTATTCTGAAAATAAACAGCTATTATTTCCCTAAATAGCATTGACCAGCTGATCGTTGTAACGGTGAAGTGTTGTGTTTTCTTTGAGGTACGGACTAAATGCTTAAATATTATTTGGACGAGTTTCAGGCTTCAGGGTTAGGTTTGGCTCTGAGTTAGGGCATTTTTAGTGGTAGGAACATTTATCTCTTGATTCACGTGGCAAGTGACATTACAGTTTCAGTATAGAAAATATGTACAAAATCTCAGACAGTTTTATTTCAGAATTAACAAATTACATTTTAAGTTACAAAACCAAAAGTCACCTGAATTAAGCATTTGTTTAATATGAGTTTAAATCGTTAGAATTTGCTGTAATACTATTTGTCAATTCATGTGTCAGATTTTAATAATACTTTGTTTTAAATTGCGGGAACTGTAACCATGAGTTCGTCTGATATCAGATCCGTCTTGCTTCATACAACGGGTACTTATGTAGGTCTAAAAGCTAAGGGCGGTATCGCACTAGGATGCCATGGCAGCGATACCAACAGCGATGCCATGGCGTCCAGCTGCCAGAAAAAGACGCCAGACAAGCTGCCAGCTTTCGACGCCAGTCGAGCGAACAGATGGATCGACATTATGAGATCACGAAATGAAGGGCTATTAGCAAGGAGAAATGTCCACTTTTATCACTTTTGAGAAAATGAGATTTACCTTTATCAAAACTACATACCTGGAGTGAATTTCAATTCTGTAACAAAGAAATAAGTAAAAAAAA
>NW_019060001.1:144659-158102 GCF_000696155.1 Zootermopsis nevadensis | reverse complement strand
TACACACACTTTGCACGTCCATACCATTATTGAATTTGAAATATTTCAGTTCTTGCAAATCACATGTAATATTACATGAACAAATTTTATTTAATAAAACATTATAAAAGCAGGTTTCTTCTTAATTCACATTATTTGTGATATATAGATAGATATATAGATTGCTAAACAAAAAAACTTATAAATCAAGTTGCCATATTGGAAAGCGGCCCCACAAATAAAGCCATAGAAACACTTCTTAGCTAATTCTTTCTTTTCTACTGTAAATAAATCCCCAAATATTTCCACAAGTTCTTCCCAGTTTCTTTTTTTCAAGTCCCGGTTTGCGTATTCAATAGCAGATGAATCCCATAGTCGGGACTGAATTTCAATTATCAATCTTTCGGTGTCGAAATTATCCATGTTTGGAAGAAACAGAAATACACACAAGCACATTCACGCACGGACGTCAATGGACTGGCCAGACTGTCATGTGATGTTGATTTGGCCTTGGCCGTGGCAGCGATGCCAGTAGCAATTGAACTTGGCATCTTGGTTGGCAGCGATGCCAGACGGATGCCAGGTGCGATATATGACTACTAAATTAATGCATTGAGTTTGGCCGAGATGCTGGCAGCTGAGCCATGGCCTCCCGTTGGCATCCTAGTGCGATACCGCCCTAAATGTAGTCTGCTTTTAAGGTGGGACTAAAGTTAGAATGACATAAGACGGTGTTTGAATGGCTACTTGCGCATTGAGAGACAGATCCAAAAGACTGAGATGTTGCTACATTTGTTGCAATTCTTATGCCTTTTAATGTTAAACATATAGCGCGGTAGATGTTAGCGTTAATTATAAGTAGAGCTTTTACTGACAGTTAGATGCCTCATTGTACAGTTCAATAGTTCAGTGTCCTAAGTCCAGCGTCTGAAAAGTAGGACTTAACAACTTGATGCACACTCGAAAGAAGGTGTTCAGAAAGGGTGACTGGCGATGATTGGTTTAGCCGGACAAACTCAAAAAATTAAGGCTCGCGTTCTTGCAGCATGAAATAGTTTCTGGTTTTATCGAAACAACTGGGTTTATTTCTGACTTCTGTACGCCGGGACCCCAGCGTCCGTTACCGGGAACTTGAAAGACGAAACTTGTCTTCCGTTCCTGTTATCGTCCGATGAATTGTCGCCGTATATTTTCGGAAACTTCATTTTCCCCCTCTGATCCCTGTTCTGTGGGAACTTGAGCGCGTCTTTTCGGCTAGACGTGAAACCGACAGATTCGTCGTCGTGACTTCCGAAATCTGAAAATGGCGAATTGCTACTAACAACAGCCCCTGTTATATCGTTGTTGTCCAATTTGAGATCTCCAGTTCCTGTTTTGTCCGGAAACGTCATGGGTACGCTTGGTTTAGTCTGTTTTTTAGGTGGTCTTTCGATATGAAGACCGGGGTTCGAGTCTTCACCACGTGGGAAATATACTGTTGAATTTTCTGTACCATTTCGATTGAAGAAGTTGAACCCTTTTGATTTCCTGTTGTTCGCGTTGCAAGGGAACACTAAGGACAGTCTGGCTGGTGATGACTCACAGTTCAAGAAGCCTTGGTCGCGATGAGGAGGCAACGGTGGTTTCAAGCCGGTGATCTGATACGGGAACAGAAGAGGCCGATTTCCTTTGAGGTCTTCTAGAGGTCGCATCGTTGCGGTAAAGTGCGATAATCCTGTTTGGATGCGACCTGACTGGTATGGTTGATGCGTGCCGAAGAATCTGAAGAACCCACCGTTGTGATTGTTGAGGTAGTCCACAAGGCGGTCTGGGTCTCGTGGACAGTTGGGGTAGGCTGAGAAGCAAGTTTTCGGGTCGCCCTGTGCGGTGATGCCCAGTAGAACTGCGCGTCCGAACACCGTAAACGGCGAAGTGTCACCGAAATTCAGTGCCGTCAGCAACCTGGACGTTTTGTGGGTGGGAAGAAACAGTCAGTCAACCTTGAACTGTCTAGAGAAGCCAGCAGAAGAATTGTTTCGTATTGTGGAGTTTGTGATGTGTGTCTATTTACAATGTGACACATCGAAGATGTTCAGAACGGATCTACCGTTTAGCAAAGCGATGATCAGTGTTCTGAACATTGGTTTTGTTACAAGTCTGAGTTATTAATCCCAGGATCGCCCGTTGAAATTCGTTGTCAATCATATATATATATATATATATATATTCTACGTGGGGAATTATACGTATTTATTTTTTCTATAACACACTAAGACTTTTGGATACCGCTGCTCACAATTTTCGGTAATGGAAATTTTCTATAATTTTCCCGGGTTTGATTCTTCAAGAGGAACGTGAATTTACATATGAAGTCACATACTTTCTAATATATGTCGTGTTAAATGTTTATAGACCGTGGGCCTTTTCTCTCACTAGTAGTATGCCGTTGTAATGTATGTATCTAGACTGCTAACTAGGTTATAAATGTTTACTTTTACAACCCAAGGCAACTTATTACAACCTGGAACTCCAATTATCAAGGGCTACATGTTTCGGCATGTACTGTGTGCCATTATTTCTCTCGTGCGTACGTGAAATGATTGATGCTTCTTATATAAAAAGTAAAACTTCCCCACTGTACGCCATGTAGGCACTTGGGGGAGGGTGGTATAGCTCCTACTCATTCATAACCTCGAAAGTAGTTAGGGTGAATTATCAGCTTCACTCCCCGGCCTCGCTTTACCTCCGGGAAAAGACCTCATTACCCATTGGATAGGAGGTTGGTTGGGCCCCAGAAGCTGTGTGGATGCAGAGGCTGGAGGAAAAACCCTCCGGCTGTCGGGGATCGAACCCCGGTTGTCCAGACCGTAGTCAGTCAGTGACCGATGTTCCCAGGCATTTCACATGACGTGGTTTCCTCGATACGGGTGAGACTATGCATTGAATTACTTACGACATGAGGGTGTCGGTGCTGATGGGTGGCAACACCAAGTCTTGCTGCTTGCTGCCAGGGTGACCGGGTCTCCCCCCTGCCGCTGTTTCGCACAGCAGTCTGGGTACGCATTTCAAGTCGTCGTACGTCGCTATGGAAGTCAGGGCACTTCCAAATGGACGCTGACCCCCTGGAAACTGATCCGAAACCGGAGATCCAAGTGGGAAGTTTCCCGGTTGTCCCAGTAACTCTCCACCGGAGAAGGTGCCGGGAATGAGTCTGTCAGGGAACAGATGTTGGAATTGTGGAATGTAATGTGAAAGATGTGGGATGAGGCCTCCGGCTGGGAACTGCTGAATGATGCTGGATGCTGACGGCCTCGAGAGCGACCTGAACGAAAACCGAGCGGTTTAGTCGAGGCAACGCAGTTTTTAATTAACCTCACAGATTTGCCATTCAAACACCAGATTTTATCAATAAGAAATGCTGTTATATAATATCTCACATACCCGGCACTGCCGTACGTTAGTCGCTTGTCCACTTTATTTCCGCTGCAATGTGACCTGAAACTGCACGCGGCCAAGAGGAATATCATCAGTGTCATGGCGGGGGTTGTTTCACTTTGATTCTTTCCCAAGGGGCCCTGAAAATAAAAAAAAAATGGCAAACCCAAACTATAAGTAGGCTAAGTCTTTGATCATAGCTGAGGAAAAAAGTTATAATAATACAACTGAAATTTTTGAGAATAACCAAAACAAAAACCCGGCCTTTATACACGATTCTAAAGTCAGTATATCCGCTTCAATGAAGGTAAATTGCAGACGAAAACATATGTATCTGAATCAAAAGCGACGAATTAACGCAAATGTTGTCAGCTTCTGCGTAAGCATGCGCGTGTGTAATATTATTAGAAAGATATTGCACTGACACGAAGAACTGGTCATTGGGCCGACGTGAAACATGTAAACACGGACGGACAGGATTTCACCCCCCCCCCCAATTTTTCCTCAATTTCATGCAAATAAAACGCAGTTAACCAAGATGCAAAGTTCTCTGGCTGTGCGTGTAAGTTGGTACTTGTATTTGCTTACCGTGTTGGAACGATCAACAGATCAGCAGGACGTCACTTACGAATTGCACATCCACTCGTTGCTCAATGCGGGATACGATTTCATATTCTGTCTGTGGGCGACCATCATCTGCCGCGAGTTTCTCTGTCGCCCCCAGAGCCCCTCCACCCGCAACGCCCACTTGCGCAGACCTGAACTTGATTTCACTTGTCTTCATTGTCGGTCATTGTCAGCATTTCCTGTTTCTTTCTTTTTTTCCTTTCTTTCTGTTACCATGTTTACCTCGTCGTTTTATATTGTCTCTTCTTCTAAAAGCACGTTCGGAACTTAAAGATTATAGATTACACCTGTCAGCTTTGCGATGTAACTCGAAGATTGCAGAACAAAATTCTTCACGAAATTCTTGTATCAAGGAATTTTACTGGTATCTGACGACAAATTCTAGTTTTAGCTAAGCAGACACTTTACGTGAAGGCCTATATGCATTTCTGCGCTAGGAAGAAATTGGGTGGGGAATCCCCGGCCGAGGAATCACTTACCACTTACCAAGGTGAAAGGTAACATTATGGCGACCTCTGGAGAGTTTTTTTTTTTTTTGGGGGGGGGGGGGGGACTATGCGTTGTCTGCATTTACTAACATTTTTACAGTCCGTTTACAATTAACAGTGCCCGTATCGGTTCCCGTAAAATGCGTGCTTCCTATTGGCTGGCAGGCAGGAGAGTCAACACGATGATTTTATTTCTTAAGACAGAGAATGCAGTCAGGCAGTCAGGAAAGTGTCAAAGTAGGTGAGTGGTTATTAATGGTGATATGTGGCGTTCGGGATTTCTCAAGTAAAATGTCAGAATCGTCGGCTCATTGTGAAATAGGCTTTCCGTTTCTCGCGTCTAAAACTACTTCTTGATTATTATTATTAGTGTTCTGTCTGAGGACAGGTCAGGTCCATATGAACAGGATCCTTCCATCCTTTTCTCTTCTCGGACTGGGACCTGTTCATATACGTTCTTGGCAGATGATCCATAAGTGGTTTGCCATTGCCTTCTTCTGTGTGTGAATGGAGTAATTGTTGGGATGCCACGGAGGAAAACTCCGTGTTGCCTAGACCACGGCCTTGCCCAACACAAGTTATAAATTCGGGCACCGCCGGGAATCGAACCCGAGACCCCAGGATTACAAGGCCCGCGTTCTAACCGCTAGACCACCGTGGCCATCACTTCTGGATATAGTGAGGTTTTCGCGAGGAATATTGGCATCAAAATCTAGTTCTATTCATATGCTAACGCAATTCTGACGCGTTGTGGTGGTGCATATTAATCAGTTATTTATTATTTTTGTATTAATTTATGGAAATCTTTATGTTTCATTCTTGCATGAAAATCGTGAACTGTTTTCCCACGCTCGTGATCATAGTTGAGGGTAAGTTTTTCTTTTACGGTCTAATTTAAAACGGACGCAATTTGTTACGTTGCTGTATCTCAGTTTGCAGACATGATGTTTAGGAACAAACTGCGTTGTTTATGCTAATAGTGTGTGCACACAGGAGTAACACGTCACGTCCAACAAGCCTTTGTGTGTGGTCGCTTCCATTTTCTCGGTCACATGAAAATAAATTGTGATTTCTGTACTATGTAATGTTATGCTGTGTTAGCCGTACAAGAACGTATGAAAAGTCAGTTTCAAGGGCGGTAAGGAGACTTTCTACGGCTTGCAAAGCCTCGCTTTGATGGTGCTAGACTTCGTAGGCTAATCTTATATATTTATCGTTTATTTAACGACGCTGACAGCACCTCAGACGTCAGATGACTCGCTAATCAATTAATGATGAATTGAAAAGCGCGTAAAATGAATAGGTCCTGCCTGAGGATTCCAAGAAAACCTCCAGGCCCAGATTTGAACGCGGGACGTCCCAAATAAAAACGAAGGAGTGCTAACTTGACAGCTGTGTTCGATGGAAAGAGTTGATCTTTACTGAAAACCCCCCAAAACGCCTTTATATCCTGTTCGCCAATGATGTGCCCCCCCCCCCCACGAGAATTCTTCCTTTGGGGTTACTTTAAATATTAAATCTTTTATTTAAACTTTTCTTCGGGTATTACTTCGTGCCTCATGCCGTAGATGAAGACGTTTACCTGCTAGATTAGGCAGTAAAGTGATTGTGTTAAATGTGTCCCTTGTCACCACTGCGTGGCGCGACCTTATGTTGGGGAAGGAGATAAGGAGGGTAGCTGAGGTCGCGGTCAGCCAACAAGTGATTGTCCTTCTGCTAGGGGTTTTGGTGGGGTTGAAACAGCTTAAAAAAACAGCACGTTACCAAGCGATACGCAGGTTCTGGAACTTGAATAGAAAGACAGAAGTGAAAGGTACTCAGAAGACCTAGGCGTAGATGCGAGGATATTATTAAAGTGGGTCTTAGGGAAGTGAGGTTGGAATGTTTGTTTTGGAAGCGTATGCCAGAGGTTATGAACATATAGCGTGGTGCTGTAAAGGCAGTAAAGAATTTTCGGGTTCTGAAAAAGACCGATAATTTTTTTTCTGTGTTCTGTTTTTAAAGGGGACAAGCACTCATTTCTGTTTGCTATGTCAGCCATCGTCGCATTCAAGTCGGGAGGAATCTAAACGTAGGTTAATCGGCCAGAGCGTGAAGCTAACAGATCACTTTCATATGCTGTGTTTGTAGTGTGGCATATATGGAGCTCCCCTATACGCGTTTGTCTCAACTATACGCGAGAGGTCTCATTATGAATGTAGAGCACACGTCGCTTTGCCTTATCAGAGAAATCTACTGGTAATAATAGTTTTACAGCGACATTCTTAGTTCTCATGTAACTTTACTTTGTAAACCAGAAGTTACAGACCAGTTCCATAACCATAATGTTATGCCATCAAGATATGGAAGCTGAGACTTCTAGCCATTTGCATAATTTTCTTGATAATAACCTAAGATGTTTGCCCTACAAACGTGTTTTATTTGAAACGCATGTTTCAGTATGAAATTAGACGTGTTATGACGTTTCAATTCGCGCATTAGCTTGTGAAATCATCATTCCTGTGTCTATGTCCTTATCAGTTGGCCGATTTCCATTAGGTTCGCTGTCATCGGATCACAAGTGGAAATAAACATCTCTTCCGCTCCTACGACGCCTTTCTGGGCTAAGCCGAAGATCGAATATCCTGACTGTGGGTCCCTCCGGACAAATGACAGAATAAGTAATACCTTAATAGGGCCTCTGGCCTTTTAGGTGTGGAATTCCGAGGTTAATGTTATTGTTATGAACAAAAATGTTGAGAATAATTCGTATGACTTTCACGGATACGTTGGGAAGCCCTGGTCTACGTGATTCCAAGGGGTTTGGGGCTTCCGTCAGAGAGACTTAAGTGACAGTGTGAGCTAGTGGGTCGCACCGGTTCCGTGTACTTAATTTCTGGGAATCAGGTAACACATAAGTTGGAGGAGAGCGAAGACAATGGTAAACGTGACGTAATTATATGGCATCTTAACCCTTGCTTGCACAGTGCAGTGGGTAAGATTTCTTACCCACTACCGAAACGTCGGCTTCAGCGGATTGAAGGCAGGTGCTTCAATTAAATCTACACTGTAAATATGACAGAGAGTTTTCTCTTTTCTGTTCCAGGTGAGTGCAGTTGCCAATTTGCCGTAGCAGACAAGTAAGTTCCGTATTTAAATTATTTTGGTGAGTGAAGCGAAATGCATTGTGGTTGGATGACAGCGTCAATAATTGAGAGAATCAAGATTTTATTTCGTGGGGGATGAGCTCTCGTGGCCGCATTCAGTTTTAAATCACATTCTGTTGAAGACGCTCCTAATAAAATAGCGTAGCAGTTAAAGTGTATTAATATGACATCGCCCTGATGATGGAGGCAGATAAGGTACCTCTGAAACGTCGGTAAACTAGTACTAATACCGTACAAGATATTTGAAATTCCTCTGCGATTTTGTAACAATATTTGAAACGTCGAATGTTATACAGAGAAGGCGGTTGTTTGTAATCGTGTTTGGTGTTTGCAAAGTGCATGCACGTTTCTTGCAGTGTGTGTGTGTCTGTCCGACTGGTCAGTGACTCGTGATGCGTATTGCGTTTTGCTTTGTCATGCTTTGAATAATTTGCTGGTCACGCATGCGCAACTGTAGTGTCTAGAATGTGCAATTACGGCGTCTGACATAACTGAGGACGAAAAAGTTTCATAAGGAGGGGGAAAAACGTCGGTTGTAGCACAAAAGCTTAAAAAAGAAAGTACAAGATTCAGGGGTAATTGGTCTCTTAACATACTTTATAAACATGGAAGTAGACCGTGTATGTACATAGTTTTTAATATTGTTCTGAAGTGTTTCAAAATGAAGTACAATGAATATTTAAATAGATTTGCCAGGAGGGAGACTTCCACGAAGTGAAAGTGGTGTTGGTAGTTGGATTGAAGCCGGTAAAGTCTTGTAGCCTGTCCTTGAAAGGCAAAAGATGACGAAAAATGAGGAAGAGATTAAACAGAAGAATAATAAACGAAGGAGACGATTAAAGGAAGAGTTAATTTAAAGAAAGATTGTTCAGAAAAAAAAATCATAATTGAAAAATGAAGATAAGGGGAATTCTGTTATTTTTCGTTGAAAGACATTTTTGAATTCCAGTGACAAATTTTTAGTTGATTACAATTTTTTTTCTTCCAGAATTAGATACAGTTCTGATAAATGATCTATGCGAGGAGGTTGTAAACAATTTAGTTAATAACTTTGACACTTCATTTATTAAAGTGCCAAGTTTTTACTTGCAAATTTTGTTCCTAGCGTTTTAATTTTCGGCACATTTTCAAATAATTAATTGGTTCCGTGGAAGTTACATTAAGAAATTTCGTTGGTTTTGGAAAAAAAAATATTTTATATCAGAAATAGTTTTTGTATTATTAGAAACACGGCCTTCTTTACATTTCAAAGTTAGATCTGCATTAGCAATAAACGGACATCGATATCAGACAATCGAGTAAATTCTTGTCAGATCGCTTGGTCGTGGTTAGTTCACGAACATTATGTAGAATGAGTGTACGTACGCCACTGTTTGCGGCATGTAACAGTTCTGTATGCATTTTAGCACCGTCATTACAAATGCCAACAGCGGTGCATGGAGAAAGTGAGACTTCAACTTTCTCTTTCTTCCCACCTTCAAAGTCCCATGTACTATTAAAGCTTGTTTGTTGCATTGCCCACACACGATCGTCGATCACGTGGCAACAAGTTTGGAGCTCAACATTGGAAGTCTGCTGTCCATAAAAGCAGATTTCACAGGATTTCATGTGATAAATGACACACGAATAGATAAAAGATGCCCTCAGAGGCATGTCAGGTAGCCCAGATTTACTTCAGAGATGACAGATAGTGACGTTCTCCTACTCTAAGATTTTGTACGGGTCTCGGGTTCGATTCCCGGCGGTGCCCGGATTTATAACTTGTGTTGGGCAAGGCCGTGGTCTAGGCAACACGGAGTTTTCATCCGTGGCATCCCAACAATTACTCCATTCACACACAGAAGAAGGCAATGGCAAACCACTTCTGGATCATCTGCCAAGAACGTATATGAACAGGTCCCAGTCCGAGAAAAGGATGGACGGATCCTGTTCATACGGACCTGTCGTCAGACAGAACACTAAATAAATAAATAATAATATAGTTGTATGTTTCATTTAAATAGTTTGGAAGAGTTTGAAACTGCTATAACATTTTTTTTTCAGTTGTTCCACGAAACATGACATGGCATTTTCAGACGGAAACGTTTTTAATTATACGTAAAGATTCAATTCTTGAGGTCCGTTCACGAGAATAAGAGAGTGGGGATGTAGCTCAGTGGTAGAGCGTTCGCTTTGCATGTGAAAGGCCCCGGGTTCGATCCCCGGCATCTCCATATTTTTATTTTTCAAATAATAAACACCGTTGCGTTTTCAATTTTGTATTGACATCTACTTGTTTTAGTTTTTCGATTTGAGATCTATTTATTGTTTTTAAAGTCTTTGTTTCAATACGTTTTAATTTCGCGCAAAACATGGTCGGCGCTGGACTGTGGTATGTGGCAATAACGTCACAAACGTATTTTCCCGACGCCGACAGAGAATTCTGAATAAAGCGACGACGATTCGACGCTAGCAGACCGATGCTTAGCATCGGGACGCCTGTTCTGACGCCGACACAATATTTTTTATAATGCGAAGACGACCCTCTGTAGACGCCTAAAGGCATGACGCTGCCGAGCGTCTCGATGCTGACGACATTCGGAACAAAGCGAAGACGGGTGTGACGCTTGCAATAGGACGCCGAGCGTCTCGATGCTGACTAGACGAGTCTCGGCAGTGTATCCATCGAAAATGTTTATTAGAAATAATACGTTTAGAATATGTTTTAAAATTTTTAATAACCTTAAGCAAACAATTAAAAGAATTACATTGCCTTAAGATGACAGTTGAAATGATTGTTTAACGTAAAGAAACATTAATAAACAATGACAATGATTTGACTTATATCGGGAGATTCAGGTAAAATTGTCCCTGATACTTCTTCATTAAGGACCACGCCATGCAGACATGTAGGGGAGTGGAGGTAAAACACCACACATTCTTAATCTCACAACTAAATGGAGGTGAGTGTTAATCCTCACTCTCCAGTCGTTTTACTCCCGAGGAAAGATGCACTGAATAGAAGGCTGGGCAGATTAAGTTCAGTACTTTAACAGCGTTTGAAAACATTAGTGTGTTGTGTCAATCACTCGTCTGCTTTAATGTTCTGTTAATGTGAATTATCTCGTGCCACGTGATCTGGTTGTCTTGCTGGAGGAATCCTCGTGCAGCCTCGACCTCTCTTGGCCAGCTGGTGGCACAGCCCCGGGGAAGCAACAATGTCCCCAAGGAACACGCTGAGCAGGTAATTCCGCTTGTCGTTCGTAGGAAATCCTTCATATCCTCTGGAACAGGAGTTTTATATTTCATCAGTAGAGGAGTAACGCTGAGAGAACCCGCACAGCGCAGGGAATGACGAGTTAGCGCTGAGTCGAGTTGCAGTACTCACTTGATCACTTGGTCCCAGTCCAGGACGTGGTTCGAGCCCCGCTTTGTCCTTGCGTGTTCCGCGTACTGATGGCACACTTGTTCGAACACGCACACGTGTTCCCCCATTTCTGCAACGAGCCTCTTTTCCACCGCCGCGACGTCCAGTGGCGGCTCCTTGAACGCCAAGCTGCGTCGTGTTCTGCTCGTGTAAGTTCCTGTGGGAAACACAACAGGACTGCCAACTTAACTACACGGTGAAATTATTTGATGTCGGTACCAGGTTTCTGAATGCAGTCCCATTACGATCTGCTGCTTATGTTCAAGGACGAAAGAGTGGTCCCATGGTGTAATGGTTAGCACTCTGGACTTTGAATCCAGCGATCCGAGTTCAAATCTCGGTGGGACCTAATTTTTTTTTTTAAATTTTTGGTGCGTAATTTTTTAATTTTTCAAGAAATGAGATGTATAGAATATCAGTTGGGTGAAATCAGAAAGAGTTAGAAACCTTTAAATATGCCCTTGGTTTACAGCTCTGTATCATTAACAATGTTAGTTTGGCTGTCGTGCGAACTTCTGAAGTGGGAATGGCCTGTCTACCACAGGTAGTTTACTTACGTGGGTTCAGGGAATAAGCAAGTTTCTTCACGAAATTTGTCAACCTCACAGCCAGGATAATGACCGGAAATCCGACGAGCTGCACCGGGAATTCAAACAGGGACTCCTGTGGGCTAGGCGCCGCGACGCTTAGAGGCGGCGTCCCGAGTAGAAACACGAGCTGTAGGACGACGGCCGTCCCCGCAACCAGACGCTTCGCTCGCATCCTGTATTCAGTTCGGCCACGAACTAACTACAAGTTCAATCTCACAGCCTGACCATCGCTTGGTCGTTCCCTTAAGCTCTTCCTGTCTTCCTGGGAACAACCCTTATTTTTTTGCGATCACCGCGACGGCCAGGTGTTGACGTTCGATATTCGATGCCGCACTTATCACCAATCACCGGTATCGAAATCCACTTCTGTCCTTTTGATTCCGCACCCTGAAATGAGTCATGAAGATTAATTAACAATGAATTTAATTTTAAAATAAATGACAAATATTTTTGACCTCTAAATACACTCTGAAATCTCAGAGGATCGAAATGAGACAAGAAGATTTCTGTCTTCTGGGTTGTTGCGCTGTGTAGTCTGGTCGATGTTAACCAACGTTTCAGAGGTCATACTGCCTCCGTCATCAGGGCGATGAATATGAAAATGAGACAAATTTAAAATCGTAACTGGCTCTCAGGAAAAAAAAAATTGTATACCTCACACCAATATAGTATTTGTTGTAATGTAGGTAGAAAATGTGAAAAAATTGAAAGCGATAGATTTAAAATTATCATACAGAAATTTATTTACCTACAGCTAGCAGACGAATGAATTAAGTTATTAACTAAGTCGCTGACTGAATTCAGCAGCTACTGAATAAATTATCTAAAGACAGAGTAACTAATCGACCGTATAAATAAATTAATTAAGACTGACTGAAGAACTGTGGTAGCCAGACTAACCTTGATACCGAAAGTAACTAAACTGAGTAACTGACTTATGTAAGTAACTAGATAAAAAAAAATAATTAATTTTGAAAACAAAATAATTCACTGTGCAAAGGAATTTGCTAATGAAGTCTATCTAATGTAAATATTCTGATTTATTTACGGAGGAATCTAAAGTTAAAAACGGGAAATAATGTAATATCGTATTTACGATAAAAAGAGCCAAAATATAATATTTTATACTACATAATGTTTTAATATTATATAATTTTAACAACATCATTTAATTACAACGTTTGTGTATAGACTGTGAAAATAAATATATATTTAATCAACACAAACATGACGCATTTAAGCTACAAAAAAAAAATAAAAAAAATGAGTTAAGGAGTTGACTGGTAAAACTATGTACCGTTGATAAACTGGAACTGTAAGTTCTTATAGTAACTAACTGACCAAAATAACTAAATAACTAGGTGCCTCCGGGAGCTAATGGAAAATAACTCCTTTCCTGACGTTCCCTGATAACTTAATGATCGCGAAAACAGATCATACAGGTGTTTCTTAAAAGGGTGGAAGTCGTCCTACCTTCCAGGGCGCCTGCACGTTGGATGCTCGTTCCGCCAGAGACTGAGATCGATCGAGGAGCGGGCTGCTGCAGGTGAAAGTGGCACAGCCCCACCCCACCACGCGGTCTAGACATGCTTTCCCTTGCTGACAC
This sequence comes from Zootermopsis nevadensis, assembly GCF_000696155.1. Next base: position 144,846 of record NW_019060001.1, on the reverse strand, counting down.
AGTTACAAACAAAAACGGGCAGTGACGCGGTCCCCCCCCCTCCCCCCTCCCCGATCCATTATAAAGAAAGAGCAATGTGCGAAGTGACATGAGCCATTGTTCCTCGAAACATTGAGGACGCAACTCAGCCAAGAGAAAATGAAAGGATTTCAGACTCCTTCCTGAACCGACTCACTGGCATCTCAGC
>NW_019060001.1:120569-139265 GCF_000696155.1 Zootermopsis nevadensis | reverse complement strand
GCCCCCCCCTCCTGCCCCCCCGCTACGCCACTCGACGGCCTACTTGCCACAGAAAGAGCCAATGTGAAAGCTGTCGTTGTCTACAGAAGCTTTTCGTTCCTCTAACCTTGCTGGAATGAAACCAGTTCTTGGTTATTTTCTTTCACAAAGGTTGGCAGCAGACTTGTTATAATGAAACTCATAATTTGACTGCTTGCAATCTGGTTACAAGGTTCATAATGACGTAGATGCTTACTGGTCCACAGAACCTACTTTCGTTGAGATTGATCGGATGCTGCATAGTTTTGGATTTTATCCTTTTATCTCAAGTGTTAATGACTATATTTTCTGATAAACTAACATTCGGAATATAAAACTTATGCATACTAGAAGCTCTCTGTATTTTTTTTTTTTTTTGCGTAAAATCTGACGCTATGATACGTCGTGAGTAACCGGTAATCTCGGAATTCGTCTCTAGTATTTCCGCAGTCATCATTTACGATTCTCCTGCAGTAAATTCTGGACGTTTTTAAACTCAGTAGCTGATACAGCGTCGTAAATTATCAGTTTCGTGTAAAGTTTCAATCACACACTTTCGTTTTCTCGCAAATTCACGTTTATTCGTTGTTCCTTTTACTTTAGATTTTGGGAGAGATGAAGTTTTTGGAAACAGAAGGAAGTGATTGTGAATTTAAAGTGAGCTTCGGTTTTGTGTTTTATTCGTCGTGATTTTACGCAGAGAGGGACGAATTTCTTACTCCTTTGTGACCTTAAAATTTCTATTTTTTTTTTAATCCTCGCCAATATTTTTATCTCCCAGACTACTATCAAGAGACTGAAGTTCCTAAATAAGATAGGCTGTTAAATCCACGCCTAGAAGGAGAGGGACGAATTTCTTACTCCTTTGTGACCTTAAAATTTCTATTTTTTTTTTAATCCTCGCCAATATTTTTATCTCCCAGACTACTTTCAAGAGACTGATGTTCCTAAATAAGATAGGCTGTTAAAGTCACGCCTAGAAGTTTGCAGGGTTTGGTGGGGTGGGGGGAAGCAGTCTGTGCGGCCCCCCCCCCAATCAAAAGTCAGTAAGTAACATTACTGGAGCCAAGTTGTGTATTTATGAAAGAATGTATTCTTACCTCTGTTCTTAGATCTAGTTAGGAAGTTAGTTTTGAGATCGTAATGAAGTTAATAACCTCTACTCTTTAATGTGATTTATGTTTCACGTTAAAGCTTCTTTGCTGTGCACGAAGTATTTTAATATACATCGTAATGTTGATGCACACGGGTTCACAAATTACTGGGCCCGGGGCGAGGCCCTTATGGATCCGTGTTCTCCTGAAGGCGATGAATTCATTTTGTAATATAACTCACATCATTAAATATGTTACAAATGTGGCTATTGGTTAATATAGTATAAATTCTGACTGATGAACTGTCTGCGCTCCTGGCTTTCTGGTTACTGGTCACTGTCTCACTGCAGTGAAAATGTTTACCATTCTTCTGTCTGCTAGTGAGCTTCACACATTCTTTGCTTATTAGTGCAAGTGACCTGATTTCTGGTGGCCATTTTGTCAGGTAATTTGTGTTGACTCTAACGAAACGCGAGTTATTGTGAAGCAAGAGTCGGAGACTGGTGACGAAACAAGCTGTGCTGTCAACACACGCCTGTAGTCGTGTCTCCTTTCTAGTTCTGTAACTACAGGGTGGATATAAAGTTTTACATCGTGAGATGGTAAAGTTGCGTCATATTGTGATATAATAAATATATATTGTTTAAATCTTGTCCGTCTAATCACAATAAATTCTTATTAAATATTAAAATATTACAATAATTAACATTTAAAATATTTAAAATATTAAATGATGTTCTTTATCGAATATTTCGATAAAGAACATCAATATATATATTAATATATATTTACATCGTGGTCGTCTAGTGCATTTTTTGAGGTACGCGAGCCTAAATACTGTTTAGACGAGCTTCGTGTTTCAATACGTGAAACTAACGATCAGTTAATGAAGACTGACGTCTCTTGAAACGCTGTAGCTCTGTGTTTGGTTTCTGATTTTCGCGGGTCACCTAATGGGTTCAAAGGGCTGTCTGGAGCTCACACGCTTAGGCTCAAATTGCGTATCATTATAACCGCGTCGATATTTAACCGACATATAATTTGACGGATTTGAAGAGTGCGACCAGATTCTGTCTCTCTCTGTTGTTTCACAGGGTTTAAACATTTCAAACATGGCCTTTGTGCTCTGAGCAGCTGACATATTAATTTTCGCGTGGACCCAATGCGCTCAACAAAAGCATCGTCTGTGAATGCAATAATTTTTTCCCTGCATTGTGGTTTGGGAATTGTGCCGACATATATGTTGATGTGGACATGATTGTGTTACAAAAACAGCTTGTAACGAGGTTGGCAAAGTGGGCAGTTACTCTCTAAAACAGGGTTGGTAATTATTTTTAATTGGGGGTGGGGGGAGCATGGGTAGCAGACCCAAAAGCCTGTGTGATACTCGTTTCGGATTTGTGCTGGTCCAACACATTCTGTGCTCGAAGATGAAAAGAATCCATGAAATTGCGTTATTAAACCTTTGAAGCCGAAGATCGTCTAAATAATATTTAAGAATTCAGCCCGTACCGCGAAGAAAACACAACACTTCACTATTAAAGAGATCAACTGGTTAACGATGTTTAAGAAATGATCGCTATTCTACAGTGAGAATAAAACACAGAAGGCAGAGTTACTGTGACATGTATGTGCCAGTAGACGTTAATGGGTAAATGCTCGTAGTATGCATGTAAGCGATAAGAATGTGTACACAGTTTTGTCGGAAAACATTAATGAAAGAGGCCGCTTGGGATATGAAGACATTCTTTGGAGGATAATATTAAAATGGATCGCTCTGAGGTGTATTGGGTTCAGATGACTCGGATCTGACGTATGAGGACGTTTCTAATATTATTTTTCATTTCATGAGTTTTGTTTCTATTTGCCCTGTCGTCGTGGAATCCTGCTACGTTGTTATTGGTTCCTGGAAATCGTAGTCAGCAACGTTATGACTTACCGTCGTCTACATATTTAGTACTAAAATTTTAGTTTATATACTGTAATTAAGAGTCGAAATGTTCGAATTTATTTTATCATTTCCCTCGAAGTAGTTACCATTAGATTGTATTTCTCAGGTACATTACAGGACAATTAAGTTGTAATGATTCCTGTTTGTGGGGTGAATAGCTAGGGAATCTGTTCAAGACATCATCTTTGTTCGGTTAATTTTGAATCTCTTGATGGCTTGTGTACTCCCGTAAGATTGCTTAGTATTTCACCTGTAATAATCATGTAGTTTGAAACATAAAAGAAAACGATAAAAGTGACATTTGGCGCCTGCTCTATGCTTGGTTTATGGACGTGTAATGTGCGCTCGTTTTTATGATGACAGATAGCGCACGTGGTGAACAATGCCAGGAGCATGAATAAATTACGGTAGCCATGGCAACTGTAGTAATGGCTACATAGAAAAATAGCTAGAACTTCACATCATTCTAATTCATAGGGTCCTTGACATGAACAAGCTAGGATCGTTTCGAGTAGAGAAGATTACATCGCTATTTATAACACGGAGAAATGCAGCTATTGTGTTTATCTGAAATACAGTTGTTTAATAGCAGAGTTTGTTTCTCGCTTCTCTCTTTAACTTTGTTCCTTTATTTGGTTGTTATTCATAAACACTCCCAGTTACTGTTTAAGGACGTGTCTTATTATGCGCGTACGAAACGATTTTGCCTATTATGGGGCTAGAAATACCAGCTGAGACATTTTAATGTGCCGTAATTATGTCGATTTTAAACCGACCAGTCTTCTGTATTTATGCCACAAACGAAAATAGCCCAGTTCTCTCGTTTGGTATCATTCCGCAATCTGAATCAGTCCCCATGGCAACACGCAAAGAAAAAAAGTCTTAGGATGTAGGCCTATCTTTAAGTAAGTTTAGTTTACCTACTTTCATATCTACATAACCATTTAAAACCAAGTGGTAACTAAACGTACCATTTTCTTCAACAGTAACAATGCATTTTACACACAGATCCTGTATATGTGTTTCGTATGATTCTCTCAGCAAACAGCGATTATTTCCCTAAACAGCGTTAACCAGTCGATCTCTGTAATGGTGAAGTGTAGTGTTTACTTTGCGGTACGGACTGAGTTCTTACGTAATATTTAGACGAGCTTCGGCTTCAAAGGGTTAACCAGTCGATCTCTGTAATGGTGAAGTGTAGTGTTTACTTTGCGGTACGGACTGAGTTCTTACGTAATATTTAGACGAGCTTCGGCTTCAAAGGGTTAACCAGTCGATCTCTGTAATGGTGAAGTGTAGTGTTTACTTTGCGGTACGGACTGAGTTCTTACGTAATATTTAGACGAGCTTCGGCTTCAAAGGGTTAACCAGTCGATCTTTGTAATGGGGAAGTGTTGTGTTTTCTCTGCGGTACGGACTGAATTCTTAAATATCATCTAGATGAGTTTTGGCTTCCGAGTTCCGGATAATAGCTTCAGCATTCACTAACAAGCAAATCAAAATTCCGCCGTCTCTGTTAGCAAGCTGTCACTAACTAACTATGGCCCTAATGCCAACACTCTTGCTTTATCCTTACCGGAAAGATGAGCGGGCATTGCCTGGGGAACCTTTAACTGTAAGATGCTGCTGTTCCCCCCTCCCAGAAATCAAATGTCGTCTCCCACTTCTACTACTACTACTACTATGGCGTAACAGCCCAAAATCGAGCCCTAGCCTCCTCCTCCCACTTGTACCCCCACCAGTTTTCTCTCTCCTTGTCTTCTGATATCCTTCCCCTCTCTCTCTCTCTCTCTCTCTTTGGCTTCAGAGGGTTAATCACCATCTCATTGGACAATGTAGGGCATAAACGTCTGTGGTTGTAAGGACATTAAGTAATTTAATAATCAATAAATAAAACTGAAGTGTGTAGGAATATGTGGACGCTCAGTGTGAACTGCTCGTCTACGATTCTACTCGAGGCCGTCCTCAGTGCAACCCCGCCAAAGTCCTCTGTTGCAGGCTTCACAACGTACGAGTTTTATAATCGGTGCGCATTGAGAAGTAATCATGGTTTTCGAGTTGCAACAGAAAACGAATTAATCATCAAGTTGCTGGCAAGTGGGAGAGGCGAGCCTTTATCGACCAAAGCCAGGAAGAGGGTGGACAGGCTCCGGGAAACAAGGGCTTAAGTGTCACTTCGTTTAACCCAAAGAAGTCGAAGATCGCGTAAATAATACTTAAGAATTCAGTCCGTACCTCAAAGAAAACACACCACTTCGCCATAACGAAGATAAGCTGCTCAAAATAAGCGTCGTTAAAGAAACTGACTCGCATATTCAAGTTTTCAAGTTACAGGTCGTCCAAACAATATTTAAGAATTCAGTCCGTACCGAAAAGAAAACACGACACTTCACCATTACGAAGATGAGCTGGTTGACGCTGTTTAAGGGAATAATTGCTGTTTGCTGAGAGAATCATACGAAACGCACAAATACAAGATGCAGAATTACTGTCTGTTAAAGCAGGTTGTACGTAAAGTTACCGTCGGGTTTTAAGGCGCTAATTGAACTTGATAATGGACCTGCACGAGAGACAAGTGGACTCCGCTCCACTCCTCATTCGTTGCTTCGATATTTGGACTATCGCACTGACAGGTCATTTGCAAATACTGTACAGTAGTGCCGATATGCCTGTTGTTTATCGTGAAGTCACAAGGAATTCTTTGTTTTTATTTTGTTCTTAATTTATCTGTTTTCTATCCCTGTTTCTTCCTCCCTTCCTTTCTTTCCTGGTTTAGTTCATGCTTTTCTGTTCTTTTCTGTCCTTCTCTCTCTCTTCCATTTGTCTGTCTCATTTTGATTACCGGTCCGTCATTTTCACTGTTTCCGTCAGTAGTGACACAGAACTCCGCAGATTCGTGACGTAAGCCCGTTCTCCGCAGACAAACAAAGATAGTCTGCACTCCCACAACACGCAGAGACCTAGGCCTCCTCTCTGCAGCTGCATCGAGGTTTAGGCCTGCTGCATGCAAGTGTCATCATCGCAGATGGAGACAATTGTCGTACGAACAACGTTAGATTCAGGCGCAAGCACGTACGTACAGTCCCCGGCAGGTGAAATTGAACCCAGAGTACGTTTTACGTAAAAAGATCTGCGTAGACATTTAAATTAGTTGTCATTGTGTACCCAGGGAACGACGACCCACATGTTGCATACCGAGACAGGAGCGTGGCCTCGGTTAACAGAGAAACGCCCTTTGGTCTGTTGCGTGGTGAGCAGACTTTCTTTTCATTCTGTCATTCCGATAATCTCCTTGTGTGTGATACTTAGACGCCAAGACCTGTTATAGGCATATAGCTATAAGTTTTGACATTGGCAGGCACTCACGAGTAATTGTACTCTCTGTATCGAAAACTTCTGGTGCCTTACTTAAGGCATTATAACTTGGAAAGATTTAAGGTTCTCACGGCGGTGAGTATGAAGGTTTCTGTCTTCTGGGTTGTAGCCACACGGCTCTGTAACCCAGAAGACAGCCATTTTTTTCAGCATAATTTGCACTGCAACAGAAAACAAACTGTGAAAAGCGAACTGAGTGAAATTAAAATTAATAAATAGTCTGCAAATTAAGTGTTCTGAGGAGTGTTTTTGGAATAGTTATTAGGACTGCTATGAACTCACGTTTCCGACTTATTCGAGGTCATGTTTTTTTTCTTAGAGCGACATGCTTCCATATGTGCGCCGAAGAAAGGACAGATTTTAAAGTGGAATATTTGTTTTTCAAGGATGTGATGATGAAATTTGAGGCAAGAAGGGGGTGTGACATCACAGGAGCATCGCCCTGAAATCCACGTCAAAGATGCTGGAAATGTTGCCCCAGGAACACGTTTTTTGGGATGATCTGTGAGGTCTGAGAGGTCCTCACGACAATGGAAATGAAAATGTTGGCCCTCGTCATGTGGTCTTGTAGGTCGATATCAACGTTTCGGAGGAAAATATTGCCGCCATCGTCAGGGCTGGAGGCTTCGAATTTTCGTTTGTGGAAAATCGTTAATAAGGCGATGTAATTTTGGAAAGTAATTGTTGGAGACACGAGTGTAACCAACGTTTTTAAAACGGTAGATTGAGCGTAATGCGTCAAATGAAATGGCGACAGTTACAAGTTTAAGTTGAGATGACTGTACCGCCACTCTATTTGCAAGTCAAACACTGTCCTACGGCTCTATTATGCGCGACTCACAGAAAAATGTGTTAACTATAGTCCACCACACGATAAATGGGAAACTTAATGATTCCAGCTTTGAACACGAGAGTAGTTCACTGTTTGCCCGCCGCTAATGGTCAGCTTTGTGTAGGGTGGCGCTAGTGTTAATGGACCTAACAGTACTAGGGACGAAACAAAAGACGGGAGAGATACGCAGCGATTCAAGTGGCAAGCTGATGAGTTGGAGCCATTTGCATGTTGATTCGTGTTTCAACCCCTTAGCGTCACCCTCCCTTATAAGGGTGACAGTGATGGAATCCACCTAAATTCCTACGTGGAAAGGAGGGTTTCGGGATTTGATTTGTTTGAGGAAATTATTAGTATGTTTGTCATCGGTGGAAGTGAGCACTTTAACTTTTACTTAACGAGGACTTATACACGTCACCTTATTTTATCGGAAAACTTAACCACGGGAAGCCACGATGAGCTGAGCATGTAGCAGGGATGGGGAAATAAGAGATACACACAGAATTATGGTGGAGAAACCTGTTTTAAAAATAGCCTCTTCAAAGGTAGAGAACGAGACAGAAAGTAACTGCAGGAGGGTTTATGGTGGATTGAACTGGCTCAGGATGGTGTCCAATCGCGGGCTTTTGCGTTAGTGGTGTTGAAATGTCGGGTGTTGATGTAAGGGTGACTATTTATGCTCGTTTTCGGGAAGAAACCTGTGAAGTCCCGCGTTGCGTTCTTCTGTTACGTCCGTTCGGAGTGTCTGATCGTTTTGTTCAGAGGCCCCTCCGGACTGCATGCAATGCCGTTCGTCCCTCTGTGTGTTTTAACTGTTGCTCAGATGGATCCGTGACCTGCTACAACAAGTGTAGAACAATATCGCTCCCTCTCCTCTCCAAAACCCGATGTTTCATCAAACTATTACCATAGATACATCCATTGTCAGTCAGCGCTTTCCCCCCCCTCGCCCGCTTCTGCTCCAGAGAACCACAGCTTGGTATCGAGTGACAAACTGAGATTAAAATTTTAAACCAATCACCCCTTCCCACCCACTTCATTGTCAGAAGGGGTGTAGCGAGACAGGGAGAGGACAAAAAAAAAAGCAGGCAGCTTTATTTCATGCGTTCTAGGATTGCTACAGTCTGTACAAAAAGTTGGGTTTCTGAAATGTTGTTTGTGGGTCGTAGCGGGTGACAGGGGGAAGAGGAGGGAGGAAATGGCGCCGTTCTGATTGGCCGAGACATTGAGGAACATGGATGAATAGAAATAAAGGAAGAATACTTAAGATTGTCATTGCTGTGAAGAAGCTGATAGTGGTAGTGGTCGCTCACCACATGGAAGTTCACACGGCGTCCACAACCCAGAAGACCGAATAAAGGGTGAAAGAAGGAAGTGAGAATGAAGGGATGGAGGATGGAAGAGAGGAAAAGAGTTCATGGACCTGCGTTTTGCTGGTCAGTTAAATGTCTAAAATGTAGTAGTTTAATCCAGTGCCAAATGTGTGATGAGTTTTGTCGAATGTGATCAAGGACGTCGATGGATTATGGAGATGAAATATACAATTTTACACATTATCGGGCGTTCGTTACATGACATTCATAATGAAATGATTCAACCGGAAGCAATGGCGGCCACAAAGCTAACCACACTTGTCCTGTTTCGTAAAGATGAAGGAGCAGGTCGCATCCAGACGACACGTGTCAAGGAAATTGCGAGACCTTTCAATTCGTTTTCAGGATGCGGTTTGAGAACCGTTTCAAGGAGCAGGCTGTGGGAGGACAGGTTGTTCAACTGTCAAGCATTAAACTCCCAACAATTTCTGTCGTGTAGTCGCATTTGGTGGGTTTCTATGGAGTATCTAACAAGTTCATATCAACTGCTAACGTTATGAGCGCAGTAAACTGGATGGAATGTAGTCGCTGTCTCGTATTGACTGAATAACTTACTAAGTAACTCCATGGGACTGAGTTCTTCTTGATAAGAGGGTAAGTCACTAATCTAGTCAAGAAATTCTCCGACTTTTATGTAGCCCAAAGGTTCCTTACCGTGTTTACAAAATCTTCTTTCCGGTCCGAGAGGCCCTAAGCCCAGTGTAACATTTTGCAGCATGTTCGATTTTGACACCCCACCAAACCCATGGAAGATTAAATTAAAAAAAATAATTTTTAACCATTAAACATTCAAAATGCTCAGTGTTTCGTGTCACGTAATTTTCTCTTTTGCAGGATGAGCCGTGTTTTAGAAATAATCCAGATTCTTGTTTAAACAGGGTTTTTAATCGTACCCAAGTAAATAAGAATTGAATTCACCCGATAATTTTTTTTGTAATTAATAATCGGTACCACATTTGGTCGAAATCAGTTCAGGACTTTAGGAGGTGTCGTGTGCGGATGGCTAGTCTCCTGCACATTCATTTGTCAGTGGGCTTCGTTGTTTGTCGTAATGCCATGATAATTAATAAGTAGGGCAGATCGCAGGATGAGGTTGCGTTGTGAGGGCTGAAGAATGTCGATGTATCGATACACAGTTCTTTAATTTGCTTCAATATTTACATTTATTTGAAAAAAGTAACTATATATAAAAGTGAAAAATCTGTACAAATATGAAAGACTGTCGGTAGTAACAGCATGACACAGAGAGGGTGAAATATTTTTTTTTTTACATTTAAATGTTTTGATTCCACCCTTTCCATGTTACAAGACTTAAAATTGAGAAACGAAAATACAAAAAAAAAAATAATTGATCTCTTAATTTTAAACAAAATTAACTTAGACGTGCAATATTGAAAGGAAATCAAACAGAAGGAAATATTTTATTAGTCACTGTACACAAATCGTTTTAAGAAGATGTCAATGACGTGTTAGTATTGTATTCTGGTCATTGCAGTAACCTAACGTAAGGACAAGGCATGGATACTTTGTACAGTTGGAAATTTTGATTCCTTCTACTGTAAACTTTTACCGCGCTCTCAACACGTTATGGCACTTCGATTTTCACAAATTACACAGAGGTTGTGTTTAAACTATCGAATATGTTACAGTCTTATGAAAATTCATAGCGTGTCTTCCCCCCCCCCCGGGGGATTTATTTCGGGGAAATAATGCCATGTTCCAGCTGTGGAGTTGAACAAATTTAATATTTTATCACAGTCTGTTCAATTCCCGAAAAATCTTCACTGAAAGGTTAGGTTTATATTTATATGGAATTAGTATGGGAGGGGGGGGGTAATAGGCGAATAGGGCAGAGCTCGAATGCTAAAATGGAGTGAACTGTCTCTATTTAAACGCCGAATTAAATTCTGATGTTATTATTGTCTGAGATTAAGTTATTGTCCGAATAGAGTAACCAGTTTCTAGACTCAGAAAGGAAAATGGTGTACAAGAAACTTTTACGATTGAGTAAAAATAATATAAAATGAACGTTGTGTAAAGTGTAATGGGATGTTACGTTTTTAAAGTTCGCCATAATGCACCTTGAATAAGTTAACACCTGACAGAAACCGTTCTGTGGTGTGCAAAGGAGAAGAAATTTATAAACACACGTCTGAGAGCGTCCTTCTGCATTAGTGCAAAGGAGAAGAAATTTATAAACACGTCTGAGAGCGTCCTTCTGCATTCGTATTGGTTTCTGACGAATGTTCAAAATTGGGTGAGGGAAAATATTACTTATCATCAGAGATTGAACGTATATCTGAAAGAGATGAGGAAGTATCCATGCTGATTCCTTAAAGTATCCTATGATTTCATTAAATAGCATATGTTAGTACACTTCAACTTTAAGTAATGACTGCTTGCCAGGGTGAACATTTTCAATTATAAGAGTCTTGACAAAATATTTTGAGCAACAGGGGAAACTAATGTTATACTGGCAGAATTCAAAAATATCAAAATTCACAAAATATCAGTATTGACATGCTATTCCAAATACTAAATAGTCAAAAATATTGTCACAGATTATACTTGTAATTTAAATGAATTCACAAATGATAATTCATTTGTACTGATGTACCATTTGAATTGAAAAGGAAGGTACACATAGGCCCTACAGAAATAAGTCAGCACTTTTATAAAATCACATTCTCATTTTCAGAAATACAAAGTGGTTTTAAGTAGATACATCGTAGATTAATTGTCATAACACTGCATAAGTTTACAATAAATTATAATTGACAAATGATTGTTACTTTTTTTCCTTTCGTGTTGTTTCGAAATGAAAGCAAGATATACTTAGGAAGAAAAGTCACACTTTGAAGCACATGTAACTATCATGTAGAAACCAGGGACAGATAAGTTTCAAATCCTTCAATATTTATCTATGCCTGGCTTCGATCTAACTTACTCTAGAACACACAAGAGACAGAAGGTAATCAAAACGGCTACTTGACTAGGAAATCAAAAAAAAACACAAACCGAAATTAAAGATTGGAAATAATATTTATGATTAGTAAATCTGAAACATCGACAACTTTTAACTTTACGGAGATCATGGAAAGAGGGTAGTATTTATTGCCATTAGCGTTTTTAAAATTTTAATGGCAAAGAAATCACAGAGACGCTTTGATGCGCGGAGGTTCCGTGGCAACATTGGTCCTGACAACATACCAGCGCTGTCCGAATGAATGAACTGCTCAAATTTCACGATTACCACCCGTGAGTCCGGGCTCATTCTTTCCGGATACTCGTCTAAATTTTTGTAATAATCAAAACGCGGCCTTCGAGTCAAAGGAAACACATCGCATCTATACGACTGTCTTCTGACGTTCCGCCGTGTATTCTGGCAGAAATTGGCCGGCGTTTCGAAGCTGCTTACTGCCTGCTTCTTCAGAGAGACGAGTAAGCTGTCAGCTAAATAAAAAACAGGTTAAGATAGTGGAACCTGGTTATTCGCATGCGCGTAGTCTGAAGGGACTGTTGAAAAAAACCCTGTCCTTGGACACGACTGACCTTTTAAGCAGGGCTTAATTTCTGCAAGACCACGTGACGTGACATCCCAGAAGACAGAACGTGAAGTCTGAGTTGATGTGTGGAATTACTCCTTGTCTGTGTAATTTTTCAACACTCCATTGCGCGTTGTATTCGAAGGTGAATTAATTATTTTGAGCTCGAAGCCCCTCCCCCCCCCCCAAAAAAACCTCATTTTCCTGGAATTTGTATATAACTCCTGAATCTGTTACCAGAATTCGCATGATGTGTCGACGTACTAAATTAGCCACGGGACCTACATTATCCTGTCACAGTAATTGGCTTTGATACATACATTGCTTTTATATGATTTAATCTTCTTAAAATATATGTTCTTATATTTATATTATATATATATAACCTTATTCTTAAAAAAGCTTATTTACATGCAAAAATGGTGTAATTTTATCATCTTGGCAGTATTTGGGTTCTGATTTTATTGGCGTATGAACTTTTTTTTTTATTATTTTTTTAGGCCTTCATTCGTATTGTAATGCATTACGTCACGTTAACTTTGAACACAAGGAACAAGGAATTCATAAATCAAAAAGCATCTAATCAAAGTAAATATTAGCAGCGAGAAGAAGATCTACGAGTGATGTCTGAAATTCTAAACAACTGACAAATGGCGAATTATTATTTTTTTGTTTATCACTTAAAAATTGTATGGTAGTTGGTCTTTAATATAATCAATCAACTAGAGATTCTTTTTTGACAAGATGAAATAATACTGAACAGACTATACTTGAGCAATTTCGTATTTTTTATTGCTCTGAAGTGATTTTTGTGTTTGTAACAGTCAACTATAAATGTTTCGGTCTGTACACATTCGAAACTAAAAGGGAAAATCACTACTATTGACGTAATATAAACCAGGAAAGCTTTGTTTCTGTATATTCATGTTTTTTTTTATACCTACATTATTTTGGTAGGAATTTACTGAGGAACTATCAATTGTTTTTATTACGTCAAACAAATGAAACAAACTTCTTGAGCAAAAACCTAAACTCCCGATAAATGACGTAATGATATTTGTTGTTGTTCCTTACATCACTTTGAGACCTGCCCTCTGCACACAAAATATTTTTACAATATGGCATATTTTAATATCAGCACGGAAAAGTTTATATACAGAAAGAACCTCGGTGAATTCTGTGTGATTGAGATGGTCACTGGTTCAACCGCAAAATGTTGTTATCAGCGTTTAAGGTATTTTGTGACCTCTTACATCTCAGGGTCACACAAGGTCAACTACTCTACCTATTGGAGATCATTTGAAAACTCTATAGTGGCGCAGGCATGTCCACACCTTCGCTTTGCTTCATTGTGTAAAACACAATTTTCTTAACAAATATAAACACAAGGACAAAAATATTTTCCCAATAATAAACACAAAAATATAATATAGAATCATTAATATTATGATTATTGTTATATTATTATTATTATTAAAAAATTAAATCTGAAAATCTTACTTGTCTAACACACTTGTAATGACACAAAATAAAATCACCCTCTGTTTATTCCTGAGCGAATCATCTGGTACAGGGTGTTTTCAATCAATATTGTCCACATGTCATTTACGCAACTTCCCTGTGGTAATCACCCTGTACATCAATCTCTACAAAAAAAAATTACAAAAAGAAATTCTTTAATGAGATCATCGTTTGATTATCAGGTAATTTCTCTTTGGAGCAAGACAAAAAAAAACACGAAAGAAATGAAACAAATTAATAAACTACACTATAATCCACAAAAAAATCACACATAACGTATTATAATATAACATTGAAACCTTAATTATTATAACTCATATTTATGATAAACAGAAAAAAATGACTGATTCAAACATAATAAACAAGACCATAGAATTGCTATACTGTGAAACAGCGTTGACCATTCTCTTCCACCGTGTGTGTTGCTCACCAGCCACTGCTGGCCAAAAATCTCCAACCCACAAGGATGATCACAGCTGTCCACATGGACCCACCAAGTCGTGGAGGCAACAAAAGAGACAGAAGACCCTCTTCTTTCTTTTTGTTATGGAGGTGTGGGGCTGTCTGGGTCCCTTCTCCCTGCGGACACAACGTGAGGACCCCTTTAACAACAGGCACTCAGAACGCGAGGACCTCCGGTCCTCAAGATATTAACATGTTAATGTCATCGTTATATATACACGCCCTCCAGTCGGTTTTCCCATTAAAATTCTGCTTTTATTTCCACTATAATCCACTTAGAACGCTGGCCTTGTAATCCTGGGGTCTCGGGTTCGATTCCCGGCGGTGCCCGAATTTATAACTTGTGTTGGGCAAGGCCGTGGTCTAGGCAACACGGAGTTTTCCTCCGTGGCATCCCAACAATTACTCCATTCACACACAGAAGAAGGCAATGGCAAACCACTTCTGGATCATCTGCCAAGAACGTATATGAACAGGTCCCAGTCCGAGAAAAGGACGGAAGGATCCTGTTCATATGGACCTGTCGTCAGACAGAACACTAAATAAAAATAGCAGCAAGTGACCTTGAGTAATTCACAAAGTTCCTTCTCGTGTTCCGTGTCATATCTGAGATCTAAAGACATCGCGGCGGAGAAAATGTTGACGTTCTGGCTTGTGACTCCGTGTGGAGTGTGATTGGTAAAAAACCCCAATATTTCTGAGAAACGAGGCTGGGGGTTGGAGACAGCACGTGCCTCAGAAACGTTGGCACAGTAACCACAAACGATCCCACACGGCATCACGACCCCGGCAAACCGCGAATGTGTCCACACGTACGTGAGTAGACCAGGAGAACAGTATGTTCTGATCGCGGGTAGAGTTTGTTTTGCGATTCATACTTGAGGGAGAATTCCTAATGGTCAGTGAAGACCGGATAGCGGGGAAAAAGTAATAAAATAAATAAGACCATAAGAAGAATAAGAAGAATAAGAAGAAGGAACGGAAGTCATAATACGATGATCAACCGTGAACCTGGAAATTCATCACCGACCCAATTCGACACCCCGATACATATCCGTTTCCTGGTCGGAACACATATTACCCCCCCTTCCCCCACCCTGAAATAGTATCACAGAAACCACGCGACTCCGCCCCACTCCCCCGACAAACTGCTATAAAAGTCAGGGACTTGCTACTCTAACATTAACAGGGTCGACTACAGCTGCCCCCTTGCCTATTAATCATGAATTATGAGAACATAACAACGAAAACAAGTGACAGTAACAATGCTTCATCCTTATAACCTCAGCCCATAAATACAAATAGATAAAAATGGAGGACGTGTCGCTTTTAATGACGTATACTTGGCCTAATAGAAGATCGAAATAGAAAAATTTGTTAGGTATTACTGCTTTCGGTATTTGAGATTATTCAAACTTCAAATTGCGTTATTTAATTGTCTTGGATACAAGGGGCGAAGTGTTTTCATGTTAACCGTGTCATCGTTAACCATCTACAGCCAGCCAGGTACTCACCGCGAGCGTAAGCCCCAATTGACTGGCTAACAGTGTCCAGCTGAATGTGCGTTAATCCTATAAATCAATCGTGAATCGTGAAAAAAAGTCATTCATAAATCAGCAACGTAAGACACACACACACGTTTTGCCTCAGATCCGTACGGTAAATATCAGAGAAATCCATTATTCTTATCAAGACCTGAAACAACCATCGGCCATAAAAATGATGACCATGGGGGCACGAAGGAACCGGAAAGTGTCGACGACATTGAATACGCGTCATTTCCGCGAAGCCTCTCTGTAACTAGATATACGACGCCACAGCACGGGAAATGATCCTGCAGTTTTTACGAGATTCCAGGATGACTGGGGAAATCTCGATGGGAGACGTTCACTTCTCGTAGCTGCTTCGAATGTATGGAACTTCGTGACGTAATAGGGGATTGAGGGGTACAGTGGCACACGGCAGAAATATGACCAATCTGTGAGGAAGACTACAGATTCATCAAGATTTCATATGAGAATTGAGTATATCTGTCAGTAAAGAAAATACCTCGGTCTAATGTGGATTAAATTAAATGCGCTTAAATCTTTAGGATAACTGCGACCATGGTACGAGGTTTTCATTGATTATTTTTGTGGTCAAGAGATATCATGCTTTCATGAAAACTGTCGGTTCATCACCGTGTTCACAAAACGCAGTAAATGATCTGTAAATATTTTCGATAAAATAGTTCCTTTCCAATTGATGTGTGATAACGTCACCAAAATTAATCCCTGACCCCCGCGTTTAATGGTTCCGTAGCTCGCTATGACCTCTTGCTTACGTTCATGTCTTCCTGGGTTTTGCGAACTGCGCCAGTAAGAAGGACTCAGGGTCTCTCCCCCTCCCAAAACAGCAAACAAGCACCCCTAGGTTTCCTACAAACCCGCAACACGAGTTTACTACCGTGATAGACTTTTACGACACAAATAAATTATTTCGCTTACGTAACGTCTCGTAATCGCGAGGTTATGTGTGTCCTAGCACAACTGCGCCTCGCAGCGTCCAATTTGTAGAATTTAGAGACACAAGTTACACCTCCCTCACTGTAGGGGGGTTTGGATTAAAAGTGATGAGCCCCGTGGGGGGAGAAAGGATTACAGTTTGGATTCAAAGAAGGGTTGTAAACTCTTGAAAGAAAGGTTTCGCTTCAGAATATTGTTCTCCGCGCTATGATGCCCCATGTGAAACACTTTGTGAGGGCCTTACGCAGTCGTAGGGACAGATTGCTTTAGACAACAGAATTCTCTGTGTTGATATGCTATCATGGAGATTGTTGTGTGTTACGAAGATTGCTGCATGCTGACATTCCGTCATGAATATTTTTACAGTCTCACGTGTTATCATGCACATTGTAGCATACCGGTATATTATGGAGATTATTTCTTGTATTAATTTATGTTTTGTCCAGGCTATACGTGGGGTAAATATTTAAAGAAGCATAATTATGCACGACTAATCAGTGTGGATAGCCACGGTGGTCTAGCGGTTAGAACGCTGGCCTTGTAATCCTGGGGTCTCGGGTTCGATTCCCGGCGGTGCCCTAATTTATAACTTGTGTTGGGCAAGGCCGTGGTCTAGGCAACACGCAGTTTTAATCCGTGGCATCCCAACAATTACCCCATTCACACACAGAAGAAGGCAATGGCAAACCACTTCTGGATCATCTGCCAAGAACGTATATGACCAGGTCCCAGTCCGAGAAAAGGATGGAAGGATCCTGTTCATATGGACCTGTCGTCAGACAGAACACTAAAAAAAATAAAAAAAATCAGTGTGGGGTGTGGTATTATTATCAAACAATACTTTGTGTGCAACAAATTAAAGATTTGACTAAATGGGGAGCACAGAATCGCATGAAGCTTGTTCCAATACCTGGCCTTTGACAAGATTTCGATGAACGTATTTTGACGGCAATAAATAGCTTTCAAGCCTAATGCCCGCACTTTCGTTGCCTTAGAAATGTTCCAATATTTACACTTTAACCCCCCCCCCACCGCCCCAATTGTGTATTTTATAGTCGTTCAAGAGGGTGGGGGGTGGGGGGTTAAAGGAACGAAAAACTTTCTGAGAGATTATCCTCTGATTTTATCACGTAATCTTGTTCATAACCATAATAGCACCTCTATTCACAGCTCCCTCGATCGTTGACACTTACAGGATGGTTCTTGGCTTCTAGAGGGCCGTGATAACTGCACATTAATGTCACTGTATCCGCCATGTTTATGCTCGTCATGGCTGCTCTGTGCTATATATTGACAGAGGCTTTCAAGAGGATTGGACTGGGATAAAGTTGGGGTGAAAAGGACACACAAATCCCATCTGTCCCTCATAACCTTTGACTACTTTGCCCAAAGGAATTGTTTGTTCTGCGTCGTGAATCTATCCCACACAACAAATTGAGGCTGCCTTCCGCATACACGGGAACATCTATCCAAATAAAAAAATTGATTTTAAGAATTGCTTCCTTTCGTTATGTCTTCAGTACAATTCTGTCTAAACATTTGTGATCACAAGCTTATGGAAAGAGATGCAAGAACGAAGATGTTATTAGGGGCTTGAATTATAGTGGACGGAGGAAGACAGCGCAAATAGCGGAAAGTACTATTTGGCCTTGAATTCGAGAAATTACCATATTGACAGAAAAGCACGGAGGATAATGTTGAAACGTTGGGTTGATTGGTTGGTACTATGTGGAGATGTGAAGTCATTTGCACTGACTGACGATAGGGTCGAGTGGAAGGCTTTTTCGAACGCAGTGATGAACCTTACTGTTACATAAAATCAGCGACTAATTATTTATTGAAGATTTCCGTCTTCTGGGTTGTTGCGCTGTGTAGTCTGGTCGACGTTTACCAACGTTTCGGAGGTCATACTGCCTCCGTTATCAGGGTGGCAGTATGACCTCTGAAACGTTGGTTAACATCGACCAGACTACACAGCGCAACAACCCAGAAGACAGAAATCTTCATACTCATCGCCCTGA
>NW_019060001.1:83255-119410 GCF_000696155.1 Zootermopsis nevadensis | reverse complement strand
ATGACCTCTGAAACGTTGGTTAACATCGACCAGACTACACAGCACAACAACCCAGAAGACGGAAATCTTCATACTCACCGCTGTGAGAACCTCAAGTCTTACATAATTATTTATTCTTTACAGGATGAATAACTAAGTGCCTTCCTCAAGGGGACTGCGATATGATGTTACTTAACGCTGTAAAGCAACCCACTTCATTTAGAAATCATTACTATTTGTGCCAGCATCCATTAATCTCTGTGAATTGAGGAACTTAACGAGTTCGTCCAGCGGAACGCCTGTTGATTATACAACCCGTAGAACAGGCGCGGGGCAGTAGAAAAGACGAGTCTATTTATTACTAAGAAATTAAAAAAATGATACAATCCGGGGGAAATATAGGAAAGTGAAACTGATAAAACAGTGACAGACAGCGAATAAAGACTCGAAAGAAGAGAGAAAGCGAGAGGAAAATAATTTGTGGAATTGTCCCATTTCATTATGTCGAAAATCCTCTTACCAGAATGCTTGAAGGGTGTGTGTAGCAAAAAAACGAAGGGATGGATGGGGAAGTTGTAGGCCGGGGCGAAGAAGCGAAGAAAATGACAGGGGCGGAACAGTGGAAGTTGTAAAAGAAAAGAATATTCTTAATATAGGAAGAGGAGTGATGAGAGGGTTTTTTTTTCTTTCAAAAGTATGAATTCGAGATTCTGAATCCTGCCGCAATTTTACAGGCCCGTGGAAAGGGGGGTGGGGGATTTCAAAAGAAAAAGATATTGTTCTCAAAGATACTAGGTAGGTTGGTAACAATAGACATCACAAGACATGGAGAAGTGATCGTATGGATAAAAATGAGAGGCGCAAGGCAGAGTCCTCTTTATCATGGTGGAGACACTAAACAAATAAGAGACTGTCGTCAGGCGCATGATTGGGGTTTAATTCCTCTGAGGGACTCTGTTATAACCCTGCAGTTTCCTTCTTATCTCGATATACGTGTAGCTTTTGATTAATGCGTTTCGCAGAGAACGTATTCCTCGTGGAACATCCAAAAATCAGATCCTGGCTAGAGATAAAAAAAGAAAAAGAAACTCGCTTATGCAATAGATGATGACAGTTTTCTATTCGTAACTAAAGAACAGAAAATAGAAGAAACAACGACGCAGCGTCGTCCCTGGGGAGCCATAAACAACAATAAACGTAGGCAACAGTTGACAATCGCTTTGCACGATCTACAAGGAAGTTATGGACGCACTGCAAATGAGAACAAAAATGAAATAGGTGCGCGCGTGGATGTTGTTCTGTTTTTGACGTAAATACGTCTTTACGGAAGGGTCAGCGTTAGTTACTAAGATGTGTAAGATCCAGCGCCGAGTCACCTTTAAATGTTCATTCTTCAGGAATGGTAAGAGTAAGGGTAACGTAACCTATACGTAGAATGATCAGTAAAGAAGGATCTTTAAGAATCCGTAATGTATTTTATTGTAATTATAATTGTATATACGTTTATTGTAATTTTAATGAACCAATGTGTACAATTTTCAATGGATCACGAGAAAAATTCTCAACGCTAGGTCATAAACATAACCTCAGTCGTTCAGTCTTGGGATCTTTCGTGGCTGGTGACATGCATTTAAGGGGTTACCTTTGTCATGAGCGAAATAAAACCCGCGTTTCGTTTTTCAGAAGTGCAAAAAAAAAGAACATGGCTGGTCTGCTGGTAATAGCTCCGTGTAATCTAGTACAAGTTTACCAACGTTTCACACCATCAATATAATCGTCCTGATGATGGAGGCAGCAAGGACCTGTGAAACGTTGGTAAACTTGTACTAGATTACACGGAGCTATTACCAGCAGAACAACCACGTTCGTCCTCACCGCCGTGAGAACTTCAAATCCTACTGAGTACAAACAAGTTTTCTATATCAAGTCTCCAATGGCGCCTGACGTATAGTCAACTAATACTACACGCATGTTCGGTGGAGTTGCCTGTGTAAGAATAAAGTAATTAAATCTGATAGAACGGTCATATCTTTAACGAGGTAGCTAATTAGTATTTTTTGAACACTACAGTGTAATACGTACGGCGTCTAGGGCACATTAATTAAATTTATTCCATCTGCTGTACCAATTACGGTTAACTGAAGTGTGTAATTCATACGGCGAAAAACTGGAATAAGAGCCACAGGGGAGAAACGTTAATTTTCCAAGGTTTAAGTGGAGTGTCAGTCTATGTCATATCATGTGACATGCATGTCAACCCCCCCCTCACCCGACCCACCCATCGCAATAAGTATTGTCGCGTGTAGCATCCAACAAACCTGACCCACAAAAGTGCTGCCATCTGTGTGAATAAACTGTAACTCTCCTTGGAGATGACACGAGAGAACAG
The DNA here is from genome assembly GCF_000696155.1 of Zootermopsis nevadensis. The sequence continues at coordinate 117,042 of NW_019060001.1, read as the reverse complement.
AGAAAAATTAATGAATTGTACGAATGTAGTTTCGTTCCCCTACCGTCAGGGGGACAATAAGTCAATTGACTGTGATGGCGATTCGATCAGATTCCACCAATCGGTCTCCAGAAGCTATGAGGAAGGAGAGAGGAATTGAATTGGGTCCGGTCCGGAAGACATGTGGCAAATATAATCAGCGGTAATAAAATCATACACTGGAAAGCAAAAGACAATGCAAGCGAATGGGAAGAGTAGGATGCATGTTATTATCGGAATATTGTAGCATTTCATGGGAGGACAGTTAATATCACCACGTGGGAATTACGTGGAACTAAGTGATGACAGCGACGGTGATATTACTCTCGTCAAACAAAATAGTGAGGTTAGGTTAGTCCACACACCTTTCCGTAAACGAGAAGAAGAATATATTTAGGTAACCATGGAAACAGATTGTGTTCTTCCTTAAATTGTTATATGTTGTTCGCAGTGGCTGGGGACCTGCCCAGTTGAATGTGAAAGTACCAAGGCGGATAAAACTCAGATTATAACATATTTCATATAGAATTTCACGAAAATCGGTTTTCCTGTGGAAATGGGGGAAATTAACGAATGGTGAGATTTCAAATTCTCGCGGTGACGAGGTTCAAGACGATGACTGTCTTGTGGGATGCTGCGATCTATGGTCTGTACAAACTGACCGACGTTTTGCAGGTGCTTACAGCCTTCCATCAACAAGGTGATGAGTTAAAATCGCCTTGATGGCTTAGGCAGTGAACACCTCTGAAACGTCTGTTAATCCATGTGAGACAACGACCGATATCCTTGGCTTGGTAACTGGAGTGACAGTGGATGATGACAAGGAATTACAGGACGGCCGAGGGGAGGGGGTGTTGCAGAAATGAAGAAATATGCAGAAACAATTCATTGCCTGTTTTGTGGTACTTGTGTGGTGATACACAGGGTGATGCCACTCACCCACCTCAAGGCGTGAAGAAGTGCAGAACTCGTCGGCAATCTTCCTCAGGTCCTTGCCGACCTCCTTCCAGTTCTCGGTCGTCCGGTCGTCGTTGGGGACGCCTTGTTTCTTTTCATTGCAGCAGCAGCTGCTGGTGCGGCGTCTCGGGCGTCGTGGCGGACGGCGAGGACGTGGCCTGACGCCACCTTCAGGTGTGCCTCGTCTGGGAGGGGGAACGGGGGCATCTGATGGTGCTGCCGCTCTGATGTCGGTGATTGGAACTATGTCTGGAAGTGCAGGTATGCGTCGCATGGCGTCATTGCCAATGCCCTGCTCCTGGTTTCCATTAACAGATGGATCTGATCGCCCTGCCTCGTTGCCACCTCCACCACCGCCGTCTCTTGTTTGCGTATCTCTGTCTGCAAAATTAGAAAATTTTATTTATTAAGTGACACTGTAAATATATGAAGCAGTTGTTGCTGTTTCACCTATAATTACAAATAAAATTAGTTGAAATAATTTTATAGCGTCACTAGACATGACCTGAAAACAACTTACCCTTTAATTACTCTGTTGTATATCTAGCCTGCACGATAATACGTAGTCGGATTTATAATTCTTCTGGGTTGTACAAGGATTCCGCGTTGCGCTGTGGTTAGCTTCGCTAAATACTCGTCAGTGGAGTTTAACGTGTCCACCGTTTTGTTCTAGAAGACAACAAAATGGCTGGAATATCCTGTTCTCAGGAACTGTCCTCGATAGACTTGCTGGATAGATTACTTCCTTGTGTAGATCGTGTATAATACGATTCCAACGATTTAAAACGTTGTGATGTTTGCAGAAAACCATCACAAGAAGTAACAGCCAATAAGGACGTATGAAAAACTTCGTATAGATAATATGTAAAAGAATTCCGCCTTAACCTTTGAATATATGAGAACAAAATTACTCAAGAATCTAATCCACGGATCGCTGATTTATTATTGTTATATTTTTAACACTAATTTTTTTTAAAAAATTCTTTAATGTTGGTTCTGACATGTAAACCTACCTGAAACATTCAAACAACCGCCACTGTTCTTCTTCTATGAAGGAAAGTGACACGAAGCAGGTTCAGGGACATAACATGTACGCTGTATCCTTCCGCAACACAATTAGCAGGCCAGGAATGAACAAAACTCAAATAAATAAATTTAGTTATTTTATGATATGATAATGTTGCGTCATATTGTGTTGAATATATACTTGTTTAATTTTTTATCAGTCTAATCACAATAAAATATTATTATTAAATATTAAAATATTATTACAATTAACATTTAAATATTTAAAAATATATTAAAATGATTCTCTCTATCGAAATGTTCGATTTACATTAGAGCATCATCTTTTACACTACATGTTTCAGTTCTAAATGAACCATCTTCAGGTGTATAATCCATATAAACTCAAATGTAATATCTTAAGTGCAATCCTTCGTGTTATTTTAGTTGTATTTGTAGGTGATAAAAAGAAATTGAAATGTTTTTGATTATGCAACTGATCATTGCATGTCTTTATACGTGACTTTTGTTTCATTTTTCAGACTGCAGCACAAGAAATCCGCCATTTCAGAATAATGAAGACACCAAATGAGTAAGTTTCATGTGTTATCTGTTTTTATTACAGTACAGTAGTACTCAACAGTATACGGGACAAAACCGTGCGTTTCACTAGCTTGCCGGAAAAATGAAAACAGAAGTATGTACTAAAGACATTACCAAATTTAGGAACTGAGACAGCGAATTAAAAAGTACTGCCTTTGGGAAAAAATTGTTTATAGCGTCGACAGTGTTTGCTGCCAACCTACTATACCTCGCAACCCCTCTCACCCCCTTGCCTATTTTAACAGTCGCGAAACGCTGACATTCGTCCCGACTATGTGTACGAATTTCACTCCACGTCACGAAATAACAAACACAAAAATCATCTGAGTCTGTGTCCGCGTGGCGACAAGAAAAACAATTTACAGCCAAATAAGTAGCAGCTAATACACGTAATCGTTGGTGTCAAAGATGGAAACAAATACGCTGTTATTAGACACACATTTTAAAGTTTGAAGTTTTCCAAATATTGACCTTTAAGTCTGGATAAATATTATATGGATGGCCTCCCCTCTGGTGACAAGATAGACAGACTAACAGACAATAGACGACGTTGTAAACACACGTAAGATACACGACTGTCCACTGTTAGACTGTTGGTGTAACAGCGGCATATGTCGTTAGCAGGTCTTCAGAAAATAATCGGGACTACACAAAATGTTTTTCTTTTCTGTTTTTTTTTTGGGCACCTTGTAGACTTTTTGGCGTCCGTGGATGAGTCCACACGGCTCCGGAAAAAAAAAAAAAAATCAGTACGTACAGTTCCGAACGCCATTTTAATCCCGAAGAATTCGGTGCATGAATCACGATGTGCAAAATTTCTAATCGCTAAATAGTCCACAGTCAAAACTGATATTTTAAAAAGAATTTCACTGCGATTCACAAAACTAATGAAGGTGTGGTAAGGTAGTGTGCATTTGAGTCTACAATTTCTTAAATTTTGGTGAGATTACTACAAAACAAACACGCGTGAAATATGACCTCATACGTTGAAAATAGAACATAATTGTCTTGGCAGATTTCCCAACAAAATATAGGCCAACTAAAGCCTACAAGGCCATTTCCTCGAGGCCTGACAAAATTTTATCACTTGCGTGTGGCAAAGATAATAGTTTACGTACTAAGAAGATAATATTGACTTTATCCTGTAAATGAAACAGATTAAGAATACAGAGAGACTTGTCCGGTGCAAACAAGTTTATTTCTCTATCTGTTACTGAAGATACGCACACCTCATTCTTATCAATTCGTTGTTCGGTTGTCAAGGAATGTAGAATCAAGGTTTAGGAAATGAGTGAGGGATTAGAACATGTAGAAACTCCCTTTTCCGTTGGAACGCGTTGAAATTTCACAGAAGACGTAATATCTGCGATAATAGAAAACTTGTAAGCAAGGTCATATGCCCTAGTGTCATGAGATTCCTGATTGAGACACTTCAACGTTTCGAGCTCTTTATATAGAATATTTAGGTCATCGAATCGGAAGCGTATTTAAGTCATATATAATTCCATCCCACCTTAAAAAAAAAACACAACACCACGAAGATTACACACTACGAAGGTCTGCTGGTTAATGCTCTTTAGGGAAATAATTGCAGTTTACACCGAGAATCTTATCGAAACCCACGAATCGAGCAGTCGGAATGACGAGAAGGCGATGATAACATTAATTCGATTTTTGTAAAAGATGTGACGTAACTCTTTATATTTATAACTTCAACCACTGCGGATTGTATAATAATGAGTTCTGTGCATTTTGGTGCAGGAAACACGAAGCCAATATGGAGTTTATTCCGCGTGTTTCCATCGTCCTATTGAAAGAGATTAAAATTTTGTAAAAATAATAATAGGTTACAGTCCAATAAAAGAGGACTTTAATATTGTTTCTCGTATGCGTGCTTCAAGGCCCACCAGTCTCCACCTCCTTCGTTTAATGGCAGAGCAGAAGAGTAGAAATTATGGTGTTATTTTCCATCTCTTTGGTCCAGGATCGGATTCCATAAACCAATAGACACAGCAGCTATCGTAGCTTTAAATCTTAACCGGCGATCTGTATGTCAAATTCACAGCACTTAAGCAGCCAGTGTTAGACCTTATTGGATATAGCGTTTTTCTATCCGGGACCTGACAGGCCATATATACTTATAACAAATGCAGTCTTTCTAAGAAAACAGGGGACCCACTCACATAATCTCATATACCCTATCCCAGTCTATTTTTAAACTTCAGTGTAAGGGGAGAGAAAAGAACACAAGAGTCCTCTTTTATCCTCCCTGTTAACAAAATCCAAACAAAACCTTTCGCAAAGAGCTCCCATTTCTTTGACCTCTAAGTGACCCAAAAATCCACCTGCGTGCAAGGTGCCTGTAAAAACAGTTCCTCCCTCTTTGAAACCATTTTTTCTCCCTTGGGGCTTAAGGGAGATTTCACAAGTGAGATGCTATTTATACCTGGCTTACCATCCCTCGTGAAATCGGGTCCAGAGGTGGATGGATCCACACCTGTCTCTCTGTAGACAGACTGAAGACGGGGGGGGGGCCTTTCCTCCACCCCAACATGTCTTTCCCGTGATGCTCTTTTAAAGGGATGTCCAAAACTTTTATGAATAGATGAGAAGCTAACTCGCTCTGAACAAACTCGGTTTGTTGCAGATATTAGTTTTTTACACTGCAACCACGAAAAATTATTCCTAGACTATATCCGAAGATGATCCCATGAAATGTAATTCTTTTAGTAACAAGAATTGTTAATATTTGCTTATCGTTGGTGGGCCTGAGAATGGACACCCCTGTTCAAGGTGACCAGATGCCAGTGCACGTTTGAACAGGTTGTCTGAGATGGGGCACAAAGAGAGATGATGTCTGTGGACCCATAAACCTCTGTCACGGCAAACCAAACACTGGAGATAGGTTATAGATGCAAATCCTGTCACTTGGAAAGTGTGAAGGGCAAAGTTGATTAGCGCCCTCTCGGTTTTCGAACCGCTAACTTGATTCTGTTTGAGCTTAGGAATGTCAGTTCTCTTGTGTTTCGATCTTTTATCTGCCTTCCTCTTTATGTTTGTTATCGTGAAGTGTCCGTCTTAACCTTTGAAACAATTAACCTTTGAAACAAATTGGACGGATTTTCATGAAACTTGATCTGATCATGTCATTGATTCCCCTCCCCGATCATCGCATCTTTCGATTCCCTGACGAAAAATCTCCTCCTCGGTTCGTAAATTATCTTCGAAACGTGTTGTCTGAAGGTATCAAAATCACTGGGCATCGACGCCATTTTGATCTGCGACCGAGAGCTAATATTAACTAACAAAACCCGCATGTATCCAATGCAACGCTACATGCATCCTTGGGTCATCATCTGTGGCCATGAACATCCGCGCGCAACAGCGGTTTAAGTAGCAGATATTCCTTCCGGGTATAAAGGAAATGAAAAATCTGGCCTTGAGACCGCTTAAATGTCACGTTATACCTTCAGTTAAGCGAGAGGAAGTGTATTCGAGGCCCTCTTACCGAAACGTCGTCAGAATGTTACAGGCAGTCGCTGTCATTGGCACGTGTTACGCCATCATGATTCTCCGTTTTTTCCTTCAGAATATTATATATTTCTGCTCGTTTAAATACGTGTAGCTTGTAGTGTTTCTATGAAAGTTTGTTTCGAAAGTTATAATTTTTATTTATTTATTATGTCAGTCTAGGAATTAAAGCGAGAAGCCGAGAATAGGGACAACTGGAGAGCTCTTTTTGGGCAGAGCAATGGACCTGTCGTAAGACAGAACACTTAATAATAATAATAATGTCAGTCTATGACGTATATTTTCCCGGCTAATCTTCTCAAAACGTGCTGAAAACAATCCTTGCTTCCATAGGTAGTTAACTATATTTCTGGTAAATATTTAATATCATACAATGGATTGATTTTCTGATCATAGATGGCACACGTTTCTCGTAATCTTTTTTTTTTTGTGTACTCCTAATAACGAAATTTTAAAATAACTTGCGATGTGTGCGTAGAAAGAGGAAAACGCCAACTCCATAAGCTTTTCTTGGCCATGGTTCAGCGAGAAAGGGACTCGAAACATGTCTCATAGCACGGTCTTGTCCTCGGCGTAGTGGAGTACACATGACTCAGCTGTGTTGTTACTACTCACAGCTGCTGGCAGAGAAGAGGGAGAAGGAAGATGTAGTAAGGCAAGAGAGACAGAGTAGGACAGAGAGGACTATAACTGCATACGATGCACAAGTTGCAACCCCCCCCCCTCCTCCTCCTCCTCCTCCCAACCAATGAACAAGAAAAATGTACTTCAGCAAGGTCGATGCAACCAGCAACTTTCGTTAGCGTATTTTCAAGGATTCGCTGTCCAGTATATACCAATAAGAGAAAAGTTCGTCATGAAATTATCGCCGTTTCTGTAAGCGCGATCCGTCTTGGATGGCTCAAACAATAAGGATCGCTGCTTCGACTCTTCTTTGGTGGTGCTCAGCAATGCTTTGTCCTTTAGAAGGTGGAGAGACCTGACTGCCGGTCCATCCACCTCGAGTTTGAGTAAGATCTAAAGACAACGAACGAACGCTATCGTTCTTGAGAAGTTTGTAGTCGCTCACCTCGCCAGGATATTCTCCATCACACCACTGGCCCCTATCCTGAGTCGAAACTGTCCCATCCGGTTTCTTAATCTCCTTTTTAATATTATCCTCATGTCCACAACCAGGTCTTACGAGCGGTATCCTCCCTTGAGACTTTCGAACCAGAATTTCGTACGCATTTCTCATCTCCCGCAACACGTGCTACAGGCCTCACCCATCTCCTCATCTTAAATTCATCATCCAAATAATATTTCGTGAAGATGCTCCTTATTACGTAGTCTTCTCCATTCTTCTGTTACTTCGCCCCCTTCCTAGAACTTTGTTCTTAAACACTCTCAATATGCAAAGATGACTGTCATTTGGAATGTTGCGCCGTGTAGTCTGGTAGATACAGACCGACGTTTCGGAGGTGCTTACTGCCATCTGGTATTTTTAAGGGCTTTCTACGTGTGGTCCGTACTTTGCCCACCCCTGGACTACATAAACAACGTAAGATGACAGAGCCTAGTGTGTAATACCCTGCCCAAGAACTGTGTTTAAAGAATGGTTGCTATTGTATTCGAAAAAAGAAGGTGACCAAGAACTGTAATCATAAACGCAGTGAAATGGTTTCATCTGTTTCTGACACTACGCCGCTGAGAATGTACCTTACCTTGAATTTAACTCAAATTATAGTTATAAGGTTAGTTAGCAAGGAGTAAGAGAAATGTGTAATTATTGCATGTAGAGTACAAAGAAAACGTAAACAGTGACACACACCGCAGAAAGGAAAGTCTTATTTATTTATTTATAAACAAAACAGACCGTACAAACAGTTGCGCAACGCGGGAAACAAAAGACAGGCGGTAAGTGGCTTTCGTAACGAAGTATTATTGAACGTTTATGGGAGAAATACAAGAGTTCGCTATTAAGTTTGCCGTGCAATTTAATAGCATGAGAGAATGCAGTAGCAGTAATTAAACTGAACATTCGCAAGCGTGTTTTGTTGTCTTCATCAGTAAAGCACCTTGTTGGGAGCAGAGCTAATATAAAACCTGCGACCGACAGAAACAAGCAACTTCAACAGTTGTCATTTAACCAGAACAAAAAAAAATCTAACAACGTAAAACTTTTCCCTGAATGTTACAAAGCAATGGCGGCTGCAAATACCTCTGAAACGTCGGTCAACTTCTAAAGGACTGAGTAACGAATCGGCTTACATTCAGGGGAATAAAATCTAAATTATTTTGCTGTTCTAATGGGTTGCAAAAACCCAAAATATCAGCACCACCTTCACCGCGAATCCGAAATCCCACATACCGTCGGTTCGTCACACGATGTAATGAATTGAAATTATTTCTTTCAGAACATTCTCGTGTAATAGAAAAAGGCGTTGTGACATGCATCCACCCCTGAATTACTTAACGACCATTTCCAAATGCAGAAATATTTTCAGCGTTTCTTAAAATAATATTGGAGAAACATTTATCCCGTTTGCCCCCAAAGTGTCCACTAGCCGCGGTTTTGATAATCGCTGGTGTGACCCCTCCTCCCAGAACCGCCACTGATGGGATTAATTGCAGGCACAGTTGGCCTCGAACAAGTTGAAATTAATGCAACTGGGACCTTGGTGCAGAACAGAAAGGGCATTACGTAAACACGGCCTTACGAGCTCTCATCTCACAATTGGTCCAGACTGGCGCAATCTGATTCAGCATTTGTTATTCCGCATTACGCACTCTGATGTGTTTTTGTTTTTGTCATATAAACGTAATTGGAACAAAGGGGATGCTGCACCGTGAAGTCCGGTATAAGTTTACTTTCGTTTCGGAGGTGCTTTCTGTCTCCATCATCAGGACGATCGGTAAACTTCTACCGGGACTACACGACTCTGTAACCTAAAAGAATAGGCGGTCTGTAAACTGGAGTAGCGGGTTCGAATCCCTGTGAAGGTGAGATGTTGGGCTTCAGATGTTGCAAAGTTCATGTACGGAACAGTACCGTGTCTCAAGACAAGTGTTCACGAAATACGAAGAGGGAATTAAGACGGGCAGATGGCAAAAGCAGGTACGTGCATTGTGGAACAGATGGTGTATGCGGAAATGCACTCCGGTGACGTAAGGTTGCGAGATGCAGTTCCTACGCAATGCCGACACCTGTCGTTCCGGAACTTAGGGCAACCTTCAGACCGTTCGTGACTCCGTTGCATAACAGCCTTATCACGTCTTCATGCAGTCGTTACGTCATTTTTTTTTAAAAAAAAACTAAAGTTTGTAGGGAGAAAACTTATCCATGTAAGTCAATATATCTCAAGAGAATGTGAATCGACATGTTTCTGATTCACACGTCGTCTTCAAAACGCATTTGGTAAAATGGTGACCCCTGTCGGGAAATTTCCGAATTTTTCATGTAGGACTGTGAGTTAGTCTTTGAAGTGGTCCTTTAAATCGCATAATCTCAGTCTTTTAAAGGAATATCTTCGTAAGTAAACCTTAACTGTGAACCGAATTAATAGAATTCTTTCGGGCTATCAGCAGTGTGAAATGGTTAAAAGAACTAGGGACCATCTCTGTCCCCATCATCAGGGCGTCAGATGACATAGTTGAATGGTCTCGGCCGCTTTACCATCGCGTAAATATCTGTCAGTACCCATTGTGTACGAGATAGGGCGGATTCCAGATCCGGTCTGGACGTGGTGTGACCTGGAACCGAACCCTGTCCGTTCGGCCAACGCGCCCGGCTGTAAACACGACTGTTTAAAATTCAATGTACACGTGTACCTTCGTTGACACGCGAGGGTCTCTAGTCAGCCAAGAAGCTGAATTGCTATTCAACGCCTTGTCCCTGCGCGCCTTGATAGTACGGTGTTTTGTGCAGTGCGCTCCCACGCCACCAGTTGGCGTGTCTGTACACGCCTGTCGCCACGATTGGGGATGCTGTGCACGCAGACTCCGGAAGACAGACGCCGCTAGTATCCCTCTTATCTTCCAGCCTAACACTCTCAAACATGTTTCAACATGCCTCGAAGATTATCCACACAAACGGCATTGACCATCATCGGCCATGAACTCGGTTCCTCTTTGAAAGGGGTGGGAGAAACAAAGATGGATATCGCGTAGTCGACTTAAGCGGAGGGGAACGTCGCTGGCAACCGGTCACACCACAGCCCGCGGAACAAGCGATCAGCTGGTGGATGTGTGAGGGGAGATTAGGAGAAGTTCCTGCCGGGAAGTAGAGCGGTGGTTGCCGGGGAAATGTTTTGCCGGAGGACGGTCAGAAGGGGGAAAGAGACGAGCTTGCCGGTGGAGTGGCGCCAGACCGACTGGAGACCGAACTTCGAGTATCCCTGTCTGCGTATTCAACTTAATTGCGGTCCGATGGTCCCTCATAGGTGGTTACAGTCATTTGAGGACCTCAATTAAAAAAAAAGACACTAATGCTTTGTTGCTTTTGTTTTCAAAGTGGGCTGAAGAGTTTCTTCAAACTGTTTGCTTACGCAAGCCAAGACAAGAACCTGTTTAAACCTGAGTGATGACCCCCGCTGCCCCCCACCCCCCCAACCGCGGAAAACAAATGAGAAATAACTCGGCAGCATCAGGAAAATACGTCGAACGTCGAATGTGTTTCTCTGATTGAACTGCGTTTCCAATTCCAAGGGAATCAAATTCCATCTTACGGATGGAGTCCGGTTTCTTCCGTGCCTGCGTGTTATTGATGGATTCTTGGGTTATTTAACGACGCTTTTTAAGTACAGAGGTCACATGGCTTCGAATACGACGGGAATATCTTGGATATGGGTTAAGCAAAGATTTGGAAGGAGGTGTTCGTTCGAAGGTTGGCATTGGCCATTGGCAAGGGACAGATTACGGCTATAGAAAATCGAAAAGCCATTATTCATTTTCCTCAGGTGGTTTAAGAAGCGATTCAAAAGGTATTCTGTAGCCACTAAGTGATTTTAAAGATGCAATTAGAATACGACACGTGGTTTGCCTACCGCAAACAACAGACTGTCGAACTCTAGACAGAGACGGAGATAAATGCGATTAGTCATAGCATAAACTCGTCTGTGCATCGAGAGATGGCAGCACCTGGCTATGTTGCTCTCGACAACCAGGAAAAGGTCATGGAAGGACGAGTATCATCTGATACTGACGATTATGACGAGGCCGGGGGTATTCCCTAAGCAATTGAAGAGCATATACGCGTTCTTAACGTTAAAGGTGTTAGTACGCACGTAAGCACTGAAATTATACAGAACTTGGAGGTGAGTGTAATTTCAGCTGCGCGTTCCAAATTATAATAGAGCGACTTCTGGACAAAATGACGAAGAATTACGAGAATTGACGAACAAAGGGAATTATCCATGTCTGTACACCGCTTTCCAAATCGTCTCGCGTTCCAAATTATAATAGAGCGACTTGTAGACAAAATGACGAAGGGCGAGGAATTACGAGAATTGACGAACAAAGGAAATTATCCATGTCCGGACACCGCTTTCAAAATTGTCTATGTTTCCATGAACCGGAGGCCAGATGCCCTGTGTGGGACATTTTTTGTAACACTGTGATTAGTAACTTCGAAGAATTAGTCCCCGCTAACCCAGCCTCCAAGTTGTCCGCGACGGACTTCTCAGCAAATTCTAATCCATCCTGCAACCAGAGGTCGCACCACGCCATGGTACAAAGGGACTCACTTATCATTGTGGAAGCAGATAGTAAACATTTTAGTTACCTGTTCTACTTTTTCATCATAATCTCTTTCTAATTCTGTTCGTTTATATTTTCGTGTCACATTGAAACCCCCGGATGCCCTGTCAAGACCTCTGCATCCTTACAGCAAATATAAATTTAGGTCATCAAAGTACTTCAGTAGGAATGTTGTCCTGTATAAATCGTTTGCTATCCTACGGTGGCGTTGTTGTTAAAGATAAGCTTTGCCCTGATATGTCACCTACATGAAAATTACCGAACGAAAACATGAAATCGGAGACAGCATATCCTAGCACAAACCTGGACCGGAGCGGTTTAGGATAACGCTGCATCTTGGTTTCGAAATGCGAGGAAATAACATTGGAGCGAGGCGCCTAGAGGTTGATGACCGGTGTTACATGAGTAAGTGGCAATCGCTGGACCTCGACTACGTCATTGTATCTCCACGTGTCCCAGACTTTTGCATCAGCTCTGAGCTAATATTAAGCGAACTGCAAAATAAACTGCAGCGAACTTTTATTATTTATTTTATTATTTAGTGTTCTGTCTGACGACAGGTCCATATGAACAGGATCCTTCCATCCTTTTCTCGGACTGGGACCTGTTCATATACGTTCTTGGCAGATGATCCAGAAGTGATATACATGCAATTGTTCTCAACACTCACGAACTAACAAACAAACTCCTATTTGTTAAGTGCAGCTTGACAATAATTGCTACTACGAATCATAAAAGAAACGATGGCTTACGCGCTGTTCAAAAAAATATATACCCACCTCAAGTCGCTTGTGCGTAAAGGACTTAAGCAGCATCAATTACAACTGCGACATTTGATATAAAAAAGGTAAAGCTATCCTGTTACGCCTCATGTCGGCGATCAGGGGAGTGGAGGTTTAGCTCCTACTCATTCTCAACCTCGGTACTAGATGAGGGTGAGTGGTCAACATCACACCCTGTCCGCGCTTTATCCTATTTCTCCTTCTTTATCACGCCGTCTCTTTACAGGAGGTTGGCGACACTTTATGAACAGGATCCTTCCATCCTTTCCTTTTCTCGGACTGGGCCCTGTTCATATACGTTCTTGGCAGATGATCCAGCAGTGGTTTGCCATTGCCTTCTTCTGTGTGTGAATGGAGTAATTGTTGGGATGCCACGGAGGAAAACTCCGTGTTGCCTAGACCACGGCCTTGCCCAACACAAGTTATAAATTTGAGCACCACCGGGAATTGAACCAGGGACCCCAGGCTTACAAGGCCAGCGTTCTAACCGCTAGACAACCTTTGAAATAATGAACAGCGAATTTTGTGGTTTTGTTCTGGACTGGCTGCTGGAAGATGGACACAAACTTATCGCAATTGTAACATACTGTCGTCAGAAGCTTTCAGATTGATTTTTAGCTTTCGATAAGAACATTATCAGGTTGTTTGTAGTTCAGTCCCCTTTGTTATCCTGACACCTGATCGATAAGATGAAAAAATGATAAGCTTGCCCCGATCATTATCACATTTAACTTCCCGATGAAAGCAAAACAAGGAACTACATCGTAGCTACGTTTACGGAGGACAGTAATAATAAAATAAATTGTAAATTATCTGTCCTTTCGTTCTGAATCGTCTGCTTTAGCACTCCAACCGCTGCTGACCGCCTGATAGTTCAGTATCAAACTATGCATCTCTCTGTACTGTTAACAGAGAGATTCACTCTAAATCATATTCTACGACGTATTCCCAATTTGCGTGATAATAATTGGCACTGTACGTGTTCGGCTGTAAAAACCATCTCACGTCATTAGTCATACGAAATGCTGTTTCTGTGTTTACAATTGCAAACGTTAATTGACATTACATGTGACAAATTTAACTTTATGGGAACCTGCGCGGATGGATATAATGCACAGAGATTGGTAACTAAATTGTGTTATTATTAATATCCTACAGTAGCAACGGCCGTCAGAGTCGACCGGAATGAAACATTTCTGTGTTGGACAGTAATACCAGTTTATTGTAGCAGAATCTTTGAAAATTCGCGTTTTCAGAGTACAATATTTTATCACATTTCTTTATAAATTAAATTAAATGCATGTTCACGGCGACAAAATCCAGATTCTCGTCCAAACGCACCCGTCTCCAGACTTCGCCAGATCCCACCATACGCGCCGTCATAGCCTCTATCGGTAATTCCTGCCACCAGAGTCGTCAGCGTCAGAACTATTTTCTTTTATATTCCGCATTGCACGTCTTGACGAGACATCGGCTTTTATATCACCAGTAGGTAGACCTTGGTGGCCGTATCATACGAACTGAAACATGTGAATAGACGAAAGTAGTCAAGACGTTTTGTCCGGAGTTCGTAGGCGTCGCAGTTACTGGCAATGATGAAACAGATGATGAACGCTATCATAACGGTACTGGCGACTCTGTTCCGAAATCGACCTTGACAGGATCAACGGCTGTTGGAGATCTCTGGAAATCACCGTGTTCGCTCCGGGTTTCTTAAAGGTCGCGTTAAAATACGGCAAGAACCACGCGTATGTCGCAATGAATACTAAACACCTTGCTCCATGGAACAGGCGAGCAGTCATTATTCTAATCAAGAAATTTTACGCATTTTACGCGACCACCAAGGTTCGAGCACGATTATGAACTAATTGAATAAAAATTTACTTGGATATTATCCATCGTCTAGTAAATATAAAACGTAAAACGACGTTTCGGAGATAGAGCCCCATCTCCGAAACGTCGTTTTACGTTTTTTACGTTTATTACTAGACGATGGATAATATCCAAGTAAATTTTTATTCAATTAGTTCATAATCGTGCTCAATTCTATACTGTAATCCTAAACCAGACTCTTCCATTCCAAAAATGTATATCTTATTTAATCAGGATAAATTTTAATATTATAATCCTATCTGATCTATGTGTTATCTTCCTTTTGGGGGGATTCGGAACGAAAAATTCTTAGTGAATGGAAAAATCTCTCATTTCCCTTGTTTTGGCGAAACATCGGGCAAGAAGTTCATTTGGTATTAATTTTCAGTGTGTTTGCTTTGTTCTTACTCTCAGTAAACGTGACGAAGTTTATAGTCGCCTTTCCTTTGTAATGAAAACACTGAACTCTCACAACAAACTCGTTTGTTTGTTGATAAACAAACGTACTTCATGTTTCTCAATCTGTACGCTCTGTTAAAATCCCATTGCCAGATGTCGATTTCAACAGATAACGGAGGGAACGCAGTCGGTACCTGTCCGATCCTCTGACTCACTGACAGGGCCTTCGTTAACCTCCGATGACAACGCGAAAATATATTTTAAACGCAAACTGTTTTTCCCCGTTGTGAACGTAATTTAATACCGCGTAAGATTCCGTAACCAGTTTTTACTTGCAACGATGACGTCACACAGCCTATACTGACAACTGTAACTAGACACTGATCAAGGTTTCTTGGTTCGAAAAAAAATTCCCCGTTCGTTAATCCATTCATTGTCATGTTCGCAAGATCCCTATCCCGAGCCAGATGAATCCAATCCACGTCGTCACATAATACTTCTTTAAGATACATTTAATATTATCCTCCCATCTACGTCGAGATCTTACGAATGAACTCTCTCTCTCTTCAGGCTTTCCAAATAAAATTTTGTGCTAATTTTAATAATATCTTATGGTGTTTATTACTTGTTCGTAATTTGTAGCATTACGTCTGTCGAAAGGAGGGTTCAGAAAATATTTTTTTGTATCCGAAGGACCCTAGTCGCGGGCTTTTGTGAGAACTGTAATGAATTTCAAGATCTTGTAAGGCGTAAGGAAGATGCCAAAGGAAACCTAGTTCAAGGTATTAAAAACGTGTTCCAACATACGTAATTTTACATCAGCAATTCAACTGTTTATTTCTGTTTAGTACATAAACATATCCGAAATTCGATATATACTTATGAATCAAAGGCGATCCGTTTAAAATCTTCAAACCTTGAAGTTAATAATAGAGCAAGGATAGTTGAACATCATGTTAAGCGTGTCTCTTCGACATCACTTAATTCACTTAAACAGCAATAAAGACGCGAACTGACACTCAAAACGTGAAATTATAAGCGTATTAGAACTGTGCAGATTACTTTATTCAAACATCCCTTAAATAAATTTAAAATCACTGCAAATATTCCAGGAACACAGAAAATATCGCTGTGAGAAATGAATGAATTTTGATCGCCTCGTCACTTAGCCCAAATGAAGAGTGCACTGGCACACGCCCGGCCGACCGCCCGCAGGTCCACGTCGAGCTACCGGGCACACGCAAATAGTAATAAATGTCCACGAATGCGTCCTGTCCCGGAACATACCACATTCTCCGGTCATATCAACCCATTTCGCGTTGCCAAAAGTGCGGTCTCCTCTGAAGAGGTTTCGCGGTCAAAAGCGATGCCTTCGTTTTCTAAGGTTTTAAGAAATAAAATGACGCCCCGTGTAGTGAGACCGAAGTTTCAGACTGTGCGCTTTGCAGAAAGTTATGTATGTCTGTCGTTGATGACCGAGAGTGTCAAACGTAATGTTAACTCGTCTAAAATAATCGTGTAACAACCTTAAACGTGTTTCTCGTTGTACGAGCTGTTTAGAGAATTTTCTTTTCGATTTGGCGATGAATTTCGTCAAGTCAAGGGAAACACGAACGCCTGTTAAAATTTTTCAGTGGGGAAGTTGGTCTCGTCTTTATGAGATCTGTACCTGTCTATCAAAAATTCTGAGGCATTTGCTTCAAACTTTTCTAAGACAGCGAAAATGAAGAGCCTCGAACTAAGACTCGTCTCGCAAAATTAGGATAAACGACGAGATCTTACGAGTTCTTGTTTGTGATTCGTACAATAAAATTTTGGAACCAGACAAAAACCAAACTAAGATATTCACACGATAACCCGAAATCTATGCAGTAGTTTCGGAGATATGTAGATCGAAGTTAACATGCGGACGGACACGGATTTCCTCGTCATACGTATTTAAGTCGAACAAAACACCAGAGACCATCTTCAGGACACCGAGAGTAAACGGGAAGGCTTAGGCCGCGGTGTATCGACCTACATCGTGCGACCGTCCGGACGTGTTGCATCATGTTCACACATCGCGAAATGGCGAGACCTTGAGAACGGTCACTAACACCCGGTAACTCCTAAATCTTTGTTAACTGTTTTTTTTATATAAACTCACCTTCCCACATGAATTGCACAAGAATTGCAGCACGTCATAAGAGTTCAGTGACATCAGGAGAAGACGAAATGAAGATCACTTGTATATTTGTACGTAACACGTCGTTTATAGCGAAGTATTTGATTTAAAAAAAAATAATGTTAACTGTCTGCAGGCGTGAATTTCCAACTTTGACGTAGATTATCGTTGAATCACGGATAAAAATTGAAATATTTCATTCGTAAATCGTTCCTACGTCACAAGAAAATAAGCGAACTTTCACTGAACATGTTCCAACATGTAAGAAACGATTGTCAACTGTTTGCTAGGACCCTTCCTCAGTTTTGATAAAAAAAAATCGCGGACCGTCCCAAAATGACAACAGAATTTATTCAGAAAATTAAGTATTGTTAGTTTATGAGAAAGTAATGTGGTACTGAAGTTACTGTCACTTACTTCGTGGTTCTGGGGCAGGTATCCCAGTGCGATTGTCCGCCCCTCGACTCCTTCTTCGACGGAGAATGATCTGCCGCACAATTTCGTAAAGCTGTTCCAGCAGTTGGTCCATAATCTCGTAATTGTCTTCTGTTTCCTGACGTGTAGGCAGATTAAATGGTATGGCCATGGCTGTCTGCGTTGTCAACGAAGTAATCGGTTTAGAAATTCTCTGTTGTTGATGTCAGGAAATTCGTGCACTGTTTTTCCCCCGGAGGATAACGTCACCTTACGGTGCCTATGAAATGCGACCTCTCTCCTCTGTGTCTGCTACCACATTGAGAGTCTGGCAGAAGTGTGCGTGGCTCGTGCTCGTCTCTTCCCCTCTCACCTCCCCTCTCCCGCCGAGAGACACAGCTCGACAATAGATCACCACGGGCCAATAGGACGACGTCTTACGCCGAGCCTCCACCAATGAAAATTCAGACTGGGCGTTACGAGATCACGCGAGTGTACAGAACTCTGCGTAAAAGAAAGTCAGAGCGGTGCGGGGTGGGGGGTGGAGGCTTCAAAATCTTATGTTTGTAAACACAACACAGGTTACATATGTACATTAATTCGGAAATATTCGTGCGACATCGGGTGTCATCGGCTAAAAACAAAAATTTGTGACTGTGAAGACAACTGTTACGGGGGTTAGGTTAGCTGGCTGGGTGTCTGTCGTAAGGGTTGGTGCTTCATAAGGGATGAAGGTGAGATTTCAGGTTCTCATGGCTGTGAATGTAATGACTCACGGAATGTTGCGCCGCGTAATATGACATAGTAACACCGAGCTTTCAAATGCACTTGATGCTTCCATCATCAGGGTGATGATTAAGTCCTGGACATCGCTAGGCCCGATTATGAAACTTCGGGCTACGGTTCGCCATTGCGGGGGGTTTTCAAGAACAGTTGCTGATAGGGACGAGCAGTGGGGAGGGAGAGGGGGTAAGGGGAAATATGGATGTGGAGGGAGACGTACGTAGATTTACTTGGTTTCGATTTGTTCCTTCGACAAGTAAAAATAGAACATTAGAACATTACCTTAATCTGTTGCATCACTCGATATTATTAACCTCCAGTGCGTTGTTGAACACTATAAATGTGTTTCTTATCCTTTCATCCTCGTTTCATCTTCTGTTCTTATGTTGTACCAAGATTTGAACTCGGGGCCAGCAAGTTCATTGGGCTGATGTCGTACGTACATCGATCTAGGTCATTGCTAATGCCTGTGCCAGTCCAGGTTCGTAGTTCGATTCCCGAACGGGTTGAACCTAGAGATGAGGGGTAAACCAGGCTTTGGCATGTAAATCTGGTTTATATAAACGAATGAGCTGTGATTAGATGGTATTTAGTACGCCTTATTTCACCAAAATTTGATTGATTTTGGCTTGTTAAATGTATTAAATTGGAATAAAGTGGCCATACTCGGACGTTTGAAAGTCTCTCTTCTCGAATTTCCGTCTAGAGGAAGTGTGACATAAACGAAGATTTCGCAATTGTTTAAGTTATTACGCAAAGTACACTTAAGGCATCCCAGACGTGGAAAGAACCCTTTCCAGATATGGAGTGACGATTGCATTAAGACCATCGCCTCACTCCGACTGACCAATAGAATTTGAATACGACTTATAGGCGCGTACCCGCCGTTATGGGAGAACGAATCAGATTGCCGCATTTAATTCAAATTTAATAACAAATTACGTATTGCAGGAGTATTTAAAGAGAGATTGTGATTGGCGGGGCTTTCTCAAGTTTTGGTTCTTCAATCTAGCTGACTTCCCTTGTATTCGTATGTCCATTCTTTGTGCGAATTTGTGAGATGCTTCTTCAAGTCTTGCAGATTTCCACCCCAAGAACAGTTGACTGCAGGCACCTTGAAAATGTCAAAATAATAAGAGCACCTCAGTTGTAGAAAAACATGAGTGTGTGAACTGAAATATCCTCTTGATTGCCCTCACCCCAAAAAAGTTTGTGTCCATTACATAAAAGGGCGGATTTATAACTTGTGTTGGGCAAGGCCGTGGTCTAGGCAATACGGAGTTTTCCTCCGTGGCATCCCAACAATTAGTCCATTCACACACAGAAGAAGGCAATGGCAAACCCCTTCTGGATCATCTGCCAAGAACGTATATGAACAGGTCCCAGTCCGAGAAAAGGATGGAAGGATCCTGTTCATATGGACCTGTCGTCAGACAGAACACTAAATAAATAAAAATAAAATCTAGCTGACACGTTTTATTCAAACGTAAAATTTTACATAAAGAAATAGAGCCGAATCAGTGCGCTACCTTACAATAAGTGTGACTGGATATTATATTCGTTTGCGTGTCTCAAGAGAGAATGAAAGTATACTTCTCCAAGAACATCCCAGTGTCGTCTATCAGTTCCCCAAGACAAGAGATTTCGCTTTGTGCAAAAACTGCTTCAACCATCGGCTTCCCCTTATATTCCCTGGGAGCCGGAGAATCTTGCACGACGGCAACCCCACACCCATCATCAGAATTCCCTTCAATCCCTTTCACACATATCCTAAGCACTAAAAGTTGTAACCGCATGAGTGCCAGGCAAGTCGCTGGGTTTGACTACAATAAACAAACAGCGAGTCGTTACATGTCTCGTGAAGGATGCTGGCCCGCACAGCAGTCGCATTTCGCCGAGACAAAGCTATTAATATTACTTTCAGGATTGCTCATAGTTTAATAAACGTATTCGTGCTAAAAAAAAAGGTTCGATTCTATACCACACAACCTGGCACACGGCCGGAAGGTTGTTTACTGACATCAGCTAATTGACATTAGCAGCTAGTGCGTGAGTGACTTAGCTGTCTCTTGGCATCGCTAAGTAGGAGGATGCAACAATATCATAATTATGAGGACATATCATTGTTAGTAATCAGTGAGTTATTTATTTAGTGTTCTGTCTGACGACAGGTCCATATGAACAGGATCCTTCCATCCTTTTCTCGGCCTGGGACCTGTTCATATACGTTCTTGGCGGATGATCCAGAAGTGGTTTGCCATTGCCTTCTTCTGTGTGTGAATGGAGTAATTGTTGGGATGCCACGGAGGAAAACTCCGTGTTGCCTAGACCACGGCCTTGCCCAACACAAGTTATAAATTCGGGCACAGCCGAGAATCGAACCCGAGACCCCAGGATTACAAGGCCAGCGTTACAGGAAGGTTAGATCGAAGAAAATGATAAACTTTTATGTGGAAATATTTTTATCGAAGAAACATTCAGAGTGTCATGTGACAAAATCTATGTTTTTGTAACAGAAGAAATGAGACAGATATTACTACAAAATATACAGGTCTATGGGCTGACATAATTCTGTTTGTTGTCTTATACTGAGATGATCGGGAATAATTTTCATGAAGCCCGTGTTCATAATAACAAGAAATCAAAGCGTGTTAATTAGAAACGTCGATTGGTTAAGGAAAAGCTCGTTGTGAAATCTTAGAATTATACTAACCACATACGTAAGGACTGGACTTCATACACTCGGTGCATACAGTTATCGCTGTGTTTTGAAAAGATAACAATCTGACACAGAAGTGCCAGTGAATTCCACACACATGAAAACACTGAAAAAGTGTTTTAAAATATGAGCCCGGAAAAGCATTCTAACCGAGTTACAGCCTTAGTTTCCTCTTTCGGAATATCGGATACTGTATCATGCCTTCATTGCATTTTCAAAAAGAATAATAATAATAATAATAATAACATTTTGATGACGTAGGCAATGCGTGAACAGTAATTTATCGAAATTAAAATCCAAAATGATTTTGGGATTCTAAGGCTGTCTGGGACAAAATAAAACGAAGAGCAAACTTCTGTGTTGGCAGTCGTACCCTAATGAGTACCGGAATGAGGGCATTCTTGTGATTTACTGCGGAAACCGATTAGATGTCTCTGATGCCGTGTAACCGAAGGCCAGGATGAACAGGCAAACAATGAAACATGCATCGGCCTACTTGAAACCCTTTCACTACTGCCTGATAAATGTACCTCGAGTGTAAAATGAAAATTCCCATGGAACACTGAGAGCATGTGTGTATTTAATGTGTCATATGACTTGAAGGTCCCTTCCCTTATCTTATCTGCAATGCGCCACCTGTTCAAATAATCAACATACATCCCGTAACACAGATACCCCACACTGGGCCTGTAGCTGATTTAATGGTGCTGTATCTACTGGTGAGATTAAATGACCTGTTAGAGTATTGTCGTCTATTTCAGTTTAACTTACTTCTGTCTGGAAGAATGTGGCGTGCATGGATGGGACAAGGGTGTTCACCGGGTGTTGGTTGGGAAGCCTGAAGGGAAGAGACCGCTGGGGAGACCTAGAAGTAGAGGGGAGGATAATCTCAGGTGAGATCTATGGGAGATAGGAGTTGAAGGAGTCTGGATTTTGTTGGCCCAGGACAGGGTCCGGTGGAGAGCTTTGGTTAATTCGGTGATGAACCTTCGGGATCGGTAAGCCATCTAATTGGTTGGGTCCACTATTTGGGAAGCCTGAGGGGAAGAGACCGCTGGGGAGACCTAGAAGTAGAGGGGAGGATAATCTCAGGTGAGATCTATGGGAGATAGGAGTTGAAGGAGTCTGGATTTTGTTGGCCCAGGACAGGGTCCGGTGGAGAGCTTTGGTTAATTCGGTGATGAACCTTCGGGTTCGGGAAGCCATCTAGTTAGTTAGTTAGTTAGCTGTCTGAAAGTCTGAGCCAGTCCACGAAAATGATCTTGAATAACGTCTCTCCTCATCCTAAAGGATGAACTGAGATTTAAGGTGTCAACAAGCATTCGGGCCTACTATTTTGAGTGATCAAATCAAGGAGGGTTTTATGGGTGGTACACGTAGCACGCATGAGAGAGATGTGAAATGTAAATACAGTTTTGAAGGGAAGTCTCTTGCGAGATCTTTGCTCGGATGGGAGGAAAATATTAGGAAATATATTCGGGTCAGTTGTGGACTGGATTCATCTGGCTCAGGATAGGGATGGCTGGCGGAAATTCGTCTTTCGCCTTCCATAGGAGCAGAGTCCTTGAGAAGCTGATGTAGCCAAGAAGTTTCCCCGTCTATTCCAGGACCCGAAATGTTTATTACAATTACAAAGTGAGACCGTTACTTGTCAATTTTAATATTATCTTTCCATATAGGCCTGCTGACGCCACAGTGGTCTAGCGGTTAGAACGCTGGCCTTGTAATCCTGGGGTCTCGGGTTCGATTCCCGGCGGTGCCCGGATTTATAACTTGTGTTGGGCAAGGCCGTGGTCTAGGCAACACGGAGTTTTCCTCCGGGGGCTTCCCCGGTTTCTCCGTGGCATCCCATTCACACACAGAAGAAGGCAATGGCAAACCACTTCTGGATCATCTGCCAAGAACGTATATGAACAGGTCCCAGTCCGAGAGAAGGATGGAAGGATCCTGTTCATATGGACCTGTCCTCAGACAGAACACTGGAAAAAAAGGCCTGC
The DNA here is from genome assembly GCF_000696155.1 of Zootermopsis nevadensis. The sequence continues at coordinate 94,062 of NW_019060001.1, read as the reverse complement.
TAATGTGGTCTCTTCGTTTCGTATGAAGTGATAAAAAAATTTGTACGTATTTCTCATACGTTCCAGTAATTTGAAAGCCGATCCTGAACATCGGTGCCTTTAACGTTATCAGTTGTATGCTTTATCCGGCATTTGCATTGGGCAGATACCGTCGTATTTCATTGCAAACGGGTCAGTGATAAACATTATGTTCCAAGGTAACCCTTCGTTGTTCTCATTTTTCAGACGTTTGATTTAATGAAGTTGCGTCCTCACTGATTGGTTTGGCGTTATCTAAATACGCGCAGGAATTTTTTTTTCTGTAGCGAAATTCCTGTGATATTAAATACTTCCAGTCGGAAGAATTTTGTTTGCAGTAGGCCTGGTGTAATACAGTTTTTAAAAAAGCAGGCCTTTTTTTATAATCGCGAAGACCTCCACATTTGCAGTTTGAAGATCACGTTTGTTCGCTTCAAGCAGAGTACAACGTAATTGGCGAGTTGGTCAGGTGAACAGGCGGTCTCATCGACGAGACATTCGTAGTGAAATGACAGTGGGTAGCCATGGATACGAAACACGTGGCCTTAAATGACGTCAGCGGAGTTGTGTTTGTCGAATGGAATTTCTGTAATTTAGAATTCTGCCAGAAATGTCATTTGTTTTACGTGTAACCGAAGGATTAAGATTTGACGAGACGAAGTTGACGGCAATGCAGACCGTTATAGCCAAATGGATTGAAAATGCGGAATGGATGTAGATTCATTTTAATGGACGGACTGAGCGAGCACGTGACTGATTAAGTATCCAACCACATACGTCTCTTACTTACTAAGTAACGTTTAACTAAACAGGCTGGCTGAGAAACTTAACTTACTCTTTGGAAGGCCGACAGTTGCTTAGCTGTTCAAGAAGTTCCCTGGTTTCAAGGAACCCTGAGGCACATTATAGTCCATTATCGGGCCCTGTCCTCTGACACATGAATCCTCATCACACCGCAAGTCTTTCGCTGAGATTCGTTTTAATGTTATCCGCCTATCTGCACTTATAGCCACCGTGGTCTAGCGGTTAGAATGTTGGCCTTGTAATCCTGGGGTCTCGGGTTCGATTCCCGGCGGTGCCCGAATTTATAACTTGTGTTGGGCAAGGCCGTGGTCTAGGCAACACGGAGTTTTCCTCCGTGGCATCCCAACAATTACTCCATTCACACACAGAAGAAGGCAATGGCAAACCACTTCTGGATCATCTGCCAAGAACGTATATGAACAGGTCCCAGTCCGAGAAAAGGATGGAAGGATCCTGTTCATATGGACCTGTCGTCAGACAGAACACTAAAAAAAAAATCTGTACTTATGTTTCTCACTTACGTTCGTATACTGAATAATTTCGATCAAATTATGTATGCTTTTGTAATTTTCCCGTACAGAGTGCTCCGCTCCTCATGTAATCTTTTTTTAAGTTTTGTTACAGCATTGAGATGATGCATATGTGTTTGCAACTTAAAATTTGTTTATTATACATATAATCATTAACGGTATCTGAATGCACCACGTGAATTAACCTTCAGCAACTCGGTATTTCGCCATTACGGTCTATTTGTGGGTTTATCGTGATTCTCAAAGTAAACAGAGGCTGCTTCCTTTAACAGCATTACGTAATTGGTCGTTGTCATGGAGACGAGTTGTATTTCCTTTGAGGTAATAACTGAATTAATATCATTTAGATGAGTTGTCAACGCCGTTAACAAATGCTGTGTCTCTCACGTCCCTCCATTACCTCCATTCCCCCCTACTCCTTTTCTCCCTTCGTCCTTCAAAGGTATAAGTGAGAATTACAACAGTGATATGTTTGTTTCTTTGTGTGGTATTTCAAAGAACCAATCTTTACATTACAATATGTTACTGTGATACTCGGAAGTCTGAGTGAGTCAGCGGTATGTTGAAGACACTTTTGACTATCAGCATCGCTATAATATATATCGCTGTTGCCTGCGTCATATGTGCATGGTACACGCTGACGGTAGCTACGTGTGCGGAAACTGTGCCGGATAAAAATAAACACCAGGCTAAATTAATTAAATTTTAGTAGATTAATTAACTAACACCATGAAGTTGTTTCCTTCTTTAAAAGTTAATAAATAGTACGCTCAGCTAATCAAGAAATTCCCCGATTTCTATGGAGCCAGAATGTTCATTACAGTGCTCACAAGAGCCCGCCACCGATCTCTATCCTGAGATAGCGAATCTCGTGGTTTATTTAAGTTTATTTTAGTGTTATCAGTACCGAATCTACATACAATTCTTAAGGATTTTTAAAATGTATTTTTGTACACAAAATTCATGCTATATGCTCGGTTCTTTTCAAACCATTTTGGTTTGATTCTCCTAATATTTGGTTAAGAATACGCGTTATGAAACTCCTCATTATTAAAAATTAATACAAATAAACATTATACAAGATAAGTAATATTCTGAGCATTAATCATTTCGTGTTGATTTTTATAGTTTCGAGTTGAAAGTTTCATGTTTCCTATAAGATTGGCTAGCAAAATGTCGGGAACTTCCAGTAATATCTAAGAGAAAGGTAACGAAATAGAGGAACAAATCTAATTAGGATTGGACGGCACGAAATATTAATTTACGAACTGTCAGTCATTCATTACAACAATCCAATCGTCCAGCCGATAATTGCGACAGTCAGTAGCATTTGAAAACTGTTAACGCTGTACAGCACTCAGTAAACTTACATGAACTATATTTTCCTTTAAACAAACTTGTTGCTGATAACTCTGTTTGCATTCGTTAAGTCCCCACACCTCTTTATGCAGTTGACTTGGTGAAGTTTACGTCATGTTGAAAAAAAGTGCTACTTTTTTAAGTAGACAAGTAGCTCGATAAGACTATGTTATTTGCGTTGAATCACACGCGTATGCCGTAAGAGACACGGTTTCGGACATAAGTCCGGGCTAATGCAAGGACTACGGTTATCACCTGATTCAAATATGGATGACACCTAAACGTGAACAGCAAGGGGCAAGGATATAAGACATTTTTAGCAGTTGAGATTAAATCCATTACGTGGATCGCAGATTATAGGGTGTGCCATGAAAAACGCCACCCGACAACAGCAAATTCCACGGCGCAAACTTTAAATCAGAATCAGATGCACCCCCCCCCCGCGTAATAATAGACTCTCCCACGTGACACTGAATTCAAGGTCATCTTCGTTGCTAGGCCGCTCTTTTACTTCGGTTGCGTGAAAGCTGTGCAGATGCGAATATGGAGTATTTATGAGCAGGGCGTGTCCATTCTCGAATGAGGAACACAGAGATAGTGGAAGGTGTGTGTTAAACTGTGAAGCGTTTAAAAAATTAAGGTAATTATCAGAATTATACTCTGTACACCCCTATCGTTGGAGTCATGCTGTCTGCAGCCACATGTCAACATTTCTTCATCTCTATATTGCGAAACAAGTGAAGTAAGATAAGCGTCCCACTGGTGGCTACATTGTTTTCAGATGACGAGATAAAATGTGGCCAAGTGAGTAATGGCGTAACTGTAGCGCAAACCGTGAAATCCAGAGCCGGGCAGGGCGGGGTACGAACCCGGAGTTTGAAATAAGAGCCCAGGTATGGATACCCGGGTCGAATCCCAGCTAGATTACCGGCTGCTCTGACCAGATTATTCCTAGTTGTTCCTTAACTCTTCCATATAATGCCTTTCCGACGTTGACGAATATTTTGATTACTCACGGCTTGTTCTGTGACGTATGTATGACCGGCTGTCGAACGTGCGTCGGAGAACAGCAATGTGTTTACGACTGAGGGGGCGATTGGCGATTTTGGCCGCGAAGATCGTCTCACAGCCCGCCAGACCCAGAGTCCATCCGTAGTCTGGTGTGCGGCCTACCCTCCAGGCGCTATTAGTCATCAATGCACTTTCTCTTCTAATCGCCCTCACGCTTGCAGCTTGTACATTTCACCTGGCTCAGGTGACGCTCACCCAGAAGGTTGCCTGACTGTGTGAGACATGGTCATTCTGGAGAAGCCTGTAGTAGCTCAGCTCGTCAAGAAATTCCACGTCCTCTACGGGACCCAAAGGTCCAACCTTGAGCCAGTTGAATCATGTCTCCAACACTGTACTTACTTTCATGTTCAGTAAATGAACCAAGATTAAGTGGGAGGAAAGAGTTGAAGGATTTGGTTTTACGTGGACTAAGTGGCGATGGTACCTTTTCCCCTGGAACTTTGCGCAGGCGACCATCTCGCAATCACTAGGTGTCTCTCGCTTGATCGTCCACTGACCCGTGTTACTCATCTACGAGCAGCTAATGACACATGAACAGTGACTAACATCTAACGGGATCCCTCTATGACTTGAGTCTGCCGTCAGTACGAAACGAGTGGCAAGTCTTTATTTGGACGATGGATCTACAAACAGTTCCGTTGTTATTTTGCATGTACTTCTTAACACCTACTCCAATACCTGGCTGCCTGTAGTATTTACGTTTCGGTCCACAAGACCTCAATATACTAACGGACTGCGTTCGAGAGTTTCGTTCTTTTGTTCGGATCTCGGAATTCGTACGAAATATACGACAGTCTCATGTCATGTTATTACATGCAAAATTAGTTTAGTGATTTCTATTTTTTGATGATACGGAAACAAGACATTTGACGTGGTACGGGCGCATGCAAAGAATGACAGACAGAAGTTAGCCCAAACAAGTGCTGGAGTGAATGTCACCGGGTAAAAGAAAAGACAGGAAGACCAAGAGTTAGATGGAACGAATTTGGGATGCTGTAGCAGAGAGAGTAGTGGGAAGTGGACAGTGAGGGACGTAATAATAATGGCGTTGATAAACGGACATGTCCGTTTACATATTCCTGGAGACCTTTCAACTGTTTTAGAAACTGGGCTCAAATAATAAAGGAGACGTTATTAAAATAATTGTTCACATCAACATGAAATAAACTGATGAAACCTCGTGTTCGTCCACGTGGGCGCTCTACGGGCTACAAACCGTGGAAATCTGCTCTTAAGAAGTGTCGTTAAATATATATGAAAGGGCACGAGATGCTGAGGACCCGTGCGCCCTTCGGCTGCAGGAGCGACCCTGGGTACCTGAAACTCCAGCTCAGTGGCCATCGAAGGATTTACAGGAACAAGTGGATTCAGTGTGAAATTCGCTGGAGGGGGGGCGAGAGGTGGTGCTTTGTTCTGGTCAGTTATCACGCCACTAAGCAGGTCGGGACATGTCTGATATCGTGGCGGTGGCTACGTCACGGAACCAAAGACGAACAATCCAGCCGTACGGAAAACCGGCCGGTCCGCGAGACGAATGTCGTACTTCCCAGGGGGTGTCACAAATGCCCACTGTTCGTATTCTCTGAACGTCGGCCTACAGCATGCGTCCCTCCTTGCCTACGTCGACTTTCTATTTGCGTCCGGTTTGGCCCTCGACGTTTCGGTTGATTTTGTTTTTCACGAAAAAAATCGGACATTAGCTTCTGTATGAGCAGGGCCCAGACTTGCTAGAAGCAAGTCCTGACTCTTTTTATTTTGAAATGTCTTCGATATATGCACCCAAGTTGGATGAATTACCCGGACGAGACTGGAGGAACTTGCACTCCTCGCCTAATATAATTAGGCTAATCAAGTCAAAGAGGATGAGATGGGCGGGGCATGTAGCCCGCATGGGAGAGAAGAGTAATGCATATAAGGTTTTCGAAGGCAAACCGGGGGAAAGAGACCACTGGAAAGATCTAGACGTAGGTGGTAGGATAATATTAAAATGGACCATAGAGAAATAGGATGGGGTAGTATGCACTGGATTCATCTGGCTTAGGACAGGGACCAGTGCCGGGCTCTTGTGAACACGGTGATGAACCTTTCATGAAATCTTGGGAATTTCTTGAGTGGCTGAACGACTATTGGCTTCTCAGTAAGGACCCGGCACCAGTGGAGCAAATGTGTCTGATAGTCAAGGAAAGTAGAGACAGGAAGAAACAAAGAAGAAAAGAGATGATAAGGAAGAAATCGATGCAGCGCTGTCGATTGTGATGAGCGGCGATAAATCGCCTTATTTGGACGGTCAGGTGACCCTGACGAGGTGGCATGTTTGCGAGATAAGATAAGCGCATCTCCTCTCACCCCTCTCCCATCCGGCCTTAGCTGTATTGCCACATCTTGTGGCGATTCCTAGAACGCAATTTCACGGGCTACACATGAGTTTCTCTTTGTTTCTGCGCATGTGCGATATGTTTTCTAAAACGCAGCTCGTCATATGTACGAAGCCGAACACATCCGGCCAAACAATGTAGACCCGAATCCAGAGAAAGAACGCGTTAACATTTTCATGAACGTCGATTACATCGACTACGTTTTCTAGGGAGCTGTCCTGAGATGCTGTGGTACTGGTCCCGGGCGGGTATACACACACAAGCGACTTTCGAGGTATCCAGTCACATCAGAACCCTGATGATGGGGGATAGAGTTGGTTCCCGAAACGTCGGTTTACTACGGTAACCAGTTGACGCGGCTGATTGCCCGAGAAGATTTTATTGATTGTACTCGCCGCGAAGGTCTCAAATCCTATATCACTTATTTCACTTTTTAATCCTCCAGTGTTGAAGTCCACAACGACCAGCCTTTAGTAATTGGATTTGACTAACCAGTAGGCCCCTGATCTTATTGGCGGAATCTTAGTTGACCTTATATTGATTTCTCTCGTCTGCTGTCCCGTTCTGTCACGGGATTGAATAGAAGCCTTTGCAAATGCCGACCTGTTTTCGTCTCTCTGAGAAACAACGATTAAGCACTCATAAAAGTGCCACGCGCATCGCTTTGGTGTTTTTGAAAATTTTGACCGACAGAGGCTTTCCTGCCTGGTCTCATGTCAGGGAAAGGAACTAATGTCTTTCCTGAAAACAGTTTCTCTTGGACGTATCCATTATCCGTTGTCCAAAAGAATTAACCGAATGCCCCGTTGTCAACAACTTTTCGGATCGAAACAAAAACTTTCCGTTCCGGAAGCTTCGTCTGTTGTCTGCTCATTCTGTTTCAAATTCAGATATTGGTAGATCCTGTAGCAGGGATTCTCATTTCGTGCTTTGTGAAGAACCTCAGATTCAGAAGTAGGACACGTGTTAGTGATGAAGATTTTGGCAGACGCGTGGGAATCCCAAAAGCAGAGCTTAAACCTAATAATGCAAAAGAAGTGTCAAGTGTCTCACTCATTACGATTTGAAGGTTTTCACGGTGATGAATAACTCGTTTATTTATCATCCTGATGATGGAGGCAGCAAAGGCCTCCGAAACGTCGGTAAACCCAGAAGACAGCAATCTCCATCATCAGTTTAAATCTGGTAGGCCCAATCGAAGCCACGGTGGTCTAGCGGTTAGAATGCTGGCCTTGTAATCCTGGGGGTCTCGGGTTCGATTCCCAGCGGTGCCCGAATTTATAACTTGTGTTGGGCAAGGCCGTGGTCTAGGCAACACGGAGTTTTCCTCCGTGGCATCCCAACAATTACTCCATTCACACACAGAAGAAGGCAATGGCAAACCACTTCTGGATCATCTGCCAAGAACGTATATGAACAGGTCCCAGTCCGAGAAAAGGATGGAAGGATCCTGTTCATATGGACCTGTCGTCAGACAGAACACTAAATAAAATAATAAAGGCCCAATCGCTGTCGCTGTGTTAATCTAGATTCTTGGGCACTTTTGTCATGTCACACTGATATCTGTCTGCTGTTGCCATGGAAACGTCGAAAGAGATTGTGGTATTTACACAGGAATTACATGTGGAAAAGGCACGTGTAATATTTTAACCTCATATCCGCGTATGTGTTTCGTTCATGTTTAATGCCTCCTGAGAAAGGACGGGGTGTCTCGTCCACATCACGTGATGGACCGCAGTTTCCTGTTTCCATACTTCCTCAGCGAGCAGCTGCAACGTCTCCACGGAGGAAGCGACGTTTGTTGGACGGTCAACTCACCGCCTTCTGTGGACTTCGATTGCGTAACGTTTATCAAAATTCGTGTTTGATTAGTGCGCTGTTTGGCGTTGGGATTCAAAGAATGCAAGAACCGTCCGGTCCGTTTCGTTGGAAGTCGTATGAAGAGAGCATGCTAACTTACGCGGAAGAATAATATTAAAATGGATCTGTAGAATTGGTTCGAGGAAATGGGAAATGAATTGAGCTGGTGTTTTCTGGTGAACGTCAAGTTTCATGCGACCAAGAGATGTCTCTGCCAGCCTCGTACTGTTCAATGCCGTTGGTTCATTTCGTTTGGACGTGCGACTGGGATAATTCGTGCTTTAATGAGTTAACTGATCGTCGTAAGTGGCTGAAATTTAAATATATCTAAACCACTCTTCCTGTTGTAATTGAATATTATGCGTGTGGTTGCGGGTTGCGGTGGAGTCGCGGAAGAAACTCTGGATTTCTGTCCACTGTGTCTCATTGCCGGCGATCACATGCGTTGTGTGCGAATGTGAAGAAACTTGATTAAGAAATAAAAGGGAAAAAGGAAGGGAAAAGAATAGAATAGAAAAGAAAGGACGAAATAAACAAATTGAAGGGAGGAAGAGAGCGACAAAGGCAGAGAGACTGATGAACAGGGAAAAATAATCGTTCGAAGGCGTACTTCTGATATCATTGAGAGGCTGTAGAAGAGATTAAAAATAATTTATGAAGAAGGTTGTTTCGGTGTACTGAAATACAGTATGCCAGTGTCGACTGACTATATAATGCCTCTTCACGCAACTTGGCAAATGTCCGAGGTGATGATTAATAATGATGATGATGATGATGATGATGATGATGATAATAATAATAATAATAATAATAAAATAAAATAATATAATAAAATAATATAATACATGTAATACATATTCAAAACAAAATGTATCCCGGAAATAGCTGCTGCCCTATGTACCTTAGGGACAAGGTCTGTCTCGGGTACATAGAAGTACATACCCCATAAGTGGTGAAGAGATGGGATAATAATAATAATAACTTCAGAAAACTGCAATTTTGGGAACTTCATACATCATTCGAAAGACGCTGTCGTAAAATAAAATAATATAATATATAATATAATATAATATGAAGATATGGGATAATAATAATAATAATAATAATAATCTAAGTATAAATATGAATGAAGGGGAATGTTTAAATTTTCACATCCGCTGCTCTATAAGAGTTCGTCTAACGTGGACATTCTTTTAAATAAATATTTTTCCGGACAGGAAATGCGACTCTCTGCTGTACAGAGTGACGTAGTCTCCAGACACTGTGGTATCAGCGCCATCTTGTGCCACATCCTCTTTGCATCCTGTTCCGGACACCCCCGCCAGAACCAGTCCTACCACTACTACGCAGTTGTAGGATCCAATTTTGCTCTTATCAGAACGTTCCGCGAATCTCCGGAGTCCTCGTCCGTCCGTCTGCTGAGGCGGCGTGATGAGACGTGCGAAGGCAACCGATAAAAGCCGCTCCTTTTGTCGTGTCAAGGACAGCGGCAGTCGTCGATGAACCTTTTTAACCCGTGGCAGGAGCTTTTGACACTTAACCCTTTAACGCTCAGATAAATAACATTTAATAATCCAGTCCGTACCGAAAAGAAAACACAACCCGTCACCATTACGAAGATGAACTGTCACGTATGTCCCACAAGTAAAAAGCCGTAAAGGAACTTAGATTTTAATTAAATGTTTTCGAAATTAAATTAAGCTGCTGTAGTTTTGGTGAAAGAATGTAAAATATTAACACGGCAACCAGCTCGTTGTCAACCTGTTTGCCATCGAGTGGACAGACCGGGGTAGAAGTGTTCATACAGAGGACGTAGCAAATTCTGTGGTATCATTCGCCTCGTATCAGCTGACGCAACCCCTGGACTGCAAGCAAAGCTGCGATGCTGGGACGCGTGGCGTGACAGTCCCCGTCAGGCGATGACACATTGTCAGCTGCGAAGCTCTCAAATTTATTGCTTTATTGCACAGAACACACTGCAATTGTAATAATGACGATGGATAAAATGCGATAAGAAATGGTAGATCTATCTAATAGAAAAAATTATTTTGTGACTTTGAATTAATATTCGTGTGCTTTTCAGTTTTTCCTTAGAACACGCCATCACGAAAGTCTAAGGAAACAAAGAGACACTGAAATTGCAGGGGTTACATATGCTTTTGGTCTGTGCTTTTGATGCTAATTTACTGGGAGAAAACACGAAAGCTGTGCTAGATGCTAGTAAGGAAGTTGGTTTAGAAGTAAATGCAAAGCTTCACTAAACATTGGGGGTTATCAAATCAAGGATGATGAGATGAACAGGGCGTGTAGCATGCATGGGGGAGATGAGAAATGCGTAGAAATGTTTGGTTTTAAATTCTGAATTGAGGAAAGAACTTGGAAAGCCTAAATGTAGATTAAGGGTAATATTAAAATGGATCATAGATAGATAGATGGATAGTGTTTGAGGGTGTTCATTGGATTTATCTGTGGGCTCTTGTGAACACAGTAATTAACCTTCTGTTTCCTTAAAAGGCTTAGAACTTCTTTAAAATTAGATTATTTGGTTATTCCGTCAAATCACAATGTATTTAAAATAAGATGATTAAAATAATTAAAATATCATTCTGTGTTCCATATCGAATAATCGATTTACAATTGGAACAGTTACAACATGTTTCGGTTTTATTAAACCATCATCAGGTGTAAAATTATATTAAATTTAAAACTCAATTACAATTTTTTACAATTTTTCGTAGTGTAGTTTTTTGGAGGTCGTGTCCAGATATTTTCATATAATGGATCAACTTT
>NW_019060001.1:51091-79460 GCF_000696155.1 Zootermopsis nevadensis | reverse complement strand
TGATGTGTTTTCTTTGAGGTACGGACTACTTCACCTTTGTATTTTTTGATAAAATAATTTTATCAAGTTTATTGCTGCCTGAAACTGAAGTGTCAGTCAATGATAATTTGGTCTGAGGGGCATAAAATACTGAATCATGACTGAGCTGAGCACAGAGGGCGAAGTAGAAGAGAAGGGAGATATGATGGATCACCAGGTTCTGCAGAGTGCCCTCTGCTAAGTTGAAGCGGTAGCCTGTTTGTCCGTTTGGTGTCGTTCGCTTTCTGGTAAGAGATCGGAACTGGCATTACCGAAACATCGCCCCACCCCGCCCCGTTCGCCCGACAGGCTTGGTCGCGCATTTAGTGTTACAAGCCGGCGTCCTGTCGCATCTCCGTTCTAATTTATTTCTATTTGCGTGTGTACTCCAAACCCGTTTCTGCAAGTTCACAAACAGAGCAATAACCGGGAACTTCGAAGCGTTTGTGACCACGTGACCATCAATGTCTCCTCACTTCGTTACGACGGCGACCTGAACCGTCGGCTCTCTTTTTTATCTTGCTGTTCTGAAATGCTTGTTTTGTGTGAATTTTTTTTTTTATGTAGAAGCAGTTTTAGGTAAGAATGTTCTTTTAATTTTTGAGTACTAATGTGCCATCTTTCAACTTTTCCAATTTGGACGGTTTGGTTAAAAAAATTTTCTTTGTTTTGATATGAAATTCTGTGAGTTCTTAAGGTTCAATGTAATGTGTGAACTATAAAGAGGGAGGTGGGACGGAAGGGGACAAGAGAAAGGAAATAAAGAGGGCAGTGGATTACGATGCGAATTAAATCATTGCCCGTTGAATTTCAACGACGCTTTCTCATATATTATTCTACAAGCGTCTCCTTTGAACCTGGACCCTGTTTTGAGGATTGTGTAACCAACGAACTGGTTCATCTTTAGGTTATTTAACGACATTGTTTTACATACAGGTGTGGAAAATAGTGTGGGCTACTCAACTGAAACAGAAGTAATTACAGCTGAGTGGCGCGTGTGACTAAGGAGAGCAATGCGTATATTTTATCCTGAATACCTGAGTGGAGGAGACTTCTTAGTCGTATATGGGAGGATGATATTAAAACGGATCTTAAGGAAGTAGGATTGAACTGGCAGCAGGTTTTGGAAACATTGGTAGGCGTACTCGGCACTGCTTCCTCCGATGCAGTCCACCGTCAAAGTTCTTGGTGCTTGGTATTACAGACTCGCATGACTGAGGTAAGGCGGTATTAGCAAAATTATGATTTTATACGCTTTGCAGCTGCTTTCGCTAACATGTTGTTTTGTTTTTGATTTCTGTAACAACCGATACAAATCTCGACCTTCCTAACAGTTCCTGCTTCGTTCATTCGATTTACAACAGTTCATATGGCGAGAAGCAGTCGTCTATTGTTTTCCGTCAGGTGTGTTCATTATTCAGTACTGTGACGTAATAATCCAGTCTTGCCTTACGTGGGAGGAGGCGAGGCAGGTTGCCATAGACACCAGGTGTAAAACAGAACAACAAAAGTCACAAAGTGACTAAAACGAAGAACCAGCGTGCCTTGTATGGTCGTTGTAAACCAGTCAGCAGATTTCATCTTAAGGCTTTCCTCAATTCCATTATGTAATTAGGATTTCCGGTACGTCGAGATGAACTGGCGCTTGTAGAAAGGTTCTTGTTCCCAGAACTGGCGTTCGTTTTCCAAGGTTGGTAGCCAGTGCGGTGTTCGGTTCTGCGCAAAACTCCCGATAGAGAGCAGGCATACGTGTGTTAACAGAAAAGATAACTCACGTAACACTAAAAAGTCCTATTAATGATATGATTTGCAAATATTTTTTTTTGTAATTTTTTTTTCAAAGACGTTCGATGAAATAGGTCCGTATTTATGAAGTCTGTCGATGGTTTTATTGCATTATACCACAGTGTTTCTCGTTACGAGGACCCCCCGCCAAAATTTACCACGTGCAATCTGATTAAATAGAATATAGATTAATTAAAATATGGATGGAAGGTGTTTCTTTCGTGTTTTTTTACTCCAGTGTTGAAGTAAAAGACGTGATGAAGAAAGAGCTTAAAACTTGCAAAAATATGGTACCAAAAATGAAAGAGTAGAATCTACTGAACTCGCGGACCCCTTGGACACAATCTCCGGATCCCGGGCTGAGAAACACAGGACTGGCCTGTAATCCCGTGAAAATCGTAGACATTTTATAACTGATAACTTTGGACTTTGTCACTGTTTATCGTGTGTTTTTTAATAGAGCCTTATTAGTAGTAGTAGTAATAGCATATGCCACCTTGCTGTACTCCTATACCAAAACCAAAAATCATACAGCCGATACAATGACACCTGCAATTATGAATGTTTCGGTTGCCATGGTAACAAAGTGATTTTGCTTCGGAGAAAGAATCAATGTGACAACAAAGCATAGAGGAACACGTGTTGCCCTCTTACGTGTAATTCGAAACTTGACGTCTAGATCGAGAGAGAAACTGCTTTAGAAAGAGGCGAAGAAGGTGAACCAATCTTGGGTGATGGTAGGGTGGGAAGGATGCGCTGATTATATGTTATTGCATGGGACAATCTGAGTTTCTGGAGGCAGAAGGCAATTAGTTTGTTGTGCTATAAATACTCCAGAGTTTGTACATGAAAAAGAAATAAAAAAACGACAACAACTGGCCGGCCAGCCATCACATCACGCTCCTGGCCACATTGAAATCTCTGAGTCATCATCTTCGTTCAAGACGTCTACCGGGGGCCATGCCATGTTTGCGCTGATAATTTACAGCAGTTTGGGGGGAAAAGTGACATACGAAACGTCTCTTATCTTCGTTCTTATCCTAGTACACCACACTGTTGTCCTTAATGCCTTTGACAAACGTGGCCTAATCTTTCAGAATTACTTTCTTCTTTATTACGCCGTCTTATTTACAGGAGGTTGGCTACAGGTCCATATGAACAGGATCCTTCCCTCCTTTTCTCGGACTGGGACCTGTTCATATACGTTCTTGGCAGATGATCCAGAAGTGGTTTGCCATTGCCTTCTTCTGTGTGTGAATGGAGTAATTGTTGGGATGCCACAGAGGAAAACTCCGTGTTGTCTAGACCACGGCCTTGCCCAACACAAGTTATAAATTTGGGCACCGCCGGGAATCGAACCCGAGACCCCAGGATTACAAGGCCAGCGTTCTAACCGCTAGACCACCGTGGCTCTTATCCTACTAATACCGGTTAAAAGAAGACTTGTGCTGTTAGCAGTACGTTTCCATGGAAACCACAATTTCTGTTTCTCAATACCTACGGATAAAAAACTGCTCGGAGATGGCGGGACACGTCCCTGATAGTAAGCAAAGTAAAAGTAAAGTTTGTCCCGCTATACGCCATGTAGGCGCTTGGGGGGAGAGGAGGTATATCTCCTCTCTTTCTTGACCTCGGTACTAGATGGGGGTGAGTGGTCAGCATCACGCCCAGGCCGGCTTTATCCCCGGGAAAGGACCCCGGTACCCATTGTAGAGGAGGCTGGGTGGGCCCCAGATCCGTTGCGTGGATTTGAATTTAATTGGACTGTCTCAGAGTGTGGTCATGTGAAAACAGTGGCGAATTTAGGTAAATTCCTGAACTAAAAAAAATCTTAACACGTTTTGCACCATAAATATTGTTTATTTGCTTTGTAGTAGCGTGGTTTCTTATTCTGGTTGACGAACCTGTGTCAACTGCACGTGATGTATAGCAGTGACTGAGATATTAAACTATGCGTGTACTTATGAATGAATAATTCATGAATTACCATGCCCTGTTTTAAGATACGTCAAGGAATCGAGGACAACCACAGCGTACTCCTGCGAAGATATGCAGTTGTATCCGTGGTCTCCTGGAGTGTTGGGAAATTGAACTTAAGCGTCCCTTATGCCCCTCTTGATGTTCGAGGCCCATTTCGCAGCTCAGGGGCCTCATGGATGCGTGCGTTGGGGAAGGTTCCAAAGGGCTGAACCTCCTTTCACCTCCAGGCAATAGCTGAGCGTTCATTTAAGGTCTGGCGTTCTAGATATCATGAATTCTGTGTTGTGAGACTTCGCTCCAGTCTGTTTCACACAATTCTTCTTGTAGGTTAGTATGGGATCCTTCCGCTTGTGGCAGCAATTACACGTTTCGTCTCTTTTTCTTGACCACGTCTTCACGACTTTTATTCTTCGCCAAATATAATTACCGTGATCAAATCTAGGAGACTGAGACGGACGGGGCATGTAGCACGTGTGGTATAAGCGAGAAATGTGTCCACAGTAATTGTCTCATAACGTGAAGGAAGAGGGCAACATTAAAATGAAGAATTTGAGGTTTTCGACTGCGGTGAGTCCATCATCAGGGCGGCAGCATGGACCTCTGAAACTTTGGTGGACAACTACAAGGCTGCACGGCGCAACAACCCAGAAGACAGCAATCTTCAACGTTAACATGGATCCAAAAGCTAGAAAATGCAAGAATATGGACTGGACTCACGTGGCCAGTGACGGGCGATAGTAATTCTCGCTTTACGTAATTTGTTGACCAGCTGAACGACTGTTAGCTTATGAAGAACTTGTGTTTGCTGAGTACTAATGCAAACAACTTAGAGGAAACAGAACACGAATCACTTTTAAACACACATAGTGAAAGAAATAGACTCAAGAGTGTTTGACTTTGGGGTTAGGTCAACTCAGCTTCTTTGATAAGCTGCGATGCGCCTGGAACATTCCGTACGGCTTGCACTCTTTTCCCACGGAAATTCTCTTGCTTGGTTTGTGATCAAGGGAATATAGCGATTCTCTAAATGTTCACGACGAAAATCGATTCGTTATAGATAAAAAGATTGGAGAATATCCACTGTGTAAGGCGTATTTAAAACACGACGTTTCAGGAGTTGGTTCAAGTGTCGCTTGCAGGTGATGGTTATCATGTAACTGTACGATAATCACTATACCAGAAGGTAGTGAAAAACATTGCTCAGAGAGCGGAACTCGCGAATTTTTTTGTATCGAGGCGGATTAATAAGAGAGGATGGTGAAATCGCGGCTACGCCGCAGTCCGAGGCGGGCAAGATACAGATAAATACTGGAGCAGTTTAGAAATTAGTGTGGGTAATTTTATGACCATAATTAAAACTGCAGTCGCCAGTGCCTGTAGCCCAAGGAACTGAGTCCCTTATTTGCGTCCGCGGACTGACCTGTTTCACAATTGTGTTCCCAAGGATCAGCCCAGACAGGTTTTCAAAACACAAGAAGTGGTGGCTTCTATGGTAGTAGGGTCAGTCCTTTGTCTAGACGAGCTTACCCGTGTTTTGGAACATGCTGCCATGTACTTTACAGACTGCCGCGAAAATGCTGTCCCTTTCTAAAAGTTCTCCGAAGATCTTATGGACTCTGCAGCAGTTGTAAACGTCATGAAATCGTTTAGTAAGGATTTGAAAGGAAGCAGACTCTCGATCTATTTGGACGTACTCTGCACGTATTTCTCTGTTGAGTAAGAGAAAAAGACGACGATATCTGACGGAATCAGCTTCCGATGCGATGCTACACCGAATTGGTCGGAATTATCAGGCGTTCTTGACGTTTTAGCGTGAGCGAAAAATACTTTATTTACTCCGCCCATGTCTGTCTATCGGGTGTTTGCGTGTCTTCGTCATTCTCACCGTGAGACAATTACGTCGGATAGGTCACGTGTGCCTCATTCTAAATGATGTTATGCTTCGTTACCGTTAGCCAAGGCTCACCACGTTCATGTTTTTGCTGTGAGAATATTTTCCTCTGTCCCTGCAACTTGACGTTGGATATTTGTTTCTTGAACGTCCTATAGTGCGAGGCATGGTAGTGGAGACACTAGCAGGTAGCAGTTGAGTCATCTTCACGTGGGGGCCCTGAGGGGCTCACGGCGTAAACACCGCAGCATAGGGGCTTTAGAAAGGAACCCTAGGTTTGGGGTTCACACAGCAGGATAAGGGTTGTGTTGAGTTGCTCGATCAGAGACACTTTTGGAATTGGCGAAAGTTTGACAAGTTGCTGTTATCGTGGATTATGGTACTTTGGATTGTGTTGTCCTGTGGTCTTGTAGGTGGTTGTCGAAGTTTCGCCTCTGTCTTCAGGGTAGATGGAAAAACTGTACTTTCATCTTAAATGTTCTTATGATGTACAAGATTTGCAGGGCCCCTCACTCACACAGCAGATGAACACGGTCCTTATTTTTAACAGCTGACAGAACCTCAACATTTATGAAATTTTTTTATTAGTATTTTAAAAGGTTGAGCTTGGTTAGTGCAGTGAATGACTAAGGGATTGTGACCGTGGTTCGATTCCCAGTGGGGACGGAGATTCCTCTTTTCGTCACTACATCCGGACTGACTCTGGGATCAGCCCAGCCTCCTATCCAATCGCTACCCCACAGCGAAGTGGTCGGAACATAGATCTTAGCAATCAGCTAGATTTAGTGCCGAGATTAATGCGCGGAGTTGTACCTCCACTTTTCCATACTTCTTCACAGCGTGGAGCGTAATTATGCTCAGGGACAATGGAGAAAAACTTGTAGTGCACAGTCCTGCAGAATCCCAACAACCAGCTCAGAAATTTCAGCAGTGTCCCTTTCGTTTATATGGCAGAAACTGAATGACTCACTCTTGAGTGAGAAGTGAAAATATAAACAAGGATACGTGTTTAACAGTTTCCTGCAAACTGCAGTTCAGTTTGACACTCGCATACTTACAAATAGGCTGTACAGTTCGCAACCGAATTTAGGGGAGGCCGAGGTACGTTGCAACACATTTCATATTTGATTTCTGCCTCAGTAATGTTTATGGATATTGCAAAGACCTGTGCGATGCATATTAATCACACATCCTTTGTGAATATATATATATATATATTAAAATAGGAACAATTTTATCACAGTCGGGTTTAAATAATTAAGGAAGATATCCGTCTTCTGGGTTATTGCGCTGTGTAGTCTGGTCGATTTTAACCAACGTTTCAGAGGTCATAGTGCCTCCGTCATCAGGGCGATGAATATGCCAATAGGGTGTGAGGTGCTGGGTTTATAGGCCGGGAAGTGAAAGGTTTAGCCTGCCCCGAGCCAATGGGAGCAGGCATGGGAGTGGACCAATGGTAGCACGTGGGCGAGAGTAGGAGAGGGAGAGAAAGTAGAGAAAGGTGAGTTTGGTTGTATGGATTAGGGCCCTGAAAAAGGCCATGTTAGTGGTCTGGTTGGTTCTGGCGGCGCACTCACATTATAGGAACATGATGTAACTGTAATGGGGCTTATTGCAACTGATGAGTATATTTAATGTGGTCAGCTGTTGAGTGGAATATTCAGAGACTACCATGTACGTGTTTCCTAAATGTATAAAAAGCGATTAATTTCTTCCTTATCCTGTCGAAAAGTTACAAGTAATTTTGTTCTGTTGAAATTACGAACAGCGTAACTTGTTTTATAAATGTATTCAAGTCCCTGAAACATTTAAATGTGTGCACCGCTGAGTTGGCCTGCGACACGCTGGACCGAACCTTCATCGCGAGAGTACATTAAATTATGCGTCCTGCGAGAGGAACAAAATGATTTGCCTGGAAGAGTGGGAGACTCCGAAATAAATCACCGGCAATATGTCACGTGGTACCCACCGCCTTCTCTATCTGGACTTCTTTACGCACAATTTTACCATCCACCCCATTCTGATTTTGACAAATTGCCTCGCGGTATTTCCATCTCTTTCTTTTGGATAAGAAAACATCATCTTTCCTCATCTTGGTCGAGAAAAAAATGATATGAATGCATGATAGCAATAAATTGTATTATTTCTCCCTCTAAAAGACGCCCCCCCCTTTTTTTTTACTTTGCGAACGGAAATTGAGGCTCGGCGACCCGACGGAACGTCTACTGCTCGGCCATTTTAATGTTGCACGCGATCCGATTTTTATGCTGTACTGCGCACTTAGTGCGCCAATGTAACTGGCGGTGGAGTATCCATACTGGTCGCCGTGAGAAAATAAAATATCATCAAGTTTATATTCGGTAAAGTGATTCTTCACACACAAAATTCTGCAGGTTAACGCTCATCTACATAATAAAAATCAGTCCATACCGCAAAGAAAACACATTACATGACGAATGTCAATTGATTAATGCCAATGTAATAAATAGAGAATTATAGGAAACAATTACAAACAACTGTAGAGGCACTGAATGTTAAAGCAGATGTTTTTGTGATTATAAGGGGCTGGTCCAATGTGCCCATATATTTTTAGTTCAGAAAGTTTTAAACAGGCCAGCAAATGGGAGAATTTTTTTTTTTTTTACCTCAGAAATTATGTTGGCAGCACTAAAAGTTCGCGCGAACACTATGAAACTTCGCGAATTTATTGTGGACGTCAATTGTAATATATGAGCATATCCGGGACAACCGAATAATAACAAATGATTAACCTGCACATGAGATGATCATCTGATAAAGAGAAAAGATGGATTAAAATCTTCAAAGAGGAAATTTGTGGGCGTTGGACACAATTCATGGACAATTAGTGTCATTATGTAGAAAAGTAAGAGTATGTCTAACTAGTGAGTGATCATTTTGTCATCAAACTAAACTTGTCTTTGATTTTTTTGTACTTATCTTTAAAAGTTATATTCGTCCATGTTATCCTCTATGCAAGGCTTTGTGATACTCAGAAGAAAAAAAAGTGTGACTCACTGTGGTTACTCTCTGTTCGAGACCTTGGAGATAAGACTTTAGGATGGTCGTCATCGAACGCGTAGTGAAGGTACACGTTTTTCTCTAGGCCTTCTGGTGTTAATGGAATCCGGATTACTTCAGTCTTCGTGATTTTTACTTTTCACCAAATATTATTACTGTTAGGTTGCGACGAGGAACGCATGTAGAAACGTAGTCGGAAAACCTGAAGGGAGGAGACCACTTGGGAGACCTAGATGTAGATGGGAATATTATATTGAAAAATGAGGTGTGAGGTTATGGAATCGATTTATCGGGTGAAGGGTAGGGACCGGTTGTGGGCTCATGTGAGCTGTTTGGCTTCAAAAATAGCCGAGAAGTTACTGATTTGCTGCGCGACAGTTAGTTTCTCAAGAAAGTCAGCGGTGCTAATGTGACCTTTAATTAACAAAAAAGCTGTGTTTCAGCCGCGGGAGGCACGTAACGAAGCTCTGTGTTTTCCGAGTCGAAATGCGAAGTTAACTTCAGTGAATTTGCTTCCGAGAATCGAGATGGATGAACGGAAGTACCGATGTGGAAAATTGCGTTATCGGCCGTCGTGGTCTCGCTGTCTGCGAGATGCGGAATGACGTCACAGAACACTACAGTAAATTACAACTTCGACAAGCCATTTGTCATATCGCGCCAGCAGACACAAACTCCCCGCCACTGTGTATCTAAGATCTATATAGTTGCTAAGTCGCTGCTTTTGCAGAACGTGGCCCTTGGAACAAAACGTGTTAAAACTGAAAAATGTTTCTAGCCATCTTTATTCAGCATTTAGGCCTCGTATTTACAATTACATATAAGTAACTTTGATTTAAGAATTTTGTAGTTTTGTTCTATATTACCACCGATATTTTTAGGGGCCTTTACGGATGCGTAAGCTATTAAAAATTTATCTTAAAACTTTTAATTATTCTTAATTCACATATTCAATAATTAGTTTCCAATACAATTTATTTATTTTTCAAAAAAAAAAATTGTTGGCATCCGTTGTTTCCCTTATGAGTAGACGTATTGCATTTATGTACATCGTTCATTGTTTAAACATGTAAGTTTGAAAAAAATGTGTAATACGAGGAGAGAGTTAACACTTTCCATGCTGAAAACGACATAATATGTTATTTCCCCGCTGGTGAATTTAAAGGTTTGATGTATGGAATTATCAGTGAAACGAAACGTATTTTGCCACCTGACAGTTTGAGCTAACCATTTGCAGCATCACACGATTGCATAGAAGCGGTTAGAAAATCCTGTTAACATTCGCTCCAAATAAAACTTCGACTCTCCTTTTCCCTTCTTTGGTTTTTGTTGTTTGCAACGAAAAGACTGAAACAAATGACTATTGGCATTCATTTGGCGCGTCACTTGCTTGGTTTTTTAACGTCCATTCTTTCCTTCGTCATATTTATTCCACTGCTCTCGATCATTTTTTACTTGTCTCGGACAGACGTGAAATTTTTTTTCAGCTCTCGCCTTGTTTATCTTCAATCTCATCATCATCTTTATTGTCATGCGTCATTTTCCTCGATTCTTCTTACAACGTATCATGACAAGCTTCATCTAAGACACGAAAATAAAATTTCCTTCGTGGGAATGCAAAAGAGCAGAAACGAGCTCAGTTTGAAGACTGGTAAAGTTGAACGCAACCACCGTCTGGAATTGCATGACTTAATGAAATGCGCCACACGGTTTTCCCCCGATACGAATAAACTATCGCTCTACGAGAAAAAGCAAATGAACTAACCCGTGTTATAACAGTTCTTACCGGGGGCATGGAAGTGAATGTTGCGTTCAACTATATCAGCGAACGGAGGCTGGCATTTCTGATTTTACAGCACTCTAATCCACAAGATAAGTTCTTTAATATATTTATATTTTATCCATAAGGGGGAATTAATTCATATAATATGATCAAAAGAATATGGTTTTAAACAGATCGTAAAGGTGAGATATTTACAAAACCGTATTAAGTAACACTTCACTGGATGTTGGTTTCACAGGAGTTGGTGTATTGTATAGCTATGATGATGACCTCTTGAGGTCGAAACGCGTTTGACATTAGTGCCCATTATAGTGTAAACAGTTTTGTTTGTCTGTTATATTGTTTTGTACCACTCTCTAATAAGACAAGATGCTCACTTGAGGACTCAAAGATCATGTAAATTTACAAGAGTTTTTTTTTTATTTAGTGTTCTGTCTGATGACAGGTCCATATGAACAGGATCCTTCTTCCATCCTTTTCTCGGACTGGGATCTGTTCATATACGTTCTTGGCAGATGATCCAGAAGTGGTTTGCCCTTGCCTTCTTCTGTGTGTGAATGGAGTAATTGTTGGGATGCCACGGAGGAAAACTCCGTGTTGCCTAGACCACGGCCTTGCCCAACACAAGTTATAAATTCTGGCACCGCCGGGAATCGAACCCGAGACCCCAGGATTATAAGCCCAGCGTTCTAACCGCTAGACCACCGTGGCGGTCCATAGATATACAATTATTTTTTCTACAATCAGCGTACATTTAAATTAGTTAAAGCAAGTTGATACGGCGAATAAAATTTTATAATTATGGTTAATATATAACATTAAGAATAAACTGTGTATAAGCGTATAAAAAAGGAAATTATTTTATCTGTGGGGCAGTGCCCTCTCAAGAGCGGCTTCATTTCCGTATTCCTTCGCGATAGCATCCAGCCACGTGTCATGACATGCTTAATGTCATTCTTGTTAAATTAAGTCTCATATGGCTTTACCACGGCAACGTAGGTGCACACGTCATGAAATTCTATCATTAATTTTCATGAAATATTGCAGTCTTTAATCACAAATATTTTCTAGTTTCTGCAAACGTAAAAATCTTTATCGTTTGTACGTAAGACTTGTTATTATGTGTGCATTAATACGATTGAATGTAATCAGCTTTTACACAAAAGAACGTAATTTAAATTTTTAGTATTTCTCTCATGTCCATTACGAGAGAAACTTCACACATTGAAAAGAGAGAGAGAGAGAGAGATAGAGAGAGAGAGAATGAGGGCATTTGCCTGTGGTTATGCAAAGTGATTCGCTGCGATTTATCAAGCAGCTGAAAACTGTGTTCCGCTGGCCGATGGCGGGGTGAGATATCTGTCATTTCACTGGCGCATCAAATAGACGGCTGTGAGATTGAGATGTTCGAGACTCAGTAGCTGGAATCGGAACAAGCTAGGAATTGCACTCATTCTGGCGGATACACCACAGTGTGAACTTTGATCTGGGAATTTCCAGCTTGATCATTCGGAGCCAAAGAGAATTTCGCTTCGAAACATTTTCATTTCGAAATTAAATATTTTTTTCGTAAAAGTTAGGTCGGAACGCCGTCAATGTACGTGACTCCCGTTTGTTGTTCAGAATGCGCTATTTACAGCGAGGGGCATTTTATGTGCGTAATATTTCCAGCATTTTTCCACACTCCGTTCATAATTCAACAGCTTCGTGGCGCAGGTAACCTAAGACCGAAGAAAGTGCCCAACTGCTGCTGTATATTTATACGGAAGAAATGAGTGAAATCATCTTTCAAAGTAATTAATGTGGACACTATAAAGACATATATTGGTTTTAGGTAAAATAATTTTTCCTATGGTATTCAATGATTTCTGTCTAATGATCATTCCTGTGTCAAGCTTACGGTCAAGGTAGTTGCTCGCAAGCCTTCCGCTTACTAGTAATTGATAAATATTTCGCGTTCGTAATTGAAAGACGTCGCAAAGGGATTGCAAATATGTCCCCGTGAATATAGGCAACATCGCTTGCACTTGAATCATGCGGTTGTCAATAGCCACCAGGCGTTCCGAGATAAGATGAGGATTGACATTGGATTTCTGTCTTTGCTGTATTTATTTATGGAACACCTTACGACTGTCTTACGTCAACTTACCTAATGCTGGGTGAATCATATTTCTTTACTCCGACGTCTGGAGACTGTTATAAAAAGTGAGGAACGAATCCGTTCTTTTGACTTCTTTTCCTCTGCACAGTTGACCTGTGCGATCGTGACCAGAATATCTAACTGTTTTCTTGTGAATAATCAAGAGGGGGCGATTAATCAGCCACAAATGCACATCTCTCTTTACTTCTGTCCTTATGCACTTTGGCTTTCGAACTTATTTATTCTTTCCATCTTCACGTATTTGATTCCTTATTTCCTTGTTCAACTTTTTTTTAGGAAGCTGTGCAACTGTACCTCCACGCCCCCTTACACCTGCAAGCCGCGTTAGTCTTAGGACCGTGTTCAAGTCCCGTCAGTGACTGTGGTCGCCCGCGACTTCCTGCCTGCTGACGTCTGTTGGTCAACGAAGGACAGAAAATTACGGAAACCTGTGTTTTAGAGGAGAGCGAGTCTTCTTTATTCTGGGCCTTGTCGTACTGATATTCGGTTTAATTAATTATGCTTAATAAATCACAACGTATGGGGGGGAGTGAAGGTGTAACTCCACACATTCTAAACCCCAGCACTAGGTGGACATGACTGCTTAGGGATCACCCTGACCACTTTACCCGCTGGACAGGAGGATGGGTCAGGGCCCCAGAGCCTGCCTGGATGTTGTGGCGAAGAGATAAATTGTACCCTCCCGGGAATCGATCCCCGGTCGTGCAACCCGTAACCTGCTTACTATAATGTTGAATTGTTTAAACTTTAAATTAGCATAACGGCCTCTACATTTTGCAACGTAGAATCTTCTGGATCATCTGCCAAGAACGTATATGAACAGGTCCCAGTACGAGAAAAGGATGGAAGGATCCTGTTCATATGGACCTGTCGTCAGACAGAACACTAAATAAAAATAAATAACCCCCAGATATAATTTCTCTTCAAATTTGTACCCCCAGAGTTGTTGGTGTATAATTCAAGTTATACATAGTATATAATCTACATCTAAAATAAATTAAATAAATTACATTACTGATTATTCAGTGTTTATCATAAAATAATATATATATATATTTTTTAAAATTTCACGTACCCCCTAAGATGTCTTCGCGTACCCCAGGTTGAATATCACTGGTCTATATAACCCCTATTTTGCAGATTAGAGCGTATACAAATTAATTAAAGACATGCGTGAATGCGTGGATCCACGTTTTGTCAGGAGTCGGAAGGTATCAGTCAGGACCGTAACCAGAAAACAGGCTGTGTTCGGAGAAGCTCCTCGTCGCAACCCAACTTCCCCACGACTTCATGGCCTGGTCCTTGAGCACGGAGACATCTTCACGTTTTACCAGTGTCTTTACTTATTTCATTTACTTTAAACATAATTCAGGGCAAAGGGGGGAAACATTCTAAGCTCTTTTCGGGACGATTTCGCGAGGCTGTGAAGTGGGTTACTGGTGGATGATGAATAATGGTCTCCAAGGCTCGCACTGCAGTCGGAAGACAGTTTTATTGCTGGTGTGTGATGGCGTCTTGGGTGAGTGTCTGTGTTGGCGGTGATTCACCTGTTGTTGTTTTTTCTGCACTGAACACTTCACAGTGGACTGAACAATCGCGGTGCGGCGGACTGGTCTAAAACCCAAGAAAATACGTGGATTGTGTGTGCAGAGACCACTTCCGCCCCTGCTCGTCCTAGTAACCGCTTCCCCCTCTTCTAAGCCGTTTTTTCTCCTGTGTGATAAAAATATTCGTGACAATGTATTTTTAAAAGGTTGGTCACACTGAGTTGGAATGAGTACTTCGTCATATCATCGTAGATTAGGCAACCCAGCTTACACTTGCAATACTAGCACTGACATTGAAAGGTGGGGAAAGGGGGGGGAAATGGACTTTCCAAACTGCGCAGAATTTACGCTTTTGCCGTTTTGTTTCGATTAATCGAACAGTTTTACCCATTGTCTTCTTCTTCTTCTTCTTCTTATGGTCTTTCCTTCAAACATGCAGATGGAAAATGTTTTAACTCTAAATCGGAGCGGAAATTGTCATACTTTTCTGACGCTAATTACGGAAATTCGGGCTTCATGTCTTTAAGTTGATCCGGCAGTCCGTGATGCATGGTTCAGTGGCGTGCAGACGCTGTGAGTCATCGGTGTCAATGTGAGGAAAATCATCAACAAATGAAAGTCAGCATTATCACCTCCAGAGCCAAAGCCGACAATAAACATTCTCAGTCTTAAAGCGGTTGTATTTTTTCCCCCAGAAATTTGACGGGAATTATTTCTCAAAAACAAAGAATTTTTACCTTAAACCTTACACCGTCCTCTTCCGGTCAGAATGGAATGATGATGGATGGTGGTAGTAAGTTATTTAACCACGATGCATCAGTTACAGGCGTCTTTGGAAAAAAAAAATACGTGTCTCTTTTGTTCAGTGTATTGGAAAGAAAGGTAAATTGATTCTGCATTATTTTAAGTAGGCCTACGGAAATCCTTTAGCGCGTTCAGCCGGGATAGTTTGGTGTTTCGCTGAGAGATTTGGTCATGATGCTTACCAAACACGACGTACACCTTACCACTCATATAATCCTGTCAATGAAAGTGGCAGATTTTTTGTGTAATACCAATCTCGAAAGAAGAAATATAATTTTTTGGGGATTGAGAAGGGCTGTGACGTTTGTGAGAATTACAAAGTGAAGGAATCGGTTGAGTACTTTATTGAGGCATAAACGGTCCTCCAGAATTAAAGTAATGTGAATTAAAAAAGTTAAATTGTAAAAATTGCCTGAGCTCCGGACAATCGCCGGCTAATTGTATGATGTCATGACGATAGACGTCGTTTACCCATGGGACCGGAAGGCGTGCGTGCTTTCACCGAGCGTATCAGTGCCTGTAACTCCTAACACTCCGGAAGCATCGAGACTAATGATCCTTACATCATAGCCCTTCTGGGGCGGGGCGGAAATTTGTTAACACAAGTATTAACACAGTCCTGCTACTTAGAAAAGAGATGAGTACGAAGCAAGGGGGAGTTCTGTGCCATGCGGACAATTCGAGGCAGACGTTTCAAAGGTGCGATGAGTGTCTTCGCCCTGATGATGGAAGCAGCAGGCACATCTGGTCCCGCCAACTAATACCAGACTGCACGGCGCAAGAACCCAGAGAAGTGTTTCATAAAGACGCTAGTGTCGTTGTTTAAGCTTGTAATTTCTCATAGAAAATTGTTGGTTCTTGTGGTAAGTAAAATCAATACGGGAGGGAATAGTTTTGGCTTTGAGCGTGTCTCTGTGTGGCTGGTTGAGGGGTTGACATAGCTTCAGATCTCCACCCCCACGCACCACACACAAGAGATGCTAACCATTTGCATATTTCCAATTACCGGCGAGACACTGGCAATGAACGGTCGTTCCAGAGACGAGTGAGTGAATTGTGGATCATTAACGTTCGGAGGACGCGATGTCATCTGCGTCTGCTTGGTTATCCGTCCGTACCGGATGATAACGCACTGATAGCAATCGAAGTGATTTGCAGAGAATGTTGCGTCTCACTCAGTTTACGATAGAAAAAAAAACATTTTTAGATTTGCGCACTGCGTTTTCCGCTGCTTTGGTAATTATAAAATTAAGTAAAAGGAACGTCGTTTTATATGTGTATGAAAATTATTCTGTCATATTAAGGGAAGAACAGGGACTGTGGGTGGATACTGAGTAAAACATTTGGGCTCAAAAGGGCTGTAGTGACGGAAGGAAATTAGAGACGTAGACGTCACATGGAAAAAAAATGAGAAATGCATGGGACAATTTTTTGGGGGGGTCTGAAGGGAGGAGACCACGTAGATTACGTAGACGTTTAAATGAGGATGATATTAAAATGGATCTTAAATATTGCGTGAGGTTATACAAAGGATTAATTTATTCATTTATTTCAGCGTTGAGACTCTGGAAGCCTACATTTTTATCAAAACAAACCCCGAAATACGCCTCGGCAGGAAGGCGACAGGTCGATCCGGACACCCGTTTAGAAGACCAGACTGAGGCCAAAGCAAGAACTCTTAGGAAGTGTTAAACGGCTTAACTCATTGATGTGCCTGATCGTTCACTTGTAACTTTTCTTGAAGTTATGCGGTATCCCATTCCTGATATAGTACGGTGATTATGAATTATGAATCGGCGGTGAAGTGGTACTATGCTGTCGTGGCCTGTTTTAAAATACAGTCTCTACTTGAGATTTGAGGTTACCACTGCTGTGAGGATGACAGTGTTGTTAGGTTATCCTGGTTTGATGGGTAAATACCAACGGATAAACATACTGTTCCATCTTCAGGGCGTAGATGGATTAGGTAACACGCGGAGTCCGTATTGGCTGTCTCCGGCAGAGATTCGAACTGGGTGCCTCCATAACACTGCGTAGTTTCTGATACTCGATCTAACCTGCTTAATGTTGATCGTCAATCTGTGTGATGGGACGCGTAAGATTTTCCGTGGGAAGAAATTTGCATTTGTGGGGGTGGGGGGTGGGGTGAGAATTGGGTAGGAGGAAGGGATGAAGAAGAAATATGCTCATCAGTAGTAAACTGTGTGCAGGAAGGGTACACGCATGGCGGACGAATAAATTGAGCGATCAGACTGCGTTGTGCCGCTCCCGGGAGTGAGTGTGTGTATGTGTGTGTGTGTGTGGGGGGGGGGGGGGGGGGAGGGCAACAGAATCACGCACAATCGTCGTTACGTAGAGCTGTCAGGGGTTGTGAGTACTTGCTTCCAAATCAACAGGAAAACATCTGCATTGCTACTTTGTAGCAAGTGATGGAAAGAATAAAGAGACACGGACGACGATAAATGCGCTCCCCTGTTAACTACGGCAGCGAGTATAATTTTTTTTTTCTTTCATAAAGCGAGTTGAATTGATTATTACAAAAGTCCGATGTGATTACGTAGATAATTATAAATTTTAACATAATATTACAAGATGTAAAATGTATACAGCGGGTTTTTTTTTATGTGGAGACGTCACACGCTGTGGTGTTGCAATGCTGTTGTGCAATTAAATCTAAAGTTATTTTTAATGTCTTCAGAATTAGTATGCACTTATCTTTGACAGACACATTTATCGACGCCTTATCGAGAACTCAGTACGTAACTACATTATTGCAGTGTACTTTCATTTCTGTGGTGTAATTTCCATCCCACCCCCTCGCACCCTTCCAGCCATCAGATTCAATCAAAGAGACGCACTGCAAGATGGAGGGCTCTCGTGGAAGCAGCCGAGCGTTGATAAAACGAAAAATCCAAAAATTCAAGACACTTGTCCCCGCTGACACTTCCCGGGGTGTCAAAATTAGTTTTAAAAACACAGAAACGAGTTGCTTTCAACGACGTCAGTTGCAAACTCCTGCTTCAGTCTGCATAATCAAAACCGATTCATGTTGAAGTGGCTGTTGTGCTGATGACTGCGAGGAGGAGGTGACATCAGAGCCTGGTTTACACCACCGCTCACTCCTCTGTACATGATAACGGATCGTTAAGTGAAGTAGAAACGCGGGTGAAGTATGAAAGGAAGTCGGAAGCCATGAATCAGGACGTAGTCCGCCCTTACCGTGGTCGAAATTTCGAGAGAAGTGTCTCAGTGTCTCTAAGAAGAGTAATATTTTCTGTCTGGCTGTGTGATCGTGTAAACTAGATTTTTGGAGTCCGCTTTGAAATCTTCGAGGAAAGAAATGCGAGATTGTTGGACCAATCACAGAAAGGTCTGGGGGGTAGGGGGAGGGGCGGAAATTTTAAAAGCAGACTTTGAGCGGCTGAGTGGACTGTTGATATTCAAACTACACTTGTGTCTGTAATGGAGTGGAAATGTTTCTGCTTTCCGGCCGTCACGATGCTATAAACTCAAGCGTATCAGTATTTTGATCAGTCAGTATATTTAGATTATACCAAAATTGAATAAAATTTTTCTTGGATATTATCCATCGTCTAGTAAATATAAAACGTTAAACGACGTTTCGCAGATGGGACTCGACTCTATCTCCGTCTTCAGGTTCCAACACAGTTGGGCCTGCTAGATAGAGCTAATCCCTATCTCCGGACTTCTTGGATATTATCCATCGTCTAGTAAATATAAAACGTAAAACGACGTTTCGGAGATGGGACTCAATGTCCGTCTTCAGGTTCCTACACAGTTGGGCCAACTAGATAGAGCTGATCCCTAGTCCCATCTCCGAAACGTCGTTTTACGTTTTATATTTACTAGACGATGGATAATATCCAAGAAAATTTTTATTCAATTGACTCTTCACCATCGTCAAGAAGTTTTAGATTTGATATATACCAAAATTCTATAATGTGACTTCCAAATTTACGGATTTTTATGTTTTGATTCCTATAAAGTAATTGTCACACAGCCAGCAAGTCTGTTGATGATGACTGGAATACTCACTGATTAATTGGCTAGCTGACTGACAACATATGTAGCCGATTAAGCCCTTCAAAGCCCGAAGCTCATCTAAATATTATATAAGAATTCAGTCCGTACCGCAAAGAAAACACCATACTTCACCATTACAAAGATCGACTGGTTAAAGTTGATTAAGGCAACGTAAGAATCTAGAGGGACGATGTCGACTAGCCTTTTACAGTTGCTTACACAATAATAATAACTAAACTTTTGTGAACTGTTATAAATGGTTTTAACGAAGTTGAAATTCAAGCTTATGTATCATGAGAAAGCTTATGTTCGTTTAGGTGTCACCTGCAAACCACTGCTAGTGTTTGGATGCTTTGCAGACAGCAGTGTTCTGAACGGATAGAAAAACCCACCCTATAATCACCCCTGACTTACAACCCCTTCGGTCCAGCACTGACAACAGCATCTAAAAGTAGCAGCCTTCTAAATCACACGACTTCAAAATCATTTCACGTCTCACTGTCCGGGCTTCAAATGTCAGTAAGGATCAGTAACTCGTTTAACTGCTACAGGAAAATCGACCTTATAGATAATGGATTTAGTGCTGTTTTGCGTTATAACGTGGCATGCAAATGTCCTCAGCCACTTTTCTTTTGTCTCCATTAGCAACTGCACAAAAGCTGACCATTAGAGCACCCTCGCGGCTGCATTCACAACTAAACTAACGCATACATTTCAAGTTAAATGTACTGCTACTTATTATTGTGTGGACACGATTCATAATTCACACTTATTGCTGTTTTCTCAGAATGAAGGACGCGGTGCTCAATTTTGCATTTCAACATTTATTCATATAAGTCAACTGTAAATTGCATGTATAAATAATATGAGATGTGGGAATAGAAATTTGAATAATTGGGACAGCCTGGGAAATTGTGCCAACAGCCACGTCAGAACAGGAATTAAGTAAACAAAGATAGGACGAGAGAGAAGAAGGAAGCTTTGGTACAAACATATTGATAATCCAAATATTCTTTTTCTTAAGCTCTTAGACGCCGAGAACTAATTAATGAGTAATGACAATATTTGGACTGGAACCGCATTATATGAACGCGTGATAAACATAAATTAATGTAACATTTGAGGTTGTCACGGTGGAGAACATGGCGGTCTTCTGGTTTGTAATTCCGAGAATATTCCAACGTTTCGGAGGGGAACACTGCTTCCTTCTTCAGGGTCAAAATTCTCCTCCGAAATGCTTTATATACCGGCAAGTTACAACTCAGAAATCCGACATCAACAGAAGTCATTGCTTTCAGTTACGTCGGTTGCAAATCACATGAAGGAAAACAGGATAAATAAATAAACCTTAGGATTATTGGCAGGCGTACTCTTGTATGTAGTTGAAACTGGACAATGGAAGCAGCTGCGAAAAATATAATTATGAGAACAGCGAAATGAAGTTGGATATCTATGTCTTCTTAGCCACTTCCTTGCTACGCACAAGTTATCTCGCTTAAAAATACTTTTGCTTGTCGTATGGATTTAAATTATACTCGCCTGACAGACGGGTTTCCTGCTGTCAACACTTAAGGAAATATTTGCGCCTCAAAACGATAGAAATCATACAATGCCAAGGAAATATACTGAGCTGATAAGAGGATTTGTCTTTAAATAAAATAAAACATGGAAAGGGTTAGCTTTAAGGAATACAGTTTGAAATCAGAGCTACCGCCCCTTTTTGCACAAAAACTTTTTCCACCTGTAGCAGGGCGTTTTGAACAGTCAGAGAGTAAGGTTCCTGTTAATTACACGTTTACAAAGGCTGTCGCTTTCAGTGGCAATTAGCTATTACGCCGACAGGTAAGGACCCTTAGCAAGGTTAATTAATTCTCATTTTTGACTCAGTGAACCGTGAAATTAACTTCATGTTAAGTCGCTGGATAAATTCGACAACAAACGAGCGTTTGTTTAAACAGTACCAAAAAAATGTCGGAGATAAGACAGGTATTGACAGGGTTGGGTTTGATCCAAGAACGTGGGTAAGCAGTTAAGGGATTCTGTACTTGAATCTGCTGGTATTTTACCTTAAGATATATCGAATCTTTGTCGATCCATTTTCACTGTCACGATGGGCATTCGTAGAGGATCATGGGTAATGGTGTTATCATAGTCACACCTAACGATTTTGAGCATCCACCACGTTTCTATTACCGATTGTAGGAAATTAGGTTAAAGTGTGTTGATTGAATTAATCTGGCTCACGTAATGACAGGCGTTGGGTTTATGTGAATGCGATAAAGAACGTGAATGGTCCATAAAAGATGGCGTGTTCCTTGACTCTGTGAATGACTGTAAGCTGTAAGGACTGTGCTCTATGTCCAGACCGGCTCTGGGGCCCACCCAGCCTCCTCTACAATGGGTACCGGGGTCCTTTCCCGGGGGTAAAGCCGGCCGGGGCGTGATGCTGACCACTCACCCCCATCTAGTGCCGAGGTCAAGGAAGAGAGGAGCTATACCTCCACTCCCCCCAAACGCCTACATGGCGTATAGTGGGACAAACTTTAACTTTACTGTGCTCTATGGAGTTAGCTGATTCTTCTTAACTTCTGCACTGGAATATATTAAAATATATTTCTGTCTCGAAGTGAATATT
The DNA here is from genome assembly GCF_000696155.1 of Zootermopsis nevadensis. Next base: position 57,773 of record NW_019060001.1, on the reverse strand, counting down.
GACATAGTGACTATGCTTGAGTTGTAACGTGCAGTTCAGTAGGACTTTGCTGTCAATGCCAGAAGAGACAGGCTTGTAACGGTTCTTCTTTAGAAGTGGCCTGTCTGATCGACGTTTACTTTCTCGCAAGGTTTGTTTACCAGGCGCCTTCTCCTTCTTCTTCTTCTTCTTCTCTATTGGCTTTAGGCGTTGACACGAGAGGGCGTGGGTTCAGATGCTGCTGTTAGCAAAGGTAATTTTTGCCAATAACGTTTGCTATCTCAGACATCGTAGCTACGAAACGAACGAAGCTAATGATGTGAAACGAATCGTGTCACATTACTTCAGATTTAATAATTTTGTAAGTGCTCAATAAGGCTCTCGCGAATTCATTTCACAATCTTGATCGCTCTGTAGTAAATGTAGTTTATTTACGCTATTTCAACTTCGCGATTAGACTGTTGACAGAAGGTGAGAATACACAAAGTTTTTGTTTGTTCAACAAAACCGATCTGGCACTTGTAAAACGAGTGCTTTCGAGAACTTCACAAGTGTGTTGGGGTTTATTGATCTCATTTCGCCAACCCTTAAGGGTTGGAGCAGGTCTTCAGAGTAGCTAGGGAGGGAGTTGAATGCAGGATGTTAATAGAATCTGTATTCAGGTGCAAAACAGCTGTAACGAAGTTGGAAACCCTCTTTATTAGCAACCACCCCAATACATCATCCCTTATGTAGAACCCCTCCCCTAACCTGAACCACACCCTTGACAACAGAGTATTTTTAAAATTTGTTTATATAATCCCTCCTCAAACAATTTCTTAACCTTGTTTAGTGGTTTTATTAAATATCAAAAGACTTATCCGCATGGTTGCCTTTAAAGAGACATCATCCCCTTCTGGTTTTTCAACCCCTACGCTTTATAAGAATAAGATATTCAACTGATCATTTTGTGCTGTGTTTACTTTTGAGGGACGGCTTTAAAGAAGTGAACTCTTGGCTGGCTGTGTGAATAATTGCCAGGGAAGGATCCATGGAAAAAGGTCAGGTTCATATTCAGGGGTTTCGAATTGAATCGCATGTTTGTTGTGATGATTAATGTTTATCACGAGGCTTACAACGTACTTAATTACGTATCCATGCACTAAACCGACTCACTGACTGATTTAGCTGACTAATTTCGTGCTACAAAACGTAACTCTGCGTTTTTCCCACAGAGTATCACTTGGTTTCATGCGATTCTCAGCGATTATTTCCCTAAGCAAAATTAATAAACCGTTCTTTGTCTTGTTGCGATTTGAGATTCTCACGGCAGCGAGTATGAAGATGATTGTCTCCTGCAAACACCTCTGAGACGTCGGTAAAATTATTCCACATTACACGGCGAAACAACCCAGAAGACAGCCATATTTAAGAAACATTGTGTTTTATTTGAGGTAAGAACTTAATTTGTAATGTGTTATTCATATGAACTACAGCTTCAAACCTTTAAAATGTTAACTGGTTGTAATTACGATTGCATTCTTTATGCCACTCTTGCACTAGAGACGCGTCACGTGTCCATCCATCTGCCGTCAGCTGTGTAATTGCTTGATTGCTGTAAACATAACACTGTAGATTGGTCAGGATTCCATCGAGCTGGGATCGACCACGGGAATGTTGCAGTCGGAAGTACACAGTCACCGGTCCTTTTGAGCACCATCTGCTAAGCGCAAAATGATAACTAACTAGCTGGCTTACAGAACTCGAGGGTTCATCACCGAACTCACCAAAGCTCTCCACCGGAACCTCCCATGGGCCAACAAAATCCAGTCTCCTTCAACTCCTATCTCCCATAGATCCCGCCTGAGATTATCCTCCCATCTACGTCTAGGTCTCTCCAGCGGTCTCTTCCCCTCAGGATTCCCAAATAGTGGACCCAACCAACCAGATGGCTTACCGAACCGGAAGGTTCATCACCGAATTAACCAAAGCCCTCCACCGGACCCTGTCCTGGGCCAACATAATCCAGTCGCCTTCAACTCCTATTATTATTATCCTCCCATCTATGTCCAGGTCTCTCCAGAACACAAAATTATTATTATTATTATTATTATTCACAGTGCACTTTAGTCTGTGATTGGTGTTCGATTCTCGACAGGTGCAGAGATCTCTTTCCGTCACCACTGCGTCCAGACAGGCTCTAGGGCCCACCCAGCCTCCTTTTCAGTCGTCTGGTTACCCCTATCTTGGGCACAAAGTTGGTCTGGATGTGAATCTGACAGTTCGCTTCCGTGTATTGCAAATGTCACGACTCGTGGACATAAGTCTCCCCGTTCTTCGTTTATTAGCGAAGAGATAAAATGCATCATGTATCTCCTCGCCGGGATTAGAACCTCGAATCGTACACGTAGTGAAGGACACAGTTAACTAAAGTACGTGTGGCAAAGTTAGTTGTCGCTTAGCGATTCAATTAATAGCTTGCCTAATATTTGACGTATTCACAAAATCCCGCCTCCAGTCTGTCTTCAGTACGCTACGGTTAAGGAACTGTGTGTTTGGGTAAAATTGTGGAAAAGTTTTTGAACTTGGTTTGAGCCGCGGTCGTCAGGCTGCTGAATGCTGAGTTTAGAATTTTGTGTAGGCTAACGGTTTCGGCCCTGCTCTCTGTTTGAAACGGGACAACTTATCGGCTAACGGATATCATTCTTTGTTTCTTCACTCTTAAAGGCCTCGTATTTTTGTCTGAAGTCCGTGTCTTCGGAAGTCGTAAGACCACCTTCGTTTCGTAACAAAACATCCGGGAGACTGCTCACTCTCGAAGATGTGTTACGAAATATGTAAACCCGTGGCTTAATACTTCTCTGGTGCTTGGTCAGACATTTCTGAGTGGCTCCACTTACGTACGTCAGAATTGCCTGGTGTCAGTAACCTTTCACCCCGATGCCACAGCGTTCCCTCCCCTGCCAGTTGCTCACGAAGTCTGATTTCTTCCTGAGACGAACTTGGTGACTTTCGACAAGTTGATTTGTATTAAAAATTTAGTAGTGTTACAAGAGTTCTACGACAGTTGGGTCGTCTGGTTCAGAAAACTGATAGTCGCTCAGCTTCTTAGTAAATCCTCCGTATATTTTGGCTTTTTGCCACGTTGACAAGAGCGCGCCACTGGTTCCTGTCGTTAACGCCATTTATTTAAGACCACTATTAATATTATTATTCCATCTACTCCTAGTTCTTGCAGGTGCTCTTTTTTCGATCAGATGTTCCGATCAAAACTTGTGTGAATTTATCATTTATTTTTTGCGTGTTAAATGTCTCGCCCATCTTATTCATATCAATTTCTTAGTCGTAATAAATATATGTTGAAGTGTAATTATAGAGCTAATCCCTATCTCCTGAAGACGGAGATAGAGTCCCATCTCCGAAACGTCGTTTTACGTTTTATATTTACTAGACGATGGATAATATCCAAGAAAATTTTTATTCAATTGTAATTGATTAACTTATTCTCACGATCCGTGGTTATGCCTCTACCTGTTCCATCTTCAGGGCAGATCGGTGTTTATTTGCGCTGAGGTCTACACGATTTTTTAAAAAGCAATGCGATCTCGTAAGGGTAAAGAGTACTCTTATAAAGGGAGAGGAGGTACGAGCTATCGTGACTTGGAAACAGCCCCTAAGATACACTTGCCGCACGCAGCCCCTGTCAAAACGGCTGGCTTTATGTCGCTCTGTGAGACTCAAAAGAGCTCAAGAGTTGAGGACTGAGGTTTCGTTTCGAAGTATCACGGACAGAGAGCGTTGCTTCATGCTTTCATGATTGCAGGTGTACTTAATTTTCAATACCTGACGATCCTTTTCGAATGTAGCTTAGAATGAATTATGTCACGGAAATTAAGTTCTCAGAATTTATGTTTGACTCGTTGGAGTAGACGTCTACTTCAGAACCTAACAGACGTTCATCTGCTTATGAATTTCCCAGTCTTTTATGCAAATCGAATTTTCATTACCGTCTTCCAGTCAGCCCACCTCCGGGCTCATGTTAAGATACAGAGGGTCTGAAGGTGTGGATTGGATTTATCTGGCTCAGGGTAAGCACCGGTGGCGAACTGTTGTGGACACGGAAATTTACCTTCTAATTCCAATAAAGGTAGTGAATTTTTGGATCAGCTGAACAACTATCAGCTTAAATTCTTTTTTCTTGCCTAAGTCTCTTTTCTCCGTTTCCATGACAATGTGGCTTTTAACAAAGGACGCCCGATTCGTGCCTGGGGGCATACTTCACCTCAGTGTGTCGCTAAAGTACGCAGATTTAAGGATTGCGTTTAATTGACCCATAAACCCTAGCGGCTCATCTTGTGTATAAGCGAGCAAGCAATGTAATTCACGGGATTTTTAACGGGCGAGCTCTTAAAACCTGCCACGCTCAATCACAATAAAACGCAGAATATATTTTTTATAGTTTAATATTATCACCCATCTGCCAACCCTCCCCTCCTCTTATTTCCATTTCGCATTATTTTAACGAGTGATTTGGGAGCCTTTCTTTCGCTTTTATGGCAAACTCACGGACACGGCTGAAAGGATTAAAGAAGTCGGACCCGTTCTGTCTTGAAATATTTCATAACACCCTTCACCCCTCCTCTTTATATCGGGCCCGCTTTCATTACGATCACCGAATAACAGAAAACGTTTCGGCCTTAAAATAATTCTCAGACATTCGCACTGGGTGGTCAGAATGAGTTGTATTAATTTTATTTTTTAAATAACTGTCTAATTCCTAGAAATATGTATTATTGAAAGAAACAGGATTGAATTATGACTCCAGATTATGTTCATGCAGCGGTGTAGTTCATAAACTGTGGTCCACTGCGGTCTTCCGTTGGCTTCCTGGGATTAAATCTAATTCTTGTGTGAAAAAAAAACGTTCGCCGTTAGACACCATCCTGAGCCATTTTAATCTCTCCCTATCTTCGTCACTTCACATCAATCTAAGATGAATCTTCGTATTCACCCTGTTAGAGACCATGTTCCGCACTCATACAGAACAGCTGTCATAGTCAATGCTTTATTTCCCTTATCTTCAGTGTCTTGGAATTGGAGGTCCGTATAAATAACGGGTGTCGCGGCTTTTCAGAAGAAAACGCGGTGACGTAGGAACGACGTGGAGGAACACATCCACGCATTCTAAATTATGGCCGTCACGCTGACACTTGGTACCCACCGTCTGCGCACTTGTGGTCCCAGAGTCGATCCAAACTCGCTTTATGTCATGAGAATCCGTATACCGTCTGAGGTCCGAACTGTGACTTTTCAAAAGGGACCAGTGCACTAGTTTTTCCTGTGGCTTCGTAGACGAACAAGGTCATTTCATGCCAAAGTCCTGGACTAATTACGGCATGATCCACGTATCATCCATCCCCTATTTACGTAATTACTCCCCCTGTCAACCGCCCCCTCTTCAAGACTTTTTATCCACTGTTTATTTTCCCATTATATGTAAAACCACTTCAGACCAAAGCCTATTACTGGAACATTTTGTATTCAGTGACCTGTAGAGATACCCCCCCCCCAAAAAAAAAAAGAAGAAGAAGAAGAAGCCATTCACTGTTTTCTGATATAAATCCCACTGTTTTTTTGTAAGTTGGAAAAGTATTTTGTGGGAGATGTAATGGTTTCATCCCCAAAATCTCAGCATGAGGTCCTAGTAATTGGAACGGGGGGGCTGACAGCGATGTGGGGTGCTGTTGTGTCACCGAGGGTGGCCGCCCCCCTGCGACGGATGATTCATAACTTTGTCACTACCTTGCCTTTTTTTCTGTTCTGGGTCATTCGTACGGCATTTGTTTTCTTATTTAATTTTATACGCCGAAGCAGTGGCCCGGTGAGGTGCAGTCCCTGAATTCAGACAAACTCTAGAGGCCAACAAACTTCATATTCAAAGGACAGAAAAGTGTTTTCCTGGATATGAACCGGCCTGAGCGTGAAGCTGACCGCTGACCTCGATCTGTACCCAGATTTTTGATACTACGCCTTTAAATGTTATCTTATACTCGGAACGACCGGGCATCTAGTTAATCGTTTTCCTAGAAGTGTATGACTAAAGACATAATGGGAAGGTTTGTTTTGATTTACCATTAACTTCTGTCTTCCTTTGTTTCTTACCCCACAGTACAGTTCGAGGCAAGACAATGAGATATACCGATGAACATGATTTTAGAGTTTTGTTTTCAAATCTTCCTCGCCTGATGTTAGGATCGCGTTTTGTCTTGCCTTCAAGACTTTCCTAAGATGTTTTAATGGTGTTATTTTTGCGATGTCCTAAATAAACTTGCACTCGGAAATCATCGTTATAGAGTTATCAGTTATTACAGATCAAGATTTCGCTGTAGATTTGTAACCATTACATTTGCTGTACTAGAATTCCCTTGTTAGCTGTTTAAACTTCACTTACGAGTATAAATAGCTTTCAAGCGTTTATGCTAGAAGGGCTTAAAAAGTAACGTCACTTTCCATAAGCCACGTGCTACTGAATATTACAGTTACCTGTATGTTTTAACTCTCGGAAGCCAAAACTCATCTAGATGATATTTAAGAATTCAGTCCGTACCGCAGAGAAAACACAACACTTCACCATTACAAGGATCAGTTGGTTAACGCTGATGAGGTCATGTCATTCTTCGCATGCGTTGCATCGTTCAAATGAATACTCGGAGATTATCTTTTG
>NW_019060001.1:18600-31913 GCF_000696155.1 Zootermopsis nevadensis | reverse complement strand
AAAGACCCCTGGTACCCACAGGATGTCGTGATGAGTGGGCCCCGGGCGTACAGGCTAGAAGAGATATTTTGCTCCTGCCGGAGATTGAACCCCGGATATTCAGTCCGTAGCCAGACTCTGTGCTGATTGAACTAACCCGGCTATTGAGGGTTTCGCCTCGTCACCATGTCTGTACTTTCGTGCTCCCGATTCTAGATAATGTGAAATGAGTGTACGGTAATAAGAGGGCAGATTATGTTGGGGTGTGGACTCTTTAGGGATCAACCCCTGAATTCTTCATCGGCCTGTAATAACACTTCGTTCTTCCCAGACTGAAGGTAGCGGATTAGCTTCATGTACAAATAATTAAGAAAATTATAAATTTAAACAAAAATGTTTTGTAAAAGGGTGAATATTTTCAGGAGAAAGCGTTGAAGAATAAGGAGTGTATTAGAGTCTAAGGGGTGAATATATAATTGCAAGCCATCAGTTTTACCGTCAGCCTTGCGAAACCAGAATGAAGCTAATCTTTATTATGCTCCTTACTTCTCAGGGACGAGGTAAGAAAGTTGTTATGAATGAAAGAATGAATGTTCAGCGCGTTTCATTCATCTTATGTGGAGACTTTTATTCACTTACCCATCGGCACGTTATACTTTCGAAACGACCGAGGCCAAACGCTTCATGTTCAGGAGGCCCTGGGTTCAGATCTCAGATCGGAAACTGGTTAACTTGATTGATGTCTTGCCCTGTTTCTCTTATTCTCTCCATTATTTTAAATTAGGCCACGACCGCTTCCAAATATATTCCAGTTCATGTTTCAGTAATCATTCTATAATTCAGAGCTCATCTACTGAAGACGTCATTAAATAAATGGCAGATATTTATTTTGGTAGTTTGATCGGTTAGAACGCTGGCCTTGTAATCCTGGGGTCTAGGGTTCGATTCCTGGCGGTGCCCGAATTTATAACTTGTATTGGGCAAGGCCGTGGTCTAGGCAACACGGAGTTTTCCTCCGTGGCATCCCAACAATTACTCCATTCACACACAGAAGAAGGCAATGGCAAACCACTTCTGGATCATCTGCCAAGAACGTATATGAACAGGTCCCAGTCCGAGAAAAGGATGGAAGGATCCTGTTCATATGGACCTGTCGTCAGACAGAACACTAAATAATTAGTTTGATCGGGGAAGTGTTTTAATTAAGAAGGATTAGCTGATAGTCGAAGTTGTTCATTTAAAACCACCAGCCGCCGAAACTTTGGGTCAAAAAGAATAGAAATGTTTTGTCAGCCGACAGACATCAGCATCGGTGAGAGAAATCAGAATAAAAACGTGAAGATTTCTTTTTGTTTTGAATCGTAAATTTTACTTCATGCTAATGGAGGTTAGGTTAAAAACTGAGACGGAAGTTCCATGTCTCATATTTCTCACAGACGGAGGACAGAGAGCTTCCTTACCGGAAACTGTTCAATTTGCTGCTCCCGGAAATTAAATCGATTACCCGGAAGAAGTTGAGTGATGAGGCACATTGTTGCCTGGGGGGGGGGGGGGGGGGGGGAACTTTTGAATTTTAATTTCGGTGTGTGGTATTGTAGTTGTATTGTACGTTTGCCCACACTCTGAAATTCAATGTACATTACATTTCCGATATATATGATTGTGCGGACTTTAAATATTATGGCCTCTGAGAGGGAAGGAGACTGGGACAGCTAGAAATATTACGAAATAAAAAAAAAATAAGGGTAATATGGGAATATCTTTGTTGTGTGATTGGCAACACTGCTGAGGCCTGTCATGCTGTAACTCTAGGTCGGACGGTGACATGATTCGAATGTGGTTTACCGGAAAAGTTATGCTTTTTAACCACACGAAAAATTGTAGTTGACATAAAACTGCAAACACATAGACATTTATACAGCTACAATTTAAAACCATTTCCAGTACGCGACATCATGAAACTCGACAAATGAGAGAGTGACATTCGCCAATTAAGATGAAGAGCCTCTCCCTATGCCACAGGCCGCGTGGGACATTACGACAGTCGGAGGCCCATGTTTCCGGAACAATAATTAACGGGTGTCATTCCACGGATTCAGAAGGCCGTGATGAAGTCTCTTGCAAGAGTGAGGTTAGGGTTGTCGGATTTGCATTTTAAAACGGAAGTATGAGAGTAGCGGAAGCGGAAACCTGACAGGGCACGTGGACAGTTGACAGTCTGGATGCGAAATTTTGAAATTTGAGGGGCGTGGATTGGCAGATCTGAACTCAAGCAGAACTTGTACCCCCTTTTAAGGGGCAGGGAGTGGAGTCAGTTTCAGCAAAGAATGGATTCTTAAGTTAAACGAGAACATTATACATCACGAAGCAATTTTACTGTCACTTTTACGTTTAGATTTAGGGACAGTAAAGGTTATTAGCAAAGCTCTAAATAATGTTTTTATTTGGGTGTGATTTCAAGTTATCACAGCGGCGAACGTGAAGATGATTGTATTCTGGGATGTTGCCCCATTTAGTCTGGTAGATACAGACACAGACGTTTCGGAGGTGCTTACTGATCCGTCATGATGAAGGCAATAAACATATTAAATGTCGGTCAGTTTGCACCAGATTATAGGGTTCACGTGTAAATTATGGACTTTTGATTTTTACGACAGTTAGAAGACATTGGACCCTCCACAGGATTTCAAACATTTTCCAAGACTTTTTTAAAACTTTTTCATGATTTGTAATGTCCTGCCATCTGCGCCAAGTCTTGTGATTAGTTTTCTTTTTTTTTTTAGGATTTTCGATCAAAATTTCGTAAACATTTCTCATATGTTCCATACGTGCTAGTCTTGCTGTGTCATTGTCCTTGATTTGATGATCATAATATAACACAGTTGATGAAGATGAAGTTTTTTATTCATACGGTTAACTGTGATACTGTGGATTTGTAGCCGCACTAAGAAAATACGAAATCCAAAAAAGTAGGATACAAAGTCGAGAAGAAGGCGTTTTTGAAAATGCGTGTACAGTGAAATATCTGGAATTGGAGCAGATCTGCGTGTCTCTTCGCTTGTTGATTTGCATATAACCGCAGCTCGGTTCGAAAACAATGGGCGTATGCCCGCGTTCTGTCTCTGTCAGCTTAGCCGTGTGCAATCAGACTGTCCGTCAAGTCCAATGTAGCAACACTGCACTACGTCCGTGTAACGCAGTTACAATCCACTGTCCCGTTCAATCAGCAGGGAGGGGTTCGAACCCAAGATAGTTACATGTAGGAGCTGAGTAATGAGCTGTCTCCCTGGCAACGGACGAGCGGGATTCCCCATTATCGTACCAACCACTGCGATACAATCAGCTCTTGCCAATGTTGAACGGGGTTTGGGGTACGGTAGCTGGAATATCCGACTGGCTCATAATTAAATGAAATGTAATTGCTTCCTGTGGGAGTCTGAACCGAGGACAGGCAATTGAAATATCCGCCTGTGTTTAATCGAGGAATTAATGATTTTAGGTCATTCGAATACAGGGCATCTGGTTTGTATCCCATTTGGGGGATAGATGTCTTTGTGGCTTCGTGATGAGTGAGGTCTCGCGATGGTCTGATTTGCCTTCAAGAAGACCTACCGCTGGCCTCAGGATGGAATGGACAACGAGATAAAGTATGATGACCAGAATGAAAGACAAGAAGTTGATATAAATTTCAGTTTAAATTTAGAATTTGAGTCTGTCAGTAGCCATTGCCGTTACAGCCACGACCGCTTCCTTCCACATCCTTCCCAGTTCATCGTTCACGGCCACTCATTGAAGGTATGAAGGTCAGAGGGCGTTGTCAAGCAATTTAATAAAGAGAAACAAACTGGATTATGTCATTAGCTACAACGCAGACTTGAACAGTGTTAAGGTTAGAAACGAATCTTGCACATTTTGGCACGGCACTACGCGACGCTGGGCGGAGAGAGAGAGAGAGGGGGGGGCTGAGCGTCCGTCACTGTTAGTGTGCGGCAGGAACACTTCGATACACTTAGTCACGTCGTACAGAAATAGGCAGAGCCACTGCGTAGGTTTGCGCTAAGGCAGAACATGAGGACCCGTTCAGTGATGTTTCTATTTCACAGGCGACCCAGACCGTGAAGGTCAGCTACGGTAAGTTCTGTGACCTCTAAACGAGGTTACTTTTGTAAGATACTAAATTTTTAAGTAGGTAATCAGCCTGACATGTAACAGGAGTGCATTTACCCCAAAGTGTTTGGAACGCTTTGGATTGGTGGTCATGTATGTCACGTGGGTAGAGAAGGACGGAGCCTGTGACAACGAATCTGGATTGTTACGCCGTGTGTTGTTCCGGTTGTAGTCTAACGTTACGGATGAAAATGCTGCCTCCATTTTCTGGGTTGAAGTTAAACAACCCAGAAGACACTGTCGTGTAAGCCTCAACTTATGTTTGAAGGTACTTAATTAGATTGGAGAAACTAAAGAAAACCACGGAGTAACACTGAGTGTAGTCGGTATCCCGCCTCACATTAGAAATGGGTGCCTCTCAGATGTCTGCACGCGATGGGACTGGCAGAATCTGGTTTTTAGGCTCAGTCAGTTATTTAGTAATGGCAGAGTTACGCGGTTTATGCTTGGTTTCCGACTGTATAATTTACGTATCTTTGAATATTGACTTGATTTGGGGACAATGAGGTTTCCGACTGTATAATTTACGTATCTTCGAATATTGACTTGATTTGGGGACAAAGACTTAGAAAGGGCGTGGCTGGAAGTGGTCGTGGCCTGCCCTAAGGCACTTCACAGGGTTAAAATGTTGAGAACGATTAGTGAATTTTACAATCACGTAGTCTCTGTTCTTTCCCAGTTGAACCTTTATGACAACAAGTATCATAATTCGTTTGTAGTTGTCATTAAAATATCTGGAGAGATGAAACAAGGCGAATTACAGATAGTTGTTAATTAACGCTTATATGGATTCAATCAGAAATGTAAAAAAATGACAATTTGACATGGATACTGTACTGTGTGCATTAGAATCCATTAGCAAGTGATCAACAAACAAACAAACAACGCGCTCTGTTGAGCTAATGTTGACACTTGCGAGTGGCAGTCATTTGTTATGAACTGTCTGTTCCCGGCAAGGAAACAGGGTTAGTGGGATTACACCCAGGGGGCATCGTTCTCGGATCGCTTACAATTATTTCTGCAGTATTGTTACATAAAAGGATATCAGCGGAAGAGTGGGTTACGTCACTGCGTTTCAGACCTCATGTTCCTTTGGGGTAGTTGGCACATGTCCGCTCGTATTTGGGAGGTCGCTGGATCGGTTCAGAGACCGGGGGTCAGCCATGCTAATTTGATTCTTTCTTGAGGTACAGATGACCATGCTAGGATACTCCACGACCACTTCCTTCCATATAATGTCTAATTCATATTTCACAGTCGGTTAATTCTGTCATTCGACGAAGGGAGGATGAAAGTGAATGATGAATTCGAAGGGATTTGGAAGGAAACGAGTGTAATTTATTTTAAGACAATGCTACTTGTCACTTGCCACGGTGGTCTAGCGGTCAGAACACTAGCCTTGTAAGCCTGGGGTCCCGGGTTCAATTCCCGGTGGTGCCCGAATTTATAACTTGTGTTGGGCAAGGCCGTGGTCTAGGCAACACGGAGTTTTCCTCCGTGGCATCCCAACAATTACTCCATTCACACACAGAAGAAGGCAATGGCAAACTACTTCTGGATCATCTGCCAAGAACGTATATGAACAGGTCCCAGTCCGAGAAAAGGATGGAAGGATCCTGTTCATATGGACCTGTCGTCAGACAGAACACTTCAAATAAATAAAAATAAATGCTACTTCGTTTAGCTGGAAGGGCTGAGGAAACCTACGATAACCCAGGACAGAATGATCTTATGTCGTGGTATTTTTAAAAATTTTCGATCTCTTATAGAAGAACCAAGTGTGTTAATCACGTGACATTGCTGTGTGTCTGTACTTACAACGCTTATGCATACACTGCTAATTATGCAGGTCAGAATAGGAAAAAGACCAAACAAAGTATGTAGTGCAGTGTTTGCTGTTTGCTGTTGACTATTGGTAATCACTTGTAGGGTACCACGGAGGTTGTTTACGAAGTGGGGTGGTGTTGAGTGAACAGCCAGCTATTAATATTTGTGGAAGTTGAGGAGGGGGGGGGGAGCAGGTTGTTTTGATCCGTAATGCAATTTCATACTCGCCGTATTTCCATGTTATGGGATGTTCTGATGTTAAAATAAAATGTGGGCCTGTTGGCGTTCTGCCGCATTCGTTGACTAATTAGTAAAAGCAAACATGCATTTGTGGGATTTGTTTACGATATAGCAGAAAATTAAAAATATTGTTAGTCCACATAGAATTTATTTCTATTAGAGAATAAAATACGTTTATTAACACTTTTATTTCTATGCAGATACGTAGTTTTGTAAATAACGTAACGGAACACCTCCGTAATATTTAAGAGGCTTCGTTAGGTGTGAGACACAGACGATTTTACAATGAACTGTGTCCGATGCTGTTTGCTTTCTTTTCGTCAGAAATCCAACATTCGTTTGTTTGTTCAGTGCCTGTCAAAACGTTACCTGTCTTACACATTTGTGTGGGATGTTGCCTGTCAGTCAAGGGGCAACACGTGACTTAAGAAAGAAGAAGGGAAAGTTTGATGTGGACTACGTGATCACTGTCTGGTGTTGAAAGTGACAAATAACCTGCCATAATGCGACATGAAAGCTAGTTTATACGACGAGAGACCGTGTTTCCTAATTCTTACACGTGATGGCGCCATTAGTTTTCTACTGTGTTTTTCTTCCGATGTTTTGAGACACAGCTACATCTGTAAATAAATTACTGTATCTTGCAGATTCTTTGTTCATTGCGTCATGGTTGCAATGTGCATATATATTTTTTCCATCTACCTGGGTCCCTCGTCACCACTGCATGACCCGTCCTCGGATTTCGAACGGCTGAGATACAGAGGTAACGAGTAACGCCTGGTGTTAGATCTCCCACCCAACGCTGTCTACTGTATGCAGAAAGGGATACTGTTGCTGACGAAATGAATCGGTATGGATCTGATAGGAACGATCTTGTGTTTTAAAATGCCTAATATCTGACATTTTCGCTGCACTGAAGATAGGGGTGGTACGTTCCTACAAAACGCTGGTGACCACCCTGAAGATTAGACGGCATCACAACTGGGGACATCACAAACGATGTTTTAAAGTAATGCCTGAAAGATCTGAGAACACTTACAAATACTTCAGGCAGTACTAGTGTTGATGAAATGATTCGGATGTTGTTGGCACATTTCTCCAGCCTTGAGGAAGATTCCGTTCGCCAGACAAAAGAAACTTTCATGAATAATAAGTTGTCGTAAACACGCGATTACAGTGGAGACACGAGCCACCAGTTTTGTCAGCCCTTTGCATCTTACACGTGTCGAAGCAGTCGAATTATATCAACCAAAGCGACGGGATTATTTATGAAGTCAGCGAATTGTATTTCGCTATCATCTTTTCCTATACCCCGACATTCAAACACGACGATGTCGCGTGAACCCTCTGAAGCCAAAGTAGGTCAAAGTAATATTTTAAGGATTTAGTCCGTACCGCGAAGAAAACACTACACTTCACCATTACAAAGATCAACTGGTCAACGCAGTTTAAGGAAATAATCGCTGTTTATTCTGGGAATCATATACGAAACCCATAAGTATAAAACGCAGAGTTACTGATTGTGTATACGAAACCCATAAATATAAAACGCAGAGTTACTGATTGTGGAAACAGGTGGCACATATAGTTACCACCGGGATTTGACAATGGCTGTCGAAGGCCACACCACCCGGGTCATAAGCAGTGCGATCACAAATACAGTGTGGATTGTCATTAGCACCCATTGTCACGTGACAGAGACTAAGTGGCTTTCTGACCAGTCTGCCATCTAGTGTCCATTCCGCGTAACTTCAATACCTGAGAGTAGCCGACGACGGTGGCCGAGTTCTGGACGCTCATGCGCGTTTCCTGTCACGAACCCGTGTACGTTTTCCCATGTTGGGGGGATCCACTCTCAGCTGCTGACAAGTCTCGCAAATTTTAGAGACCGCAATTTTCATCTGCTATGCTTTGGTTTGCTTTCTTTCTCTACGACCTTTCTCCTCCTCGTTCCTTCACCATTCCTTCCCTTTCTCTACCTCCCCCTTCTTTAACAAGTTTTTTTTTATAATTTTCATATCTTCTCCTTCCTCCTTCAGACCCCAAAGTGAAATCAAGTTTGTGGAGTGAAGATGGACGAAGGTGATTGACCGGGCAGAAACAAAGGAATGTCATAAAATCCGTCAAAGTTCTGGGACGATCACAGGTCCACATGGTCTCCCTCTCCATTTAACCTTGGGACTTCGAGAATAGAGATTAAACTTAATTATCTTCCATCTAAACCCAGGTCTACCCAAATGATCTCTTCCCTTGAAGTTTCTCAACAAATATTTTTAAAACGTGAATGCCACACAAAAGTTTGTGCACGACCCATTGCGGACTCCCCAAATGCTTGCTTTAGCATTTCATAGGTTTCCGTAGCCGTTTTGGCGAGTCTTTGGCAAGAGATTCAGGCAGAATCGCAGATGGTGCTTGACAGGCTGACAAAGAAAGATTTCCAGGGATGCTTCCAGGCTTGGCAGCGGCGCTGGGATCGTTGTGTTCACTCCCAGGGGAACTACTTCGAGGGTGATGGATGAATTTAATACCTGAGATAAGTGTACGGGTTTTTATACGCGCAGTCTTGAAACTTTCCGATCGCACCTCGTATATCACCTCTTTCCTTATTATCTAATTTGTCTCGATTTAATCACCCGGAGGATGTTCAGTGTCCAGGTAACCGTATGAAGTTTCTCGCATCGTAATTACGAGCTCTTAAATATTATTTAAATGAACTCCGACTTCGGTGGGTTAAAGCAGTTCCTGCAATTAATTTCTTGTGCTGACCAAAAGTTCCGGGGAACACACACTAGCATCTAACGTAACATAACAACAGAACATCAACAAAAATAGAATCACTTGATTCTTTTTTGAGCGTTCTGATCTGTCACTTGGCTTTATTGGGGTCTCGCAGGTAGCGTGTGACACGTGAAGAAACATAAGAACAGCGCCGGTTTGTGACAGGAACCAATCCAAGTCACGGAACGAATTGTGTGACAGTGGTCACAAAATTAACCCCATAAGCGTTCCTTTTTCGTAACCTCTGACTGATTACTGCTGCATTGTCTTCACGACGAAATCAAGAGTGGATTAAATTCGGTTCAGTCCAGAATACTTTGTCTTGTACATAAAAGAACCCAAGGTTTAGAATAAAAAAATTATATTTTCTGTGGTTATGAATCTTGGTGCCTTCTAATGGAATATCATAGACCGATGGTTCTAGAACAGGGTGCTTAGGAGAATATTTGGGACCCAAAAGGGATGAAGTGGCAGGCGAAGGGAGAGAATTTTTATAAAGTTAAACTTCACATCAAATTTCTTAATCGCCACCTTCAGCCGTGAAGAGTGCGCACGGGTTTAGTACGCAGGTCTGAGTCACTTCCCTGGGAGCAGTCGCTTCGACTCCCTTTCGGTAAACTCGTTTCATGATTGCGGTTTTTGGCAATCTTCCTGAGTCCGAACAGGTGCTGGAAACATTGACTCATTATCGTCCTACCCCTAAACCACTCATCTTAAACACGTGATACGTGAAAGCCAAGTAACATACATTCTTAGTTGTTTTTACGATGTTTTCTGAAGTAATTATTTATACACAAAGCCGAATATGAGGGGGGGGGCTGGCAAGAAATACATTGAGTATTGTCTTACTTCAGTATTTCACTAATTTGTGGAGTGACTGAATAGAACCACGAAACCTTTCATCCAGGATATTTGCCTGGCCTGCAGAATCACACGGAGCGGAAGAGTAGCGCTTGGTGGAAAAGCTGCCCGTTGCACAGACGTCCATTCCCTGTGTAACGTATGTTTTGAAGTGAGGATTTTAAGAAAAAAAAAATATATGTGCGTTTTATATAAACAAATGAAACAGCAATTTATTTAAGAAGCAATAACATTAACTTAAAATCAGCGATACCTGATGGCTGACGACGTTAACTTAGCGGATTCTGTAAATAGATTATTTGCCGTTCATTTCCACAGCCTTGCCACAAAGCGTGGGCTTTGACTCGTTAACTGTAAATCTCTCTTCTGTCGTAGTAAAAATACATAAACTGGCTGCGCTTATAAAATCTTTGGCGTGATGCAAATCTGCTACCATGGTGACCTCTGAATTCTGAAGATACGTGTCTTCATTATTTACAGGAACTGCGAAATTTAACGTGCGATTGTGTCACACTTGTTAGCGTGTTTCATACGCGAAATAACTGTGCACGGAACTTGAACATGCTGATATAAAAGTTTAATTACCTCACCATTTAAAATCCAGTGGTAAGTATATGTACCACTAGCCTTAACAAGTCAGTAACTCTGGATGTTTAACACATAGTGAGCTTAAGGATTTCGTATGTCTCATTCTCACAGCAAACTTAATATTCTTTAGATTATGAAATATACTGCACTGGGCCGATGCGGGTCCTACAGGGTTTAGTGTAGGTCCAAGACACCAAATTTAATCGAAATTAGTATATTTTTACGAAATTCAGTAGCAGATGTAAGACTGGCCTTTTGTTGTTTTATACAAGAGCTGCTCACATCTTGTCTTGCCCTAAAATCCTGTATCACTTTCCAGAATATGTACTCACTTCGTCTATTTTCGTTCTTCTGTGATCAGCTAAGCATCTGAGTGACTTTGTGCCGTAGAAAGAGGGGCTGTCCTACGGTTACCGCAACCAGAGGGGCCCGGTTCGATCTTTGCTACAGATGAGGAGGGTAACGCGTTATATATCGGTGTCACTGACTCGAATAACCAGTTCAAACGAAGTGTGACTCGACATTTAAAGGCTTGCAGATAAATTACACAGCAAGAGACGTAAAGCAGAACAATATGCAAAGTGCGTCAACAGTTATACAACATCATATCGCATTCCAACACAATCATAGTGACGTAGATAAGGGAGCATACGTTCACATGGTGACGTCTTCGCGAGCTGTAATGCAGCGACGATGGTCCTTATTTCGAACCACGCGATTCGAATTCACATCCTATTTCCGAAGAATCTACTTTAATATTATCCTTTCATCTACACATGTTTTCGGAAGTAGGTTTACGAATCAACATTTTGTGGTCATTTCTAATCTCCCCAATGCGTACTATATGCCCCGCCCATTTCATTCGTCTTAATATGATCATCTTAATAATAATTGGTGAAGATTATGGACCTTCTTATTACTCAGTTTTCTCCAGCCTCGGAAATCAAACCCCGGTCTTTTTGGTCCGTGGATCATTAAGAACCCCTGAAATAAGTTTTGTGTTTGTAGTGACCAAAATTAAACATTATTACTTCTGATTTATGGCTGTAAAGTTAGAAACTATTAATTTGATTAAACACTTCACCGTTTAACGCCTTTTAAGACTTAAGTGAGTATATAAATAAAATGAAAAATGTGAGGGAATTTTTCTTACACATCAAAATGCACAGTGGTACATTTTGTTTTCCTGTGACTCGCATGGCCTCCTGTAATTCAGCTGTAACTGAGTGTGAACAACTGAAAGCTGACGCTACTTACATGTGTCAAGATGAGATATTGGAATGGTCACTCCTTATTCATCACGTAAACTTAGTATAGCTACAGACTAAGCCCCCTCTGATGCTCGCTATCTGCATATGTTTGTAACAGACTAGGCCAACTCTAATATCCATCACATTGGACATGGGGGCTGGCTGCTATACACCAAGCCTCGTTGTTGACTCTGTCACGCCCTTTTTAATGTGACAGATGGGCTTGAGGTCCCTGCGTTTCGACATTTATCAGAGCTTTTATTTCATATTTATACTGAAGCCGAGCGTCGAGAATGGGCAAGACGGATTCTTTTCACTAAGGAATTTCACTGCTATTAAATCTATGGAGACAGAGGACATGAAGGGTCTAAAGCTCTAACCAATGACGAGTTGTAAGCAGATTTTACTGTTTGTACATCTAATGGACTTTGAACGCACAGATTCGCCCTGACTGCTGTTTCTGTTAAATGTTTAGCTTGGCAAGAAATGAAAATCATTGCCTTGGAGGGGGGGGGGAGCTGATGAATCGTGGAATCATTTGAAACTCCGTACACGAACGCGGGAAACATCAAATCTCAAGCATGTAAAAGTGCACTTTTCTATCTTCATTATTGGCTGAGAAAAAAAATGTGGGGCATTACTTAATGAGCGACCCTCGTATTTCCACTCTGTAAGAAAAAGCATGGCGGCTAAGTGGTTGTATTATTTCGACTGTTATTGATAATAAAAATACTGTATTTAGATATTCGATCTCTCCTTTCGGGAGACTTATTTCCTAACTTCGTCTTTGTCTTCGTGTCTTCGCCGTTATTTCGAGAGAAGTTTACGGACGAGATCAGAGCTTTCTTAATATTTGGTTTATATTTAGTTTTATGAATTTTCTCAGGTCAAGGAAAGATAATGGATGTCTTCTGGGTTGTTACACCGTGTAGTCTGCTAGAAGTCCACCGACGTTTCAGAGGTCTTTGCAACCTCCATCATGGCCCTGATGACAGAGGCAGTATGACCTCTGAAACGACCGGACTACACAGAAAGCAGAAAGCTTCAGCGTTTTAATAGATCCATTAAGTTACTATACGATGACATATGCCACTCTGGTACTGAATTCACTCAGGTCAGTGGTTGAACTTTCATAGTGCAGCTGACCTGTCACGTGTTGCTCCTAGATAGCAGCACCCTACGTGATATATAGACCCCCTCTCTCTCTCTCACTAGCTTCATCATCTTTTAATAAAGGTTGCATTTTGATGGCCTCCGCATTCAGAGTTCTTTGAAATGTAAACTGAACATTGGTGAGGCACTCGTTCCACGCGGCCAATGACATGATGAATACAATTTATTGTTATTGCAGCTGCTATATATTATCCTGGACACGTGAAGACTGGATCCTAAGAGACGAAGGCAGAAACCCGCGTCTTCACGAAAGATTAAATTGTTTTGAATGTGCAGTAACCAAAGGCTTTATAAGATTCAACCGCCACTGGATATTACCCTCAGCCAGCTACATCCAACTCCGATCATTACTTCCTTTTACCCTAACGTCAGGCAGCCACGGTGGTCTAGCGGTTAGAACGCTGGCCTTGTAATCCTGGGGTCTCGGGTTCGATTCCCGGCGGGGCCCGC
>NW_019060001.1:5771-18050 GCF_000696155.1 Zootermopsis nevadensis | reverse complement strand
AACATCACCAATTCGCTGTAGAGAAAGAATGATGCTACGAACATCTCCTTGGTTGTCAGTCAAGCCACTCGCGAATGCAAGACTGCCTCATCTGCTTGCGTCTGATGATTCTGCCGTGGTGATACAGCCCTGTACTCTCAGACTTGGAACCTCCACAACGTATCTACCAGACAGATCACTTTCCAGGTGTTTCGACTACCAGAAACAAGTTCCTGTGCTATTCCATGGCTCGTTATTCAACACACTGGGAACCATCCTACTGTATCTGGTGAGATCCTTCCCCACTGAATGTAACAAACATTTTCTACTCCTATGTTCCATGTTGCAAATTCTTGTACCTGAAGTGACGATAGGTAATGGTACCTTATTTAAGAGTTGTATATTTGAGACGCTAATTATAGCCGTCTTAATAACATTATTTTTTGTTGGGCAAGGCCGTGGTCTAGGCAACACTGAGTTTTCTCCGTGGCATCCCAACAATTACTCCATTCACACACAGACGAAGGCAATGGCAAACCACTTCTGGATCATCTGCCAAGAACGTATATGAACAGGTCCCAGTCCGAGAAAAGGATGGAAGGATCCTGTTCATATGGACCTGTCCTCAGACAGAACACTGAATAATAATAACCCTAACGTCCGTAGCCGTACTATTCTTCTAGGTCTTTTCAAGTGGCCACTTTCCGTTAGGTTTCCCCATCAATACTGTATATTCATTTTGTTTACCATTTCGAAATAGACGTTCAGTCCATTGAAACAACCCTAAGAGTACTAGGTGATCCATATAAATCACAAAGTTTCTCTAATCGCAAATAAGATATCTTGAATTGTTCGCGTACTTAATTCTTTGTGGGCCTGAATATTTCTAGAATAATTTATTTTTACAGTTCTTCCCTAATAGCGAGATAATTATGTTTCACGCCCATACAAGAAGGTCGGTCTACTTGTATGTGTGCTTAATTATTCCGTTCGATTTTATCCATCTCCTACGTGCTTTAAGTTCAAACCACGACGTTTCGTGATACGGGATATTGCATCATGTAACCTGGTTCACGATTACAACATCCCATATTACCAGACATTTTAGAGGAAGTTATTGCCTAGATCAACAGATCACCCTGATGATGGAGGCAGTAAATTCATATGAATCATCGCCCATTTCTACCAGAGTGCACGGTGAAACATTCTCGAAGACAAGCCATTTTCATATTAGTCACCGTGAGAACAGTAAATTTCATTGAATCCGAAGTTGGCTTAGGATTTTTAAGAAAACACTAAAATGATGGATAATGTCCAACATAATAGTTGTACGTGGTGTATCCCATCGTCGTCAGGAACCTCGATGATGAAATAGTGTTACGTGTGCACAGATGTTTTTTTAAAGCACACAGGACCTTAAAAATTTTAAATTGATAACACAAGTATTTACGGTGTCAATTGGAATCCTTTATATCGTTGTCAGAATGCCTTAAAATATGGAGGCTAGTTGCTGCAGATGTACTGAATAAGGCGTTACGGAAATCCAGCAAGGGGTGATCCAAATTGGGCTGGGCTCGACTTGGCCTATCTCACCGTGAGAACAGTAAATTTCATTGAATCCGAAGTTGGCTTAGGATTTTTAAGAAAACACTAAAATGATGGATAATGTCCAACATAATAGTTGTACGTGGTGTATCCCATCGTCGTCAGGAACCTCGATGATGAAATAGTGTTCGTGTGCACAGATGTTTGTCGAAAGTTGATGGTCGGTATCCCAGCCGGAGCCTGAGCAGAGTGAGTTGGTTTCGTCGTTTGTGTTTATCCTGTATGTTCCTAGCCACAGGCTTCGATGCCCTTATGAGGCGGTGCGGCGGGCAGGGTACTTCGCCGGAGAGAGAGAGGGAGAGAGAGAGACTGACTGAAGACAAATTTTCCTGCCTGTTGTGAGCTAGGTCTAATCTTGCGTTTTCTTCTGTATTTGTCGAAAGTTACTGGTCGGTATCCCAGCCGGAGCCTGAGCAGAGTGAGTTGGTTTCGTCGTTTGTGTTTATCCTGTATGGTCCTATTTTATTTATACTTTTAATATATTTTGATTATTTGGAACTGGTTTTTGGGTTTAACCTATGTAATCCTACGGCCGTACCACCTCCCGGTCTGTGGGTGTTATTCCAATCTGTTGTCGCGATCGCCGGTAGGGCTTAGGGCTAACAAGCTCTCACCTTAAAAATATATCATGTTACAAAATTATGCACAAGGATTTTGTGAAAACGGCGATGAAACGTCGATTTTCGTTCGAAAATGTCTTGACTGAGTGAGTAATTGCTGTTCAGTAACGAGTCTGCTTTACGAAACGAAATGTCGTGATTTCGTGGAAATTCTTCTCGTCTTGTTTTATTTGTGAACTCCAGTTGGATTTATTTTTGTTTTCCCATGATACACCTTGAATCGGTTTTAAATAGGTCTAGGGTAATTTATTGGAGTATCTACAGGTACAGTCCACGACTGTAATCTTGAGACTTGCAAGGAATGCAGGAAGTCCGAAGGGTTAAAGGCAGAGGCTCCTTCCTCCTTCACCCCACTTCCACACCCCGCAAGTCTCAAGATTACAGTCGTGGACTGTACATATAACTCCTACAGCAATTGTGGTGGCGTGGCGCGATCATGTGTCTTGTGTTTGGAAGGATATGAAACTACGCTTATTTTAAAGATAATATTTAATTATGAATAAATGTTTTGTGGTTAAGGGACGAACAGTTATGTTGTCACGACTAATTTCGAGTCAAAGTAATGAAGTTATTATCAATTGGGTCTTCAAGATACTCCCTCCACTTAATAACATGTTATATGTAGTACACATTCAGATACGAGCGGCTGATATACGAATTTAAGGGGAGGGGTTTGTGGGCTGCGTCCTTCTCAAATATTTACAATTGTTAGCAAACTGTAAACGGTCGATGATGAGGGAGCCGTGGGGCAAATGGAGAAATAATATTAGGGAATTAAACATCGGTAATTACAGGACTACATTAAATGTAAATAAAAATTAGCAGCACGCTCGGGCTGCCATCTAGTGTCAGTTATTGTTACTCTGGGTTATAATGAGGTAGGAGTTGAAGGGTCGTGGTCTATTTAAAGCTGTCAATTTGAAGAATCAGAAGAATAAGGATGGCATCAAAACGTTTTTTATGAAAGATAGGCAACAAGATATGAATTTGGTGTTTGAATGTCTGGCAAAAATCGATAATGGTGAGGATCAGTTCAAAATTTTCAAAATTTTTAAAAAAATTGAAAAATGCTGGAAATTGTCTAAAAAAGCTCACAAAAACGAAAATTTTAGAAAAATTTGGGAAAAAAATATTAAGTTAAAAATTTTCAAATTTCTTTTGGTTTTGTGGGCGTTTTGGGCAATTTCCAGCATTTTTCGATTTTTTGAAAATTTTGAAAAATTTCAATTTTTTTTTCAAAATGTTCTCTAGTCGATCCCTACCAGAACCGGTCTCTGCTGGACTGGGTCTTTGCAGAGACCACCCGAGATTGACCGGGTCGTACAGAGACCAGAACGTGTAGAGACCGAGTCCGGCGCATACAGGGTCCGCCAGAGACAGTGTACGGCAGAGCCCGGTTCTCTCAGGGATCGCGTGGGGGAGGATTTCCATAAAAATTGTCAAATTCTTTAAGAATATTTAGTTTTGTGCGGGGTTTTTTTTTGTGTGGATATTTTCCATTTTTTTATTTTTCGAAAAATTTGAATTTTTGATGATACATTGGCTGATTGAATTCTAGCTAACACTTCGTATGCTGTACCATACTGTGGCGAGTTTAATAAGATCCTCAACAGCTGGTGTTATTTTGTGACAAGATTGTTAACCACCTTTAAAAGTTCACATATGATTCTTAACTATAATGCAGTTGATGCAGACCTGAACAGGCCGTAACATATCCACTTTGTGGCCAGATTTGTTCCCCTGATCTATACTATGGCAAACTTGAAACGGATCTGTAATGAGGCCCTACAGATAACCACCCAAACAGCTCGGATACTGTTCCATCGTGTGGTCAAACCGACATCCACCTTATCAGCTCTCTTTTAAAAAGTTAAAGACATTCTGATATGCGCCTTGTAGGTGTTTACGTACTTTTGATTGTCAACCTTACCAGTACATGGGGGTGAGCGGTCAGCATCACGCGCTATCCGCGCAGTACCCCCGGAATAGGGCCCACGGTACCCATTTGAGAGAAGGCTCGGTGTGGTCCAGACGCAGAGGCTAGAGGAAAAATCTGGTATTCACTACAGACTCAGATGCTCCGACCCTGTTTAGCGTAAGTAATTTATCTTAGCGTATTTTTGTCTTCACTTTCTCTTGCCTGTTATCTGTTACCTTTGTTTCACATTGCTTTTTCTAGGTTGGGTTGTGGTTATCTCTGCGTAACTATGTTCTAATTGACTGAGAGTCTCTCAGTTTAACTGGGCGCTTTATCGAATGCATGCAGATTTATGTGGTTACGTAGCTGTTCAGATAATATTTAGACTCATTGTCCCTCCTAAACGGCCAGACTGGTAGTTCATCTGATATCTGTCCTGTTGCGTCGGCTGCCGTTTAGTTAGTTTAATTTGTATGTGATTTATTTTGGAAGTTATTTAGACATTAATTAGTTGTTGATTTGAATAGCCCCTATTGGCAGTTAAGGTGCTCAGCTTGTAATCCATTGAGTTGCTTTTAAAGTATTTTTTAGATTTTGTTCCAACTGGAAGACAGTATTATCATTTTCTGAGGCTTGGAATAGTTCGCGTTTAAAAGCTTGGACATCTTGCGGGATTCGTGTAGTGGTAAGTCCTTCATGAAATGGGAACTGCTGAAGAATCATTATGGCGTTGATGACGTCCCATAAGAAACAGGAACGCGGGCAGTAAAATTGAACGGGCGCCGATATTGTCTTGTTTCTACTGTCGGTCGGGTCACTTGATTGACAGGCGAATACAGCGCCGTTCTCTAGCGAGACGACACAACAAACCACAGATAGATTAGGCATAGTGAAATATATTTGCTTAATTTGCATGACGGTAACGAAAATAGCTTCCTGCGTTTATCCGAAACTAAAAGTTAAAAAATTCCGTGTCTGCCTGGCCGCATGCTACAATTCCAGATACAATGAGCGGACTTGCATGTGTATTGTATACTGGGGAAACACATTACAGTTTTGATTAAAATCTGACAAGAATAAGCGGCCATTTCTATGTCGCACGTATCTTTATTTCTGAGAGAATGTGACCGAAGCCTTGTGTGGGTATACCCAGCTATAACCCACATGCATCTACGTATTGATAATTGACCCCAGGCAGCTCAGACGTCACAGGTTACATTTGAGATGATCACTCGACATGTTCAGGGGGCTGAAACGCCCCCGACCTTGACTACTAAGGGAGTACTCACAAATTAAAAACACAGACGCAACAGCACGAAGTTCGCGCCAGAATTCTTGCTCTGTGTTTACATGTCGTAACGTGTTCCGATTCAGCCCTGGTATATGTGGCAATAGTGCATAATATTCATCCAATGTATTCGACGATATTATTCTTGAGATGGTAAATTTGCGTCATATTGTGATATAATGAATGTATATTTTAAATCTTGTCCGTCTAATCACAATAAATTCTTATTAAATATTAAAATATTACAATAATTAACATTTAAAATATTTAAAATATGATGGTCTAATGTAAATCGAATATTTCGATAAAGAACATTATTTGATATATTTTAAATATTTTAAATGTTAATTATTGTAATATTTTAATAGTTAATAAGAATTTATTGTGATTAGACGGACAAGACTTAAAATATATATAAAATAGATATTATTCTTGTCCACCAAGTTTCATTTTAATATTATCCCACCTGCGTTTTGGTCTCCCATTAATCTTGCACAATTAAGAAATATTCGACAGTATATAAATATTAAGCTGAATCAGTGTTGTTAAATAGCCGAGGAATCAATCAGCAGCCAGACAGAGGGTCTTCTCGTGGGAGTCCAGCAACATAAATGCCAGGCTTCCAGCCCCATTGGGGGAACTGTCTCCAGTCTTCTAGATAGGATAGTAATAAGAACAGTGTCTTCTATACGGACAGCAGTAAACTCTCCATGACACTTATCGGCGATTCAGATTGGCGCTCACTGCCTTCTGAAGTCATCAGGCACCAGAAGGCTGGTCGTAATAAGGAAATAAGATTCAATATTCACTTAGAAAAAGGACCATAAAAAGATATTACTCTCGAGACATACTCTTTTTTTCTGTTGAAGAAAGTGAATGGGTAGTGAAGATGGGACATTCCTGTGAAATGTTTGCACGACGGTTCTGTGGTTGGTGATCCTACAGGCTCGGTAGGCAAACTGGCGCCATGATAATATTTCACCTCCCCACTTAAGAATGTGGTGACGGTGTCAGAGGGCTTTGGATGATAAGACTCCACTTGATTATTATATACTACAGTTTATTTTTTTACGAAAGGGTTCTACAATATTCTATCTATACAAGTAAGATAAAAGAGTCGACATATCGTAACTAAGAATTATCTGGTGTTGTTGTGTGATTATCTTATCTGGAACATTATAATGTTGTAATGGTTCAATTTGAAACACTTTCTTCAGGGAATTTTTAATAAAAACTTGTTTCACTATTTCATTTTTTTTTTTATTTTTTTTTTGTTGCGTGAATGACACGCGTTATATATGATTTTTATTTGCATTTTATGAGTCAGAAGGTCTGTCCTAATGACACTAGAAACTCTACAAAAAACTAAGTAATGTACTGATATCGGAACTTGTCCATTCATTTCAAATTTATTATATCTAAATATCCGCCTTGGAACTCCGCTTATGACACGTGTAATTTACGTCTGATGTTAAAAATTAACGTGAAATGCAAATAATGTTGATAACAGAAGCAACGTTGTATGGAAGTGGAGTATCTGTTCTTTCTTTCGCTGTGTGTTACTCTCGAATTTGCCCACACATCTTACACACCCATTTCGTTCCGGTGGGGGAACTTGATACGTGCCAGCCTGGCTCCGGCAACGAGTCTGGAAATCTCGGTGCAGTTTTTTCACATAATTGGCACATCCAAGTTGAACCAGATGACGGATTTGAACACTCATATTCATTCGGTGAACTGTGGGACTTCGTCTCGGCTGACAGTTCTCCATCCAAATATTCACGTTTTTCACCAGAAGCTTCTTTATCGGTTGACAAATTTGAAGAGTTCTCCACCACATCAGAGTATGGATCTTTCTCAGGAGGTGCGGTTGGAGTAACTTTTGAATCAACGTAACATTTTTCTGATGAGGCATTTTCAACAAAATGTCCACTAGGCTCACAGTAAAATCCCGTTGGTAACTGAATACTGTGGAGCGAATCTGTACTTAATTCCGCACTAGACCCCTCTGTATTCGGTACAGTAGTAAAATATTTGCAGATTCTACAATGCCGGAATCGCCTTCCATGGGCACATCGACCTGGTTTGCCGACAGATACTATTCTATCGGTAGAAACTGAAGTTCCTTTCTCGTGTCTTCGGATGTTACGATGTCTTCCACATCTACCAAAGAGGGGGCTACGAACATCAGGCTCAACACACACACTCCGTTCACCAGCTTTGCCAGCGATATTCATATCTGATTCAATGACATTTATCTCAAACTCACACTCCAGATGCATATTTGCATTTAAAAATTTCAATACAGTGTTATATTTCAGAATCACACAATCTCCTGAAAGGAGAATTTCTTCCAAATCCTCGAGAATACATCTAGTTGGAAAGGACATGGATATTTTCTTGTCGTCACTCTCCGTTGTTAAAGTGAATTTGTACTTGTATTTGGAACATATCTTATCTTCGCCCACGTGCAATACTGCACAGTAGAAGCAATCATCTTTGATTCTCCAATAAATGTAGTACAATTCGTCAGAAATGAACACGATTTTACGATAATGTTGTCCTGGTGACAATCCAGTCAGTACAACATTGAAAGCCCCGTTTGATTCGTGCATGTCATTTAAATTATTGTGGTAAACTTTAACATGATCCTTCATGCCCACTAAAGGACCTCTCCAAGGACACGTACCTTTTGATATCCTAGTAAAAGGGCACTCTACACTTTGAGGAAATCTGGTGGGCTGTTGCTCGCCCATTTGATCCGTCACCTGTCTGGACAGGCTCTCCAGTGCCAAGTTCCGGACATGAAGGAAAGGTTTTGTACAGGATGGACAATACGTAAGTTTCGGTTTGCAGTTCGCACAGATACTGTGCCCGTTTTCACACATTGTGATTGGCGGCTTCATAGTTTCCATGCAGACAGGACATTCCAACTCTTGAAGGAGGCCTTGATCCAGGTCCTTTGGCACCGAATCCATTGTGTTGAATGCGTTGACTGATTCAGTTCCTGTTAGGAAAACGTGCAATTAAGACTTCTTAACAATACTGAACTAGATTTAACATAAAGTGTAATCTAACTTAAACCGTTCACAATGACGCAGATGAAGACTCCGTCTTACACGGAGTACCAGCCAGCAAGAGTTACCCTCTGTAATTCTATCTCGGGCTACACACTACCTTTACAGACGATTTCTTTGGTTTACCTCAGTCCCTTCAATAGAACTGTCAACTCTTGATTGCCTAGACGATGGCATCAAAAGCCATTGCTGTAACAATACTAACCAAGAACATTTTTCATCAGTACGGAACACGATTACTATAGCAACAGCGTGCTTCAAGGTCACTGCAACGATGTGACGTAATACGCGAGTTCGCGAGGCAATGTGGTCCACGCAGAACTTGAATTCAACATCCAGCGATGTTCAGTTGTTCATGTGAGCGCATGCAACGGGCATGGGGAATATGAGAAATTCGTACAAACTTCTGGCTCGAAACCCTGAAGACAAGAGGTCACTTGGAATACACAGGTATTAGTGGGAGGATAATATTAAAGTGGAACTGCCTGTAAGGACTGAGGAAAACGACGAAAAACGTCTGTGAATTATGAACGGGATCTCGTTCTTGTGTCAGCAAGCGGAAATCATATGCGGCCACGTAAGAATTGCTAACTATGCTCATCGGACAATTCCATTGGTCCTTAAATTAGTCTTATCCGAACACAATGGATCGTCCATGTTTCACTTTGAAACAGACCCATACATCACATGATAATAATTATAAATTTGGAAGGACACGGAAGTGAGCGATCGTGGCCTGTGCTGCGATTGTACAGAGAAATTTTCCTCTACAGCCGGAGGGAGAGAGGACCTCGAGGATAATGGGTTTTACTATCGGCATTCAAGTATAGGATTTCCCAGACAGGCAGCAGCGTCATTGGGAATATATTTTGACGTGATTGTACAGCAAACACAGAAATGATGACGCTTATGCTTACGTAGCGGAAACATTGTGTACTTATTTCGTAATAGGAGGAAAACTTTCCAGTCATTGTTTACAGAGGAAAGATCCTCAAACCGTGTTCCGCAGGGCCACGGCACTCCTCGCACGATTCCGAGGTGATCAGTAACGAGCATAGAAAATTTGGGACTGGCGCATTTCATGAATTAACCCCATTCAGGAAAGATGACAGTCGCTCAGCTACTCAAAAAGATTCCACGATTCTTATTCAACCTGAAGGTTCATTACCGTGTTCACGGCAACCTTAGTTTCGAGGTGGCCAACCTAAGGGCTGGACGACCGCGGTTCAATTCCTGACAGGGGCAGAGATATCTCTCTTTCCCCAAACGGCCAGGCCAGCTTCCTGTCCAATGGGAACCAATGACGGGGGACTCGGGGCCTAAAACTGGAATCTTACGACGAAATGTCCGCATTATGGAGATTTCCAGGCCATCTCCGCTCTCTGCCTGCAAGATTACTGAACAGTTTACAGAATTTGGAATTGGGCATTTACATAGAACGTTGTGGTTTACTGAGGTTGTGCGTGGTACTCCTCAGTCTTATCAGGCTAATGCACAGACACTACCTTCACGACGCCTGCTTATAAATCTTCGTAAATTATTGTGCATTCCTCCCTGCTTATTATTCGGGAGATCTAGTGTTCTGAACTCTGACTGGGTCCGGCTACCGTAACTGGCGTTTATGTCCTTTTCGCACATATATCCAGACGATTTCCGGGCTAGTACCTTAAATTAGGCTATGACCGCTTCCTTCCACACACTTTACAATTTATTATTCATTAATCCGATCATTAGATGGTATTTACTGTGAGTTCTCACAGCGTCATTAAATCAACCACAAAAAAACAAAATTAATTATCACGTTCCTATATCACTTCATGGTTTTTAAGCTCAAAATTTTAAATAGCGCTGTATTGACTTAACACTGTATTGGACCATTCCGACTACATCACGTTATTCAATGTTGGAATGTAAAGACGTCATAACACACAAAAGTGTGTTATGACACTACAAATCTAGCTTATTTCCATGTAGAATGCAAAGAAACAATTTCTACTCACCGCAAAATGCTTGTTTAATAACACTTCGATGGTCTTCTCGTAAATTAGTACAGGAACTGACGAATGGAGTTTGTTGACGCTGCTGCTAACAGTTCAGCTGTCCTGGTACAAGTGATAATGACGGTGCGGTTACACTGTGCGTTGCTGACAGTGAGTCAGCACGAAACAAACTATCTTCACCTCTCACTGACGTTTGGTATAGATTTCACAACACTACACATCACTAGAAAATCAACACTGCAGAGTATTAGATAATTTTATCTTCTTCACAACTCTTAGGTCCTCTTAAAATTCTTCCACGCCTCAAAGACCATCGCTTTCTGGCATCACTCGATTCATCATTACCGCAGCTGCTGTATACTTCATTGTCTTCAATTATATATATTAAATATATTAGTGACAAAGCGGGACTAGGAGTGACATCCTTTGAAAGAGTGACGAGGGGACGCCTTGAGTGTTAAAACATCACCAAGATATTAAAAGCGTGACCAAGGGTGACAAAGTGTGACTAGGCGTGACATCCTTTGAAAGAGTGACGAGGGAACGCCTTGAGCCGTGACAAATCGTGACTACGCATGACTTATTGTAACGGTGTGACGAGATGTGGCCATATGTGCCGAAAAGAATGTAAACAATTCTCCAGGCCTAATTCTATAATTTTGAAGTCGCTCCTGCCCCAAGTGTTGTACCTGATTGGTCTCATTTCCGTCACCACGATCCTGATAAAATTCATCACAAACTTCAAGTCAGCGTTAGAATGTTTCTGATTTCATTCCAGCTTATAGCAATGGCGGATACCAGGCACCCAGCATTTCAAAGAGTGGAGACGTGTGATATAGCGTTCTTAGTTTGCCTACCACATGGTAAATGAAACTACTTCTAAAGCTTTAGCATAAAACCACAGGGAATCCATTCATTTATACAGTGTTTAATACTTAACAGATATACAGTCTCTGCTTCAAGACCACAAGTAGTCCTACGCCTACATAAAAGTAAACCCTTGCACGCATCAAAGCCCTCATACACAAATTTCCGCGGCACTCTGTAATATTTGTCTCTCCAGTCACAAACAGTTCAATAAAAGTGTCCTCACGTTCCAGATTAAAAACTAATTTGTTTTCGCATTAGCGAAATATATTTAAAACACTAAACACATTTAAACAGTTTTCTAGGAAAATTGTAAATATGTACACCAGATACTTTAACATTTAGTACTTAGGCAAGCTGCTCTCAGAACATCTTTACCTCGTAAGCTGTATTGATCAATGTCATTTACACGAGATATTTCTTATGTTTTCTTGAAGACAGAAGTAAAACTACCAAACATTGTTCAGAATAATTTTATCCTCTCAAAGACTTATGGTAAGTGCTGCCCCTAGATCTACACTTCAAGCTCTCCACTGGCAACATAATTTACATTTCCAGGTAGTTCCAGGTGGTGCCAAATCGATAAGTGAAAAATAATTCGTCAGCATCTTTGGAGCAAGTTGTCCACATACGAAACATTTCCAGGTTTCTTCAGGTGAAGTCAACGAATCTGGTCGATTATCAGCAGGGAACGTGCGAGTATTTTGAGACAAGTCTGTTCTTTGATTGCTGGGGGTGTATCTTACAACAGAAGCATTGGAAATGACTTTAGAACTATTTGTTTCGACTACATCATGAAATGTATCAATTGGAGAAACGCTAGTCGTTTGATAATCGTCCATAAGTGATAGGTGAGACGATTCAAGCTTCGGATAAATAGATTGGACAGCATCCTGTGACTTTCCCAACTCCGAAAGTTTGGTAC
>NW_019060000.1:919075-944429 GCF_000696155.1 Zootermopsis nevadensis | reverse complement strand
GAAAGAGATTTTTTATGTTTGGCTGCTTGTATGCTTTATACCCCTGCAACCAGTAGCTGTATTTGCGTAGGCGCTCGTAGGATTTTAAAATCCTTCTCTATCTCTGCTGACCTTCACAGTTCAAATCCAGGACATAATAAGCGTAGCGTTTGTTCCGTTCATATTTAGTTTGTTACTATCACTCATTGGTGCTACTCTTTACGTCTTGCTATATTCACACTTGTAATATCTCGAGTCGTTGGTTTGCGATAAAATGTACAATACACTTAATGTTATGTTGACTAAATGTCAGCTGGAAACTTAGAAAGCATGTGTTTTTAAGATACTGTCAGAATTTTCAAAATGGCAAATGTATTTCTGTTGTAATTACTTACGAGCTGTATAATGGCTGTAAAGTGTTTTTAGTGAAGGTAATCTTTGTTTGGAAGGCGTCTCTTGTCTTTGTAGGATATTTAGATTCCTGTCATAAGTTTATGTAAGGAGTATTTTAATACGTTGTGGTACATGCACAAAATTTATATCTGAATTTACCTACTTTTGAAGATGATTGCCACATTTTCACCAGTTTCAAGCGAAGAATGATATTGTGTTGTGTTACTTACATGTGAACTCTCGGGTTTATATAATCTGTATAGTTTACAGAGCGTTGTTAAATTAATTAAG
Organism: Zootermopsis nevadensis; assembly: GCF_000696155.1. The sequence goes on along the minus strand of NW_019060000.1, from coordinate 943,766 downwards.
AAACAACGAGATCGTACTTGTTCCCACAAGTTTGAGCCAACTTACTTCTGTGAGGTGATTGGATTCTAAGGTTGTTTTCATTTTCTAGAAGTACACAAGTTATCCTTGGTATTCTTCCAGAATTTGCATGGAATTTTTCCAAGTCTTTATCACAAATAATACGCTGTATTTATAGTAGTGATAAGGATGTGTATAGTGTCATTTGAACACACGCACGGTGTATTAACTTCTTCCAAAGTATAAGCAGTTCAGAGAGTTATAATGACACAAATTCACTGCTCTTTTTGTTAGTGGTTCGTTTTGTAGCCTTAATTGTCCTCTCATGCGTGTTTTTAAATTGGCCTCATTTGCTCGCGAGACGTCCCATCTAGCTGTGTACAACTTGTGTTGTGTAACCTAATTTTTCGCTAAGAGAAAGGGATAGAAGTTCCAGTGAACAGTAGCAGTGCCTTGTGAAAAGTTATTTTGAGCAATAGGAATCAAACTTGGCACATCTGTACAGTAGGTTAGCTAACGTGTGCTTCTGGCCATCCTGTCGTCCGTCGTTGAAGAACCAAATGAGCAAGTGGTTGCAGTTACGTTGCAGACAATCGGCGTGGTAACAAATATTTCGTGGTCAGTGGGAGTGAACAGGGAAAATCTCGGCAAATACCGTTGTGAAACGTGACTGTGTAAGTAGAGCTCGTAGTCAGTGACGTTTGTAGTTTTGCGATTTGTTAAAATATTTATTGACCGATCTATTTTCTGCCTTATGACATCATCTTTATCGTGACGACATGCTGTACCTGTAGCGTGTTAAAGGTCATCCACTGTTTACGTGTTTTCAGGAGAACCAAGGAAAGTCTGCACAGAAAGAGCAGCGTAGTTTCGAAACCAGCAAAGCAATTGCATATGTAGATAGAGTCGTGAATTTAAACTAAATTAAAGTAATGGAATACATGTACTGAACATTGAAAATACGCATTTCCATTGAATATACGGAAAATACCATGAAGTTTTCACACTTGTGAATTATTTATAAATGTCATAGAACACAAATTTACAACAGTTACACAGGTACAGACACAAATTTACACACACGTAAGAGGCAAGTTCAAAAACTGTGAAGTGTCTAATGCTAGCTTGTGTTTTCGAAACAGTAAAATAATCATAATTTGCTCTGGAATTACGAAAGTGGCATTGCTCTTTTCGTAAAGTCAACATATGTGTTTGAAGTTCCTTGGACTCCTGTTTCATATTCTGTGCCGTAATTTATAATGGTCTGATTGGACTTACAGTCACGTAACGAATGTTGGATTCATTTTTGTAGGCTGTGATTTGCAGTGTTGTGAAGTCTTCGCATCACCTCGCAAGTGTGCACTATTGCTTTTGGTTTCGAGTGTTTAAGAGAAGTGTTTTGTAACATGGCAACGTCGTTCCGAACACCGTCACCTCGTTCCTCTTCGTATTACCATTCGCATTATCAAACCTCACGACCAAGTCCGACAAAGTTGCAGTTCAGACATCGTGGAGATTGGGATACTTACTTCGGTAAGCACCAGTAAACTATGCAACGATTTTTCATGTCTTTGATTAGCCATCTTAATTCCTGCAGGTACTGCTTTCAAAATCTTTCCACTGTTTCCTTTGCATTCCGCTTACTCTTAGTTTTGTACGTTTATAATTACATGCTGTCCTCTTGCAAATACCTTCATTCTATTTACACGACTCTGAAATCTCTTCCTGTATGCAGTGATCTTAGCTGTGATGCATAAGCTTAAGTTTCGCATGTATTAAATTTTTTTCGATCGAATCATATATAACCAGCTAATGGCCTTTAAAAGTTATCATTTTTTGCTTCAAATTATTTTTTGTTTCAAATTATGTTTTGTTTCCCCCACCCCATATCCATATCTCAAAACCTGATTTACCATTTAAATTCCTGAAAAAATTAGATCAGGATATTTCGAAATTTTGGTACGTAAATGATACCAGGACTCAAAACCGTAAAATGTAAAATCTGGTATACTTTAAAACTGGGCACAATGTTGGGCTTTCGTATCTGTAATAGAATCAAAAGGGTAAAGTTTAAGTTGAATTGACCTGTCAGCATTTTGATCCTCCTTGTCTGGCCATTCTGACATTCAGTAAACAACTTTCAGCCTCAAAGAGTTTGAAGTATTATTCAGCCTCGTTTTAATTCAGGCAGTTAGGCGCAGGCTTCTTATTGCCTGGCATGGGTTCCTAGTGAAAGGATCAGTACTGTAACAGGTTGCTGCAGCCTCGGTCCTCGATTGGTTACAGACCGGGTTACCGAGATTCGATTCTTGGCAGAGACATTGATTTTTATCTTCACCATTTTATGGAACGTGATGTTTTATCAGATGAAACGTGTTTGCGTTAGGTTTGTTTGGTCCTGGACATGGCCCCTGGTCTACTGTGTGTTTGTATGTAGTTTCGTTTTACATTTAACGACGTTTTAACTGCAGATGTGTTATATAGCGTCAAATGGGAGAACGATGGTGTTTGACGACGTGATAATAAATCCGTGGTGGCCTATTTAATATGTACCACAATTTGCCTTGAAAGACTGAGAAAACTACGGATGATCTCGTCTAGTGTAGCTTTTGAGCCGGTTATCGAATCCGGGACCTCTCGTATAAAAAGCAGGAGTGTTAACCTCTGAACCAGGATTTCCCAAAGTGGTATCCACTGCCCCCCTCCTTGGGTCCTGGAGTTTTCTTTTGGGGGACTGATTGTATAATTATATCAAAATTGCTGTCAAAAGGTCACATTAAAATTATAATATATTTTAATAGAAAGGTGATCTGTATATATCATTAAGGTTTATTTGTATTTACATTTTGAAATTGCCAGATCACATTTTGAGTAAGTGGGGGATACAATCACATCAAGGGACCTCAGAATACAAGAGTTGGGGAATACTTGCTTTAATCTGCTATATTCGGTGTGTGTATGTGTAAGTATGCAATCTATAATGTGGCTGAATATCTTAGATCTTTGTCGTGAGCGAGAGCTTTGGCGGTACTAAGATCACGAATAGACGGACGGACAAAGCGAAAGTTACTTGTTAATTCGTCAGCGTGCAATAATCTGGGCGTCTGTCCAACACAGTCACCTGCACACAGTGGTAAGCATTGTTTGTTGTTGAAAATTGGGCTTACGCCCAAGGGCACAGTGACATTCATGCGTACCTAGGTGTGAACATCGGGCCCTTTTCCACTGCAGTAAAGCGCCTGGAACTTGAAGCTGACCACACGTCTCCAGTTCTAGATTGTTCAACTTTTTCTGTACATATCACATGCACTTTCATGACATGATTCTTCGGCACTGGGACAACTTAATCCTCTACTTGACTGACAGCTGGGCACGAATTTTTCTGTTTTGTTAAAGTTATCCATCGTCTGTTGCAAGTTGTTTAAAAATCTTTAAAAATCACAACTTTTCCAAGTGTAGATCTTCCTCGTCTTCAGGTAGAAAGGGGAGGACTTGCTGTATTGGATCTGGTTGACGTAGCTATTCCCGGCGTCTACAAGATCCAACAGAACAGGTGTCTCCCCTTTTTATCTGAATACGAAGGAAGATCCATTCTTGGGAACGTGAATATTTTAAATTTAATAGAAATATCAAACGACTATGTACAAAGACCGAAGTAAAGAAAGTAGTAATGTAATACTATCAGAGAAGGGATTTATCACTTTGCCGCCACGACCGGAACTTTACCCACGGAAATAAAGCGGCTGGAACGTGATGGTGACTACTTACATTTATCTAGTACCAAGATCTATAATACGTGGAGCCTTACTTCTATGTCCCATACGCACTGTCATGGCGTAGTGCTTAGAGACAGCGGCAACTTTGGCGTCTAGATTATTGTTTTATTTTACGGCAATTTCTCATCCGTATACGTTATGTAGCGCCGAATGTGAGAATGTTTGTGATTGATGAGTTGGGAAGGATGTGCAGTAGTCTGCTTTAAGCTGTTATTCAGTAATTTATAAGGAGGGATTGATGTCCGAGCAGAGATTTGAACCCGAGGTTCTTTTATGTTGAGCATGAGTGCTAACAGCTCAACTGCGTTGTTAGATGCTTTTTTCCTCTGGCGTTATTGACTCATACCTAGTTATTTGGAGAGTATAAAATCAGTCGTACGGATATCCCCTTGGCTGGAATTCGGTCAATGCTATTTATGATAATGTGAATATATCGCGTCCTCTGTACATTTGATTCCATTCCAACTAGCGCACATGACGCCAACCCACACACTGATAGGTGCTGGTTTAAGTTCGTTTTTACATTCTGCACATTCGAAAATGTAAACGCGCGAACTATAGATATTTTTATTGTGTTGATTTTTCTCGTTGTTTCGTTAAGCTTAGATTTAAATCCGTTTCATCACGTTTTTGTTTAACGTGCTTCCAAGCTTACATACAGCTTACATCGAAGCTTGATGTGCAAGTACATTCCTCGAGGGAGACATTATATTTTTCCTTTCTTACTAAGATTTTATGTGTCGGTAACTCGTAAAGATAAATACACGTTTTTTAAAAGTTAAAATCCGTGTACATATAGAATACTCGAACTTTGATTATTGAACCGTTTAAAGTCACGGGGTGAGTCGGGGAAGAACATTGGAATTGCATCTTTGATATATTCACCAGGAAGACAGCAACTGCAATGATTGCCGAAACGAAGAATGACTCAACATTCGAAGCGACTCATCCCCGAAAGCCAGAGTTGCACATTGAACTCGAAGGACAAAAACTGTGCCGGTCGGCACTCTTGCTGCTTCCACTGTTCCATTTGTGCTAAGAGACTGGATGCAAGCTTAAAACTCTGCAGACAGGAAGATGGCGTTTGCTTTCTCGCCATCTTTGAAACAAGATTGGCGGTGCTGTCAACAGATCATGTAGTACCAAAATGTCGACAGAAGTAAATACAGAAATAAGAAGGCCAGGAGAATGGATCGACATCCAAAAATAGCGAAGTCTGGAAACACTTAATACTAAAAATATGAACAGTAAAGTATAGGATGAAGATTGACTGAAACAGCGGCTTGACGGACATTGGCAATGCAGGGTGTAGTACGAAACCCAATTATTTGATGAAGAAGCCATGCACATTATTCCATTTCGATGGCAGAAATAGGTTCTAGAGACGGCAATCATTTCGCGTTGTGCGTGCTTGTTGAAGTTCAATTACGAATATTGCTGTCTTCTGGGTTATTGCGCCGTGTAGTCTGTAGCGGAAAAGGCTCGTTGGCACATTCATCGCCCTTATGATGGAGGCAGTATGACCTCTGAAACATTGGTGGAAATCTACCAGACTACACGGCGCAATGACTCAGAAGACAGCAATCTTCAGACTCACCTCTGTGAAAACCTCAAATCCTACAAGTTCAATTACGTTTTCATGTAGTGACGCGTAAATTAAAATATAATTATGTGTAACCAAGAAGGGCAGTGTATAAAGCGTTAATTGTGCGAGAAAATGACGTGCTATATATAAAGCATTAGGTCATGTGTTAGTGGATTCACTCTGGGCTTGTGACTTTGACGATATAATAAACACTGCACCTGAATCAGTGTTAATGTTTTATGTCCTTTTGCAATGCTTAGAATGTACTCAGTGTAAACATTACATTAGTTCTGGCTACAGCTTATAAATTCTGAAACATGCAAATGCGTTCGGCGAATAGGTAATTTACAGATCTGACATATACAACCACAACCCCCGGCCTGCGGGCCGATTCCGGTCCGCCGTCAGTTTTTATCCGACCAGCAGTGTTAGATTTTATATTTTTGTTAACACTACACTAGTCACGATTTTAGACTTAATTTTTTTAGCGAATGGTAATAATTTACTTGATATGTAATATGATGGCCCGCGGCCATGGTAGAAAAATTAGAACCGGCCCGAAGCATCTTAAAGGTTGCCCATTCTTGGTCTAAATTATGATTTATTTCTGGTTATTATTTTATTCACCGCTTTGCTTATTTATTTGTTGTGGCTTTGAAGCACCAGACGATGATACTGCTTGAAACTCTATGGCCTGACGTGGAATTTGTTTGGTGGACATAATTAAGCATTTTGGTTTTAAGATCTATAAGCTGTAATCCTTCGGAATCCTAAAGTGTACCAAGCCAGTGCATGAGCTTGTAATACCAGTAATCGTGACCGTTGCTTGTTAATCTGAAGCGAACGCAGTTTCCTTCCTTTGTGGTTTTATTCGTTGCAATTTGTACACTGTTACTATGAATTGTGAGGCACTTCCTGGATTTCTTGCGTACTTGGCGATCCGGAGTGACAGATGGTGAGTCATTTGTGTGAAAATATCATTACCGATATTTTCTGTGGTTGGTTATGTTTAAAATTGCGTTAATATGTTAAAACAGCGTGACCAGTGCAGTTTTCTCTAAAGGTACAATTTGGCTGTACGCGACAGAGACAAGCGACCAAGGCAGGCGACAGAGTTACGAGACCGAGACTGGTCGCTTCCTGTCTGCCCTCTGTACAATCGTATGAAGTACAATTACGATCGCGAGACAAAGACAAGCGACAGAGACAAAGCACAGGAGACCGCTCTCGGACCAGTAGTGTCTCGCGACAGGCTCAGGCAGCACGTGTGTTGTTGAGTAAAATAATGGCAGAAATTAAATTTACTGGTGACCAAGATGAGCAATTGGTAGAATTGGTAGCAGAAAACCGACCACTGTTCGATCCTGAGGTCGAGTCATACAAGGATGGGAATATTCTAATGATAAATGATTCTTTATTAACAGACAGAAAGATCCTTCTTCACGTCTGGTTTTGAATAGGTTTTCTTTGTTTCTTTCGCAACAAATAACACAGCAACACATCATCTTCTTCTTCTTCTTCAAGTAACCTTTTTAGAAGCATTTTTGTACTCATTTTTCACAGAATATGTGCACGTATGTCTCAACAAAACAAAGAAAACAAACACTTTGCCGCATGTGTCGGTCGTCACCTCAAAAGTGTGTGGCGACAAGCTGCGATGTGTCCGTCTCCCGTCTCTGTCGCTTGCCTCGGTCGCTTGTCTCTGTCGCGTGCAGCCAAATTGTACCTAAAGTGTGGTCGTATTTAATGGCCTTCTTAATGTTTCTGCCTGTTTGTTGTACGGAGATACGATTTGAGGCTGTGCGGTTGAAGTCCCATACTGACATGTTTTCTTTTAGAGTCGTGGTGCGGAAACATCGATATTCAGAATGCGTTTGGGGAAAGTAGGCTTACTATTTTGCAAATGAGAACGAACTCAGATGGAAATGCCACTGGTTATAAGCGCTCTCACATGTATTCGAATCGCCCATAAAAGAGGGGTTTTATTAATATATATTTAGATAAATGCCGAGCAAAGTTGGGCCACTGTGGAGGACAGAAGATAAGAGTTTCACTGAAGTGACTGTTTATTATCTAACCTGGCTTATCAATGCACGTTGGTAAACTTCTACCAGACTACACGGCACAACAACCCAGAAGACAGCCATCTTGTACATTATATTATATTCGATGGCGTGGAAAGGAATGTTTGAAAGTTTAATTTACGTGTGAATGTGTCAATGACGTCATGTCCTATGGTGTTGAAACCGCGATGACGTCATGTCCTATGGTATCGAAACCGCGATGTTCTTTTCCTCGTCGACGAGCCACCTCATTGCTTTAATCGCAGGAACCTTGTAGAAAACTGCTTGCGTACACATCTGCCCTGCAAACCATTGTGACAGAACTGGACAGTCGTCTTTGCGGTGATGTCGTGTCTTGCGTGTTCTATACGTGATATTCCGTAATTTAATTAATGTTGATGGATTTTTAAAAGTGTATGGATAGGTATTAACGTGAAAGATTTTTATGTCGGTGTTGTGTTGAGTAGTTTTGGTATATATTGTATCATACGCAAAGCGTCTTGTTTGGAGCTTATAACTGATACTCTCAGAAAATCAGCTGCAGTTTTCATAGACGTTCAGATATAAAGAAATTTGTTACTTTATAGCACGTCTGTGATCTCATATAATTCACACAACGATTAAGCGAAGCAGAGAATTTTTATTTATACTGCAGTTATTACTAAATAACTGGAGTGAAGATTCTGTGATCAGATCTAATTCTGTGAGGCGTTTTAATTTCTCACACGCTGCCACTCGAAGCGAAGAACAATGGAATCCCAGGAAGAGTGTTTTGTCATTGATGATTTAAACCGAGCTGGTGACGCCGTGTCGGGTCTATATGGTGAAACATGTGATTCTTTCGATTCTGAACTTCATCTGGTGTCAGTGGACAACATGCTTAGTCTAGGTAAGTGGAACCAGTTTTCGAGCGATTTAGGCCTCTCAGTTGTCTTTGTAATTATGGCTCTGTTCAGCACCCTGGTGACGATAATCCACTTTGAAGGAACAATGGAAATAACAAGTGTTTGAACATAAAATGCTTAAAAATATTTGAACCTGTGGACGTGTTCATCGTCGAAATGTTAAAATTACTTTTTAGGAAGTTGGATTCTGCTTCCGTCATCAGATAAAAAGGGATAAACAGAGAAATCTATTTATTGGGTCTCCTGGTTGAGCTAGCATCAAACCTGGACAATTTAAAACAAAGTAACGCTCCATCGTTAGAAATCTACGGACCCTACAAAATTCGATGTGGCGTACTTGTTCATGAAAGTTACTGTCTTCTGAGTTGCGCCGTGTAGTAGTCTGGTAGAAGTTTACTGACGTTTCAGAGGTGCCTGCTGCCTCCATCATAAAACGTCACTAAACTTCTGCCAGACTGCGCGGTACTACAACCCAGAATACAGCCATCTTCGCACTCGCCGTCGTGAGAAACTCAAATCCTACTGCTTATTCTTGTTCTTAACAGTAAGTGTAAAGCTGTATGACAAACTTGTATGCTGATGTTGACATATTTCTTTCGTACTTTAGTTTTGTTTATTCTCCCTCAGCTTTTGTCACGACTTGAGTACTGACGCAGACAGGTACTGGGAAACCGTGTTATATCGTAGTACGTGGTTTCTTTACTGTTTTCATACAATCTCTGGTATTTTTGGTTTTATTTAACGCAGAGTGGAGGGATACGTTTGCTTCGAAAACACGGGCGTCTCTCATAGCTGAAGCAAGGGGAGATACATATGTTTGTCTTGGTATGGGGAACCAGGATCAAGATTCCACGGAGTGTCATATGCAGGAATTTCCGTGTAACTGACACCATTGTGTAGGGTCTTCATTGAAACTGTGATGGTTTCTCAGCTGGTCAGGAAATTGCCTGGTTTTAGGAGACTTGTGCGCCATGCAGTATTTTTGTTTAGGATTTTGAAGGAACAGAGTCCGTTCTGCGCTCCCCTGCAAGTATTGCGTCACACCAGGAAAGAGGAAATGTGCACAACAATCTGGTGGGGAAACCCGTTTGAATGCGACAACTTCGGAAATAGAAAAGATACACACACACACACACACACACGCAGATTGTGACGATGTGAGCAGCTTTGTTGGACTGGTCGGAGATGCTGGCCAGTGGTAGTGGGCGTGGGGGATGGGGTGGAGTGGGGTGTAGCTTTGTTGTTAGCGATGTCGAATTTTCGGATTTCATTATCAAATATAGAAGGTGTCATGGGTCTCCGTGGTGATTTTTGTTCTCTTTCTTATTTGTTACTTGTGCACTCTTGATATAAATGATCAACAAATACTATAAACGAAACGCTGTAGATATTTTGTGTTGTATAGGCCGACATCTTGTTTTAGTCGAATGCTGATTACTTCTTATGATTGAGATCGACCGTAATTTTTCACCTGGCCAAGATAATGTCTGCTTTTATGGAATCTGAAGGTCCATTATTGTTTTTACAAAATTCCGTCATTGAAATGAATTGTGAAATATTTTAATTCAACACGCATCTTTACAATACGTTTCTCAGATATTTTTCGCGTTATATTCCTCGTACTGCGATGTCACTAAAATTGTCTCTTCTTCTGAGATTTTACTTTAAGATTATCATGTGAATTTCTTTTCCTCGTGCTTTTTATATAAACAGTCTATTAATTACATTTTCCGAATTTTATCACCTTAAGTACATTAAATGAAGATTAACAGGTATGAAACTCTTCATTGTATTTTTCTCCCATTATTTTGTTACATAATTTAGGTTCTGTTGGATTCGTTTGCCCTTCGATCTAATTTTACCCCCGAGAGAGAGAGAGAGAGACAATACGACAGATAGCATGATGTGTCCGTTTGTAGGCAGCTATTGTGTATTGGACTTAATGAACATATGAATAGGAGGCGTCTATTTGTGATAGGCTGTTCAGTTTGTGAGTATTGTTTGTTTCAGTTCCATGGTGTATCGAATTCTGGTCCTTTGGAATGCTGTTCTAACTAAGCGATGCCTCTAATACTCGTGTAGCATGTAAAAGATTCATGGAACTGTATTAGTACAAACATTTGGAATAATCACAAACCTCTCGTTGCTGAGGTTGATGGCCCAGCCTTGCTCTTCAAGAGACGTGCCTTCATATTTAACAACTGACGTCACATGTTTTGAAACGCCTTTCCGGTGACTAACTAAACTGACTGACTTAAGCAGTCTGTAGTTGCTCAGAAATCGGAAATCCGTCATCTTCACGCCTGCAGTAAGACTGTCTTGAGCAAGATAAAACCAGTTGGTGTAAATACCCATGTTTTTTTTCTAAGATTGACTCCTCTTGTTAACTTTGTAGACTTCTTTAAGTGCTTTTTTTCACATGAGATGTACATACCCGACCGATCTTGGAGGCACACATTAGCATGGCATTAGAATAGTCTTCAACTCGGAAATTACTCAGCGGATTTCTGGACGTGGTATTAGGCGTTGGGGAGGGGGAGGGGGTTTAAACGTTATCAGACGAAGTTAATTTTGTACACACTTAAAATTTTAATGCCATATTTACATGTCCTCAATAGAGTTCTAATATAAAATATATCAAAAATTGATCATGAAACAAAAATTAATAGGTGACGTGAAGTTGATCTCATTAAGATATATAAACTTGTATTTGTTATATTTGTAATGTAATGAATACTTAATGACGTAAAGGGAAAAATAAAGGTGTGTTATATGAAAAACAACTCGTGCGGGTTGCTTTTCAAAATATTTTTTATTCGCATATCAAGCCTCTTGACCGACGGTGGTCTAGCGGTCAGAACGCTGGCCTTGTAATCCTGGGGTCTCGGGTTCGATTCCCGGCGGTGCCCGAATTTATAACTTGTGTTGGGCAAGGCCGTGGTCTAGGCAACACGGAGTTTTCCTCCGGGCTCTTCCCCGGTTTCTCCGTGGCATCCCAACAATTACTCCATTCACACACAGAAGAAGGCAATGGCAAACCACTTTTGGATCATCTGCCAAGAACGTATATGAACAGGTCCCAGTCCGAGAAAAGGATGGAAGGATCCTGTTCATATGGACCTGTCGTCAGACAGAACACTACAAATAAAAATATCAAGCCTAAATGAGACGTGTTGGTCTGTTAATGATTTGCAGATGCCGTTACGAGTTTCTCTGTGTTCCGCACATAATTTAGTTTGCGTGACAGGGAAGTTAGGTCTGTTTTAAAATGTCGGAGGAAGTACGGAATCCGGAAACTTGCATTCATTTGCCTTAATCACTTCGCAAGACGTCAGCCCTTTCAGTAAAACTGACGTTTTTTCAAGTGAATCAGGCAGGAAGGTGTGGGCAAGAATCGTGCTTGCTTTTTACACCTAGTTTGTTACGTAGTTGAATCAGTTGGTTGGCGAGTGAGTCTAAATGTGATTTCTCCTAACTGGTTGTGTGAATGCGTTATTTTATGAATTGTAACAAATTGAATTGAACGTATTACTGAGAGAAAAGAAGTGATGATTTACAACTACAGTTGTGGAAGTGTGGTGATAGGCATTAAGTAAATGTAAAGAGAACTAAAAAGCTAGATTTTAACATGTGGAGGGAAATAAAATAGACAGGGAACAAGAAACGAAAAATAAAAGGATGAGAAGAAGGAATGATGGATGTATAGAAGAACTAGGGGGAACACAGTAGACTCCCAGTTATCCGCGTCGGTTGGGAAATATATTTTTCCGGATAATCCGTAAAAATGGAAGAATAGCAGGCAAATCTAAGAACTAATAAATGTACAGACATACACTACTTACATTTTTCAAGATTTAATAATAACAGAAAAGCTATAAAGAATTTAATACAATACATACCAGCTATTAAAATATAATTCCAACGAATAGTAAGTAATAACGTTCTGTTATTTAAACTTCATGTTTTATTAATAATTGGTTTATGGTAATACATTAAATAATATGTCATTGTATTTATTCCTTTGTTTTTAAACGTTCTAACGTTTACAACAGATTTTCTAAATTAATTTTTAGTTTTCGGTTAAACCAGATAGACCTCGGTTAATCCCTCCCGGATAATCAGGAGTCTACTGCAGAGGGAAAGATCAGGGAAGAGAGAGAGAGAGACGGCAAACAAGGAAGAAACAGAATAGATAATGAAAAGTAGGGGAAATGAGCTAAAGGCGATTGGTGTTCAGCCTTTCTTTGTTTGAAGTGCAGAACGAATGTTCTGGCCCATCTTATGCCCTGTGCGTGGAATGAGGACATGATTGCTGCTTAAAGTAGATGTAAACAGTACCTGGTAAGTTACTGATAAACACTAGAGCTCCTTAAGTCAGATAATGAAGTGTGTGCGAGAGATAGGATACTAATTCCTCTTAGCGCCAGGCTTTAGGAGATGAAGAATGCACTGCTCAGCACAGGGTAGTATTACGCAGTGTCTTTTGGTCGAGTCCATCCAGAAGAAGACGGTTGGCGAATTTGTAGGCGCGTTTTTAAAAAAATAAATTCGAGAACTGCCTCCGAGGTCCGCGTGCATGTCGCTCTGTTCGCACGTAAGTGTTCGTACACACCCACGAGAATTGTCGGCAAACATTGTTTCGCGTCCCACTGATCAGCCAGATCAAAACATCGTCCTGTGGCTGGAATCTGCGCTGTGCGTATATCAATGTCCACTGAAAGACACAACGTAGACAGTGGTGGTCTAGGAGGCACTTTCTCAAGGAAGGGACGAGGTATGAAGGTAATCTTTTGGCAGATTTGCAAGCACAAGATGGAGTTGGCTTCAGAATTTTTGAAGTGTTGCTACGAATGATTGATTGCAAAATACGAAGTTTCGTAAACGACACGGTGCTTTCGTACCTCGTCGCCGGGTGGAGGCGTGTGGTCAGCTTTATCTCGGTCGCTGTGCTTCCATGAAAACATGCCGGAAACCATTGAAGAGATGGTTGAGTGGGCCCCAGAATCCAGTACGTTCTGGCGAATGCCGGGATAATTTAAAGTAGGTTACGGCTGTCGCCTTACATGTTCTTCCCTCATTCCTGATCACCTTCACATCTCATCTGACGCTACATTACTTCTGCACTTGAAATAACATCATTAAAACACGAGAACCCAGTGATGAATTACAGGCCTGTGGTCAGAATTTGTTATAATCCCCGGGGGAAACAAAATTGAGGTCCAAAAACTGTTCCGTGCTTTTCCAAGGTCTCGCCGGATAAGAATACTTTAAAGTAGGCGGCGACCTTTTCCTTTCCTGACCTTCTAAATTGAAATTATTATCATAATTGTCGATGTTATGCACCTGCAACATGCAGTTGAAAATCGTCGTCAAATGCACCGCTAATTGACTATATTTTTAACAGACATAACTGTAATGTAAAGAACTGTAGTGTATTAGAACTGGAGTAAATAATTCCATAACGAAATTAAGGTCTAGTCATTCTTGATTTGCAGATGCATTACTCGCAGATCTCCAGAACACGATATCCCCAACCAATGGGTTGACGTCACCCGGTAGTGGGTCCGGTTCTGGATATGGATCGCTGAATGGCACCCGGGGACGAGATCCTGTAGGATATGGAGGAGATTATGGCACAACAAGGAGCGTCACCTCGGAGCGGTATGAGACGCGGCACTCCCAGGGTCCGGTGTCGGTGAGTAGCCCTATACATCAATTAATATTGACAGATGGTGTAGTTACACAACTGTGGTGTTTTAGTAAACGTCGGGGATAAAACAGCCCGGAATGGAAATGTGAACAGAACTAGCCCAAAAATTGGAAGTGGTAATCGAGTCTCAAAGTATGTCAGACTTGCTGTAAAAAAGTGGCCAGGTCTCAATTTGTAGACGAATATTAGTGTGTAACTTGTAAATAGATGGCAAGTTACAAGTTGTAACAGGACAGAAATTATATTGGACTAGTTTCAGATTGTCTGTTTTTGCATAGAAATTGTAAATAGTGGTGGGATCTTAAATTGTGGTCGGAAATTGTAAATAGTAGCACGAGCTACTAGCTACTACTAGGGTATTTTTGGTGTGCTCACGAATCCCCGGATATTCGGGAGTCTGCTGTTGCTCTGAAAGGAAGGAACTGTTTCGTGGAGTTGGTTATTCTTTGGGAGTCCTAAATGTAACACGCAAGTGGTGAGTGCGTTTCGTTCATGTTTAGTAGGTTGGCCCACTTTCCTGCGCTTATCTTAACCTGTGTTTATAGTCCGCACTGACAACATCGTGGTGCTAATTCTGGACGGCTGCAATCCTATCATATTACCATCATTTTCGGCTGTTCGCGTAGGTATTTAAGCAGATTGTCCGGTTCACAACATATCCTGTACACGGAGCACACAGCCATTGTGCTGAGTATCTTCGTAGTTGTGTGTTTCGTTATCCTAAAGAAGTCGAAATAGAGTTGAGGTTCTCACGGCTGAACCGTGGTCTTTTGGGTTGACTTCGTGTTGCCTTGTAGTGGCACTAGCTTTACATAAGAACGTATCACCTCTGTCTTTACTCTGAACCAGAAGACCACAAAACCCTACACAAAATTACACCGAGTTTTTAAAATATACATTCTTTGCTGTTTTGCATTTTTCGTTGTTGGTGTGTTATACACTAACATATTCCTGACATAACTAATCAACAGTGTAGATTATAGATGTTTTTTCTTTATGGAATATTGCTAAATATATGCCTTGTTTAAACGCTTTTAAAATATGATACATTGTAGTGTACGTCACTAAATTGTTGTAAAGCCAAGAAAGAATGGACTTGTGCCTTGTCACTGAAATAAGTCTCCTTGGCATTATAAATATCAGGGGCAGAGAGTTTACCGTTTTATAACTAATTATTCATAGCCGGTTATAGAAATTTCAAAAGTTCTGTTTGAGCGTAATGTAAATTTAAAGGTATGGTGGCCGATACGAACCGATGTAACGTTCGTGTCACATGAGAAAATGAGAGATGCAGATAGAAAAGACTGATATTAAAAGACCGTGTGTACTCTCTGGAGTACGCTTATTTCCAGTGTTGCTCGCCATGTATCTGCTAAGTGCCGTAATTTATTGGTACACGATAGTTTATGATTTATATGGATGAAAAGCTCACAGCAGAATCTGAGCAATGTATAAGCGAGGTATCTCGTTCGTAGCATGGAAATGGTCGCTTTTATTGGCCCATGTTTTATTGTAATATTATAGTCATGCCGCTGTTAAGATAGCTCTATCGACTGAGCTTTAGAAGCCAGCCTTCGGTTCCGAGAAGCTGCACTACAGCCTGATCCATTTATTTACCCTGCAGAACAGGCCTGCCCAACCTTTTTTGTTGTGCGGGCAACTTCGGCAAAATTTGGTCTGTTTGCTGGCAACATGAAGATCAATATATACACTGTGGAATGTATACGTATAATTATGTATGTAACTGAAGTTTCTCTGTGGCATCCCAACAATTACTCCATTCACACTCAGAGGAAGGCAATGGCAAACCACTTCTGGATCATCTGCCAAGAACGTATATGAACAGGTCCCAGTCCGAGAAAAGGATGGAAGAATCCTGTTCATATGGACCTGTCGTCAGACAGAATACTAAATAATAATAAATAACTGGAAAACATCCCCGTAACAATGCACGTCGGCAATCGTCGACAAAGTTATTTTTATCCCGCTAACAATAAGGATTTATGATAGGGTCACTTGGGAATATGGAACTGGTGGTAAGTTTTCTGTCATAGTTTGTTAAGAAATAGGTGGAATTGCTTGGGAATTCTGTCGCGCCGTTGCCAGGGAAAGGGTTAAAAACGCTTTCTTGTTTCAATTGTCTTCGCGAGCAACATGTTGCCCGCGAGCTGCAGGTTGGGTGGGCCCTTTGTAGAACCAGATTTGGTCGGTGTCCAAAATTCAAGACTAGTTCTCGTTCATGCGCATGGCGCACAGACATCTAGGTTTAGAAACAGTAACTTCAGTTCCTGACGTTCTAATTTAAGCAATGTCTGGAAGATGGCTCTCGAAGGAGTTTATAAGCTTTCGTAGGCCGGAATTACATGCCGCATGCAATACGTGATTTTAAGAACGTGGAAGGAATTGACTAGGTTAATGGTCCTGGGTCTTTCTAGGAGAGTAGTAAAGAAACACGCCTCTTTTATGCAACCGTATTTATTATCGCCTACTGTTGCTTCGTATCCTGAACCTGTTTAGTCCAATCCACTTCTTCATGTACTATTTCTTTAAGATTCAATTTAATATTATTATATAGTATTTTCACCTACGCATAGGTTTCTCAAGATTCTTTGAAGTTTTCCAACTGAAGTTTCTTTTACATATTTATCTCCTGCGTGCATCGTTTATCGCATTAAATAAATCAGATAATTATTCGAGATTGGCTTAGCTCGTTGATGAACGCAACACGTTTTAATTTTGAGATTTTGTAACAGTTTTTTGACAAGCATGTGTTGAGAACTAAAGCGATTGCTACTTGTGTGGATGTTTTATTTCCACGCCTGTCTGTTCGTCTATTCGATTGCACGCATCATACAGCACGTTAGTCTGAGTGACAGAGCTGGCAGAATTGGAACTTTTTCCAACCTTTAACTCGTCATGGTAACATCTCAGTAGAATCCTTAGGAAAATGCTTACATCGAGATGATGGGAAAGTATAGTTTCCATTTTAAATTCCACAAATCTTCCCCAGTTAAGAATTTCATTCGCTTTGAGGAATGAGACACGCAAGTCTTGCTTTTAAATTCTAATAATTTACTGTTATTTTAATTATTTTGGCTAGAGTGTTCATTATTAAATAGCCTATATTTTACTTAGATATTTAGTGTTGGTTTATTTATTACTCTTGGAGTTTACTTTGCTTCATACAATTGCATTCATTTGGGAGAGGTGTCTTCGAGTATTGGGACGTATGTAGCCCTGCAAGATAACTTTAGAATCATGTCAAAAGTCTATGTTATTGATATTTAAAAACTCGGTTCATACCACTGCCATTACGTCTTTACTAATGTTAGTTGTTTTCTACATCCAAGAAAACGCTTGTCTGCATGCTTGAAGTAAGATTCTGTCCCTCCAGTTTACTTTTGTGTACAGTTACATTCACTGTAGGTTCTCACAGTGGCGAGTAAGAAGATTGTTTAACTTCATGTGTGTGAGGTACACATGTTCCACCGAGTATTTTGAGATAAAGATGTGCAGGCACAACAAACGATCCTTGTTCTTGGAGTTGCTGGACGGTGGCCCATCTGCGCGGAAGTTGTGTGGACTAATGTTTTTTATGTAAATGACGTAACATGGCCGAACCAGTTACGTGACAATTGGCACCGTTCGGCTGAACTCCTCGCGTCGGAAATGGCGTCTGTCCAGTATGAAATGAAACAGGCGTATGATGGTTCAAGTCAAGTTGTCAAGCCGCTAATTAACACTTGTCATTAATGAAGACAGCATGGTGGAACTGACTGTCAATTGCTTCTGTCAGGATGCAAGTTTTGCTTTTGTTTATCTTGTGCTAGGACTGTTTGCCTGGTTGGGGTAGCATTGCTGTCTCTGGGTAGTGGGACGATGCTCGGACTTGTTCATACTGTAATTACACGAATAAAAAACTAACAAATAACATGTAAGGGAATTTTAGTACTATATTAAACAGTTTTGTATGCCCTTTGACTTTATACAACAGAATGTTTTGAATTCTTTAACCCTGCTTGTACATGTACACGCCTGTCTCTGATAATCAAGTCTACACGTTTTATGTTTCATATAATTCCAAGTGTAAACAGCGGTAATTTCCTTAAAGAGCGTTAACAAGCATCTTGGTAATGGTAAAGCGTTGTTTTTGGTGGCTTGTGAGACCCGAGCGAATTTGGCGAGAAAGGCGAGTTTGTCTAGCTGTGTTAAGGTTAGGTTAGGCTTGGTTAGGTTACGCAAGGTACTTTACGTCAGGGCAATTAAGTTTTGGTTGCTTTGTTTTGCGTAGGGTTGGTTTAGATTA
Organism: Zootermopsis nevadensis; assembly: GCF_000696155.1. Next base: position 925,424 of record NW_019060000.1, on the reverse strand, counting down.
AGTCAGATTGGATTTAGTTGGGCTAGGGTTTGGTTAGGTTAGATATGTCAACCATTATCCACGTTTTGGCGCTTGGCGTCGTGATAGTTTTCTTCTCTATACTCGGCGTCGGTTTGCTAGTGTTGTATGCTTCCCGAGGCTCATTTCTGCTGTATTCCCAGTTTTGACTATGCGTCATGACGTTTGGCGTCGGTTTGCCAGAGTCTTGTGCCATCACTGAGTTTATGCATGCTGTGTATATTTACGAAGAAATTGTCCCTAAACCCAAAATCTTTACCGACACTCGAACCAAGGACAGTTTTTTGGTGTTTGTGATCTTGGTTCCTGCAATCTTCTCCGAAACGAACAAATCTGCCTTGGCGCCGTTCCTCATGTTTGCTTAGTTTTGGACGTGCGTAGACCTTCCTCGTCAGGACTCGAACCCAAGGAAGTTTTTGGAGTTGTGGCCCAAATTTGGTGCTAATCGGTATTTTCTCGAAGTATAAGCGAACAAAAACAAACCCACAGTTTCAACTTTGTGATGTATCATACGTAAGGTTATTTCGGCGACATTCGACTTTAAAGAGATAAAGAACATACTAAATGATGCACGACATCACTCTTAATGTTGTGTAATATTTACAGATTTCAGATTATTTGTCGAGCGTGCTACAGATTCTGTTAAAAAGTTTTGGCGTTTTTATTTTAATATTGATTTGTATAGAATTGTTTATACGTTATAGCAGGCCAGTGGATACTGATGGCGAGCAATTTCATAGAGTCGTGTCCAATTTTGCTTGTTGAGTAGGTGAAAATAACAGCGCAAAGACGCTGGTGTTGGTCCACAGACCGAAACGCGTTTGTGCAAGAGTAGTTTGTTATATACAACAATATGTCATAATATCCCAGATGCCGAGTAGTGATTGTTTTATGTTCTCTGAGAGAGTGTACAATGAACACACAATCGGGAGGTGGTCGCGGACCATTCGTTTCATATCTGAGTTCAATTAAATTTGGAATTTGTGTTTTCTAAGTCAAAAGTTATAAAACGAAATTTGTCATGGTTCATGTTTGTCAGACGCATCACCCATCTAGCTATCTTTAGAACTTAATGTCTTCAAAAACGGCTAATCATGCGAGAAGAAAGTGATACATGGCTCGTCATTCTGGTCTATACTTGTAATTTTAAAAAAAAAAATTACGTTGTGGATATTAAGGGAACTTAATTTCTGGGTGTGTGATGTTATAGTGATATTGCCTAGTCACAGTAGCTTCGTGTGTCTAATAAATTAACAAATTGCAGTACATCTTATGCTTGTAATTCATTCCAAGCCTCTTCACGATATAATCAAGACCAAGGTCAGCTGATTACCGCGCTGAATGCTTGGTTGGCAATGTGATGAGATCTGCAGGCCTATATAGCATTTCTCAGGTTGCCGCGAAACACATCCCCAACCACTATGTCGGCATAGCGTCGCACCCACAGATGGCTTCTATTCTCGGCAAAGCCCCACTCCACATCGTTGCTGTGTGTGTGTTCTGTGGGCAGAATGCCAGAAGGGTCTTGCAGCTTCCCCAGTATCGGCACCTTATAACCCTCCTAACCTCCCAAACTGGTCTCGCCAAATATTTATAAGGTTCACTTAAACAACTCACTCGTTAAATTGATGTGAAGTCAAGTACTAGAATGTGACTGCTTTCATTTGTTCCTTTGTGCAGCTTTGCATTCCAAGTAATTAGTTCTGTGAGGTCGCCCAAAGATTTTGTATTTCATTGAGGTGTTTGGAATGTAATGAGTTTTCTTAATTGGATGACCGAATGGACTCTCCTAAGAGATTGAGTTAGCTGAAATTAAATTCCTGAAATCAGTGACTTGATTTGCCCACCTACAGTTTAAGACAAATACAGAGAGACGGAACCATTTAGAAAACCAAGCTAGAAATTGTTATGAACGCGTTTTAAGAATGGACGAAATTAGACTCTTCAAAGATACGTTGAAATTACAAACCAGAAAGATCTGATGGACAAGATTTATTTGAGAGCGAAGAGGCCAGAATGCCTAATCCTTGAATAAGAATAAGAATATCGTGCACAGTACTTCAGATCATCATTGTGAAACCAAGAAAGTTATTTCATAGTACACGTTCTTTTTTAAAAATTTACAGTTTTGTAGATGGCCAAGGAATCCAATCCCTGCCATGTCCAACTCGAATTGCTCATTTAATTAATCTTCTATATTTAGGTCATGATGGAATCATTTTATTCTAACTATTGCTAGAGCCTCTATAGCACCCGTTAGTGGTAATTGTCTTTGATTAACTGTTTGGTAGATTCTTCAAGCCCAAGACCCTTTGTGACCTTTCGTATAAATTAGCTTTCACAGTAAGGCCTCACATTGTCATCATGCTTTTCATTTCTGAATATTTTACTTACGTATCAACTACAGATATGTAAAGGACTGTATATTGTTTCTTGATTAATTTCATGATGCTTTATCAACTATAGGATAAATACAGGCAATGAGAAAAACTGGATTCGTGATTGAATTGAATTTAGAAAGTGTTTTAATATTTGTTCATTTTCCAAAACACTAAATATCCATATCAAGATGGAAAACATAGCAATTTTACGAATTCTCTAGCATCAGGTGTTTAAAAACAGAATTCGCGAGAAAATAATCTTTAATAAGATGAGCAAAGTAAGAAGGGGCTTCAGGATGTTAAATAACGAGGGGTTCGTGGTAAAACAGCAAGGGAGTTTTATGGACTTGACAGGTAGTTCGGAAAAAATGGAGACGAGAAGGTCACACAGAGAAGATTGAGGAGATGGAAATGTAATATGTTCCAAGGCTTTCTTTCCTCTTTAGCTTAAGTTAAATTCCAAAAACATACCATAAATTATTCCACGAATGCTTTCCTCCAAACTCGTCATCCATAATCATTATGTTACTTCTCGTGTCTCGCTGTATAACCTTTGTTGTTGGAACATCGTTAAATATACGAATAGATATACATTTATGTGTTCCAAAACGCAAGTAGTGTTGCTGTATTAGTTCAGATCTACCTTCAGTATGTAATAAATCTTATGATTTTCTCTTGTTGAAAAGCCGTTGGTTTATCAACATATTCTGCTTGATCTACGATGCATAATTTAATGCAGTCTATTGCTGCATGCTAGAGTAAGCATGTCCTACAACTTGTGACACTCTGCCCACGCATGATTGTTTATATCCATTCGCCCTTACGTATTTCTTCGTTGTTCTTTTCTTTCACCAAAAATCCCTTCTGAGTGGTTAGCGCCTCCATTTTCATATTCTGGAGGGCCCGAGTTTAAATCTCTGCCCGGTGATTGGCCTTCTTGATTGATCCTGACTTGAGTGTTTTGTGAATTTCCTCAGTTCCTCCAGGCAGATGTTGGGATATTATTCCTACCTTAAATTAGGCCATGCTCACTTCCTTTTCTATCCTTTCAAATTCAGAATTCATCAGTCATCTTATCTTTCAGCACTGTATATTCTCAGCTACTACAGAGAGTCATTGAATAAAGCACACATAAAACAAATAAATATATTTTCTTTCTTTTCTTTCATTCTTATTTTCTTTATTTGCCATCATGATCAAACTGGCTCTGGGATCTACCCAGTGTCCCACTCCGTAGGCACAATCTCTAGAAATAGGGAAGGTGAATGGTGCATGGGGCTGATCATGTACCTCCATATCTAGAATCAAGATTAAGAATGCAGGAGATTTGCCTCCATTTCTCCTACACAGCTTAGTGCTTTGGCACTGTGACAACTTTTGTTTTGCTGAGGGAAATAGGTTTTGAGAGTAGGAGGTGGGTGGAACTTGCGCAAGATTGCGTCCAGTGGTGGGCTCTCATAAGCACTGTTAAACCTTGGAGTTCTAGTACTAGACAAGTCTGCCATGGTAAACAGATGGTAGTGGTTCACATTTGAAGAGAAACATGAAACAGCTGCACATGCAGATATGATGGTCAGAAACAGACCTATTAATATGAAACAAAGGATTGCTTTTGCATATTGAAGCCCATGGCAAGCCATGCACAGGATGTTGTTACTTTGTCAGTCCATACATTTGTTAGTGTATTACTTGAAGATTGCATGTCAATCTCATTTGTCATTAAGCAGTTTGGGCTGTGACAGCTTGTAACCTGGCCGAGGTTCAAAGAGGTAGGGTGTGGACTGATTTCACCTGGCTCAGGATAGGGTCCAGTTGCGGAATCTTGTAAGCATGGTAATGGACCTCCAGGTTCCATGGAAGAATTTCCTGACCAGCTGAATGACAGCTTCTCAGGAAGGGGTCTGTTTCATAAGTGATCTTAAAAAAAGTCTAGCTGTTCAAAGATTTATCAAACATTCAAGATGATCCTACAGTGAATAGTTCTAGTGGTTATTCATTTATAACTGGTGCAAATTCAATCACGCAAATTTTACAACACTCTGGGTTGTATAACACTGCATAGTCATAATTCTTTGTCCTCGTATGTCATTGAATATTCATCACATTGAGATATGTTTAAAATAAGAATTGTAGTTTCTAATTTTGTACTTCTTACTTGGTATTGATGTTATCATGGATTACCATGTCTTTGAGAAAGCAATACATAAAGTTTGTTTTGAAATTTATGTAAAGAAGTGGTTATCTTGTACCTCCAAGTGTCAAAATTAAATTTACCTGATAATACTAAATGTTGTAATTGCCCTGAGGAATCAAGAAAAGTCATTAAAAGTTTGCTAAGATATACAGTTTTAAGCCTGGTACTCCAAGTAACAATTTATACTATTTTATGGCATGATTAAGAATAGATGCGATGTTTTAAAATACCAGCATAAGTGGGCGTTATAATGATGGTTACATGCCAAGATTCAAATAGCATGTACAGGTGTTACATAATGATTAAAACTTTAGTGTTGACCAGTATGTTTCAGTCATCAAATAATCAGAAGAAAGTGCCAGACAATAAACATTTGTAATGAGCCGTTAAATTTTTAATTGGGTAATGTAATAGCACCCTGAAGGGGTGAGAGACGCATACTTTTGGCATTCTCTACACTGAAATACACTTTTATAAAATTTACCAGAATGGCTTATCATAAAAAGTATCTATGATATGAAATGTGCAACCCATGAAGGTCTGTAACTTTTATTTTAAGACCAAATTGTGTGATTTTTATGTTGCACAAAATACACTAGCAACAGTTTGGATGGTCCAGGATTGCTTCTAGCAGCAAAATCCCGTAGTCTTCATCCCTTTAAATGTTTCCTTATGCATACCAAGGGTATTTATAATTATAAATTGATGATGTATATATCAGGGAAGTTTCTCCTGCATTTCTCTTTTTCCTTCCAGGTACCACATTTGACGCTTATTCTTACCCATCTACACCTTTATACATAACACATTGTTTCTTAGGCTGTACCATAGTACTGGCAGATAGTCACCAGTTTCTCATCACAGAGACCTGGGTTTGCTCCTAGGTCAGTCTGTGCAAGATTGGCAATGGACAAAGTGGCACTGCGACAGATTTTTTTCTGAGTCCTTTTTTTCCCCTTGTCAGTATCATTCAACTATTGCTGCACATTTACTTATGTCATCTGGGGGGTGGACAGGGAACCCATCAGCAGTTGTGGTTTCAGAGATGTAGTCATTGTGGCAATACATTTCTTTCCTTTTGAAAGGAAAGAAAGCTGATGTAACTGTTCATCTAAAATTGAAATAACTACAAACATGCATTTCTTCAGAGATAAACATATCAGTTTACCCATATTATTATTTTTGCATGCATGCATATTCCAAAGTTGTTCTAAAACTAGAATTTGGGTACCATTCTAAATTAAAATGAAAGTCTCAGTTTGTAGTATTTACTTCACATATCAAATTTTGTTTAAGAAAAAATTATAATATAATTGTTTATTTGTTAGTTGGCTTGTTTATATTAATCACATTAAAATATACTGGTAAAATACCCCTCCTCTCCTTTCTGACATACCACCCAAAACATTTTGTATACTCTACACAGGTTCTTCAACCACAGTTTGAGAACCATCCTGAACTGAAATTCTCCCAACTACTTGGAGTGTTCACTACCCACACAATCATATTAGTAAAAACTCAGTTTCTTTTGTTACCTTGTTTGTATGCTGTTATTTCTTACCTTAAATCAAGATTAATGAAGTATGCTGTTTTGTTGCTGTGTAGCCATTTCCATTTGGCACAGTTTTGCTGTTCTACATAATCCATATTATCCCAGTGGTGAAAGACACCACCACATCTAGTTCTCGTAACTTGAAAATAGAAGGAGATAGACACACACAAATACACAAGCAGTTCCAAGAACTGATTCTATTTT
>NW_019060000.1:866230-919052 GCF_000696155.1 Zootermopsis nevadensis | reverse complement strand
TTGGGATCTACCCAAAGATTTGCAAGGTAGATTCCAGTTAATCCAAAAGGGTCTTGGCTCACTGATTATGTTACATTAGAACAAATTTCATAATATGATTATTATGAGTCTGAGTATTACCTATTTAAAATATTAGCTTACTTGCAGAATCACACTATACATTATAGTGTAGCAATTATTGCTTGTGCTTTATGTTTTTGAAGTCCAGGATCAAATCCCAGCTTTGAAACTGGTTGTCCTGTATTTGTGATTTGTGTAATGCCTACTGGTGAATGCTTTCATAGTACTAAAGTAGGCCATGGCTACAACCACATTATTTACAGTGGATTATTTCACAATCATACTGTCCTTTGGCATATGTATGCTCTGCAGGTATTAGAATCATTCAGCAAAACTCAGTGGTGTAAGTTCATTATTGAAAGTCAGTAGGTACTTAGTTGGCCAAAAAAATAACCTGCTTTTATGAAATAAAAATATTCATCACCATGTTCACAAAAGTCCACCATTTGACCCTCTCCTAAGCCAGTTTCATCCAGCCCCCCACTTCTCTGAGATCCATTTTTAATATCATGTCATCTACATAAAAATGACTGCGGTGGTTTTGGTGTTTTTAAGCATCTGTAACAAGTGTATCATGGGACTGTAGCTACTGTGTGTTCACATTTAAAGCTGTCATGTTAATGTTTTTCTTTCATTGATGTACCAGCCCGTTCCTCTCTGATGTTCAATTGAAGGTCACACAGACTGTGGACTAACTTGGATGCTCCAAGTAATTTTACTGACACAAATTGTCTCTGTCTGGTGTTGGAGCAGAGTGCAAAAGGCTTCTTGTCTCTCAAGGCAAATTTTGGGATAATAGCTTAAAAATAAGCCATGACCACTTCCTTCCACATCATTTTAAAATCATTCATAATAATCCTCTGATTTTGCACTCGCTGCCAACGACGAGGAAGATGGCGAATACCATCAGCTTCACCATCTCCAAATCTTGCCGTCTTCCTCATTGTTGGCAGCGAGTACTTGATACACTCGGAGACTACTTTGACAGTTGCTAGTCTTAATGTAAGAATTCTGATTTAACTCACATTGAATTTTTTTAATCACAATTGAATTTTTCGAGGATTAAAGAATGAAATAAACAGTCATTCCGTAATGTGCCTTTTTTCTTGCCTACTATACCTATACCCATTCACACCTACCTGATCTGACTACGCCAGTCGGAGGAGTATATCGTGCCCTTTCATATGTATATTTTGAACTTTCTTCAATATAACGTGTTTGCCCCCAAAAAATTAGTTGCCATTACTTTTGAAGTAACCCTCGTATGTGTTGTTGCAGGGAAATATGAAAAGGCACAGGGTTTGCATTTCTTAATGAGTAAGTGTGTGATTAATTAGTGTAGCTTACTGTCACATTTAATCTATTTGTTTGTTCAGAAATGGCTGCAATATTAAATAATTATAGTTTTGTTATTCTTTTCAGCCCACTTACCAAAATCAGAGAGTGATCCAGGAAACAGTTACAACTACAAAGACAGCATATCCACAGAGTCCACCAGGAAAGATGGCCTCCTTAAATAATAATCTATCTGAACTAGATACATTATTGCAGGACCTGAGTAATGCTCATTACGCTGGCTATGTAGAGAGGAGAGGTAAGGACACCATACATTGGTAGCGTTATGCTATTTAAATCAGTGTTTATCAGTTCGTGTGAGTCTAAATGTGCTGGTGACATTTTCATTACATATTTAATAGTAGGATACAAATTATAGCATTACTGATTTATTTTTTGTTGTGTTCTGTTTGATGTTTGGAAATATTGGTCACTTGGCAATGCACTGGGAACACCTTTCAAAAGAAAATTATCAAAATTTAATAATATATTTTTTCAAAACATATATGAGTCTGCTCATATTCTTTTATGTTATTTACCCTTGGAATATAACAAATAAAATGTTCCATAATATGCCAAAAGTACACATATAAAACAGCCACACAAGAGCCAAAACTTTTGAATAAATACTTTTTAGCTTTTTCAGTACTTTCTGACATCCTTTTTTTCCCACTTCATTTTAACCATTCTTTTGTTTCGTCTGTTCATTGCCTCTTGCAGTGTACAGTTACACACGCATCAGACATGCAAGCATACACAAAAAACTGATTCTATTTTATCTGTTTATCACAAAACAAATAAACATATACAAGTGTGTCTATAAATGGTCTTTACAACTTTACTCGTGAATAAAAACTTTATGAATATACATAGACACACTTATCGGATTTGAGGTTTTCACGGCTGTGAGTCTGAAGATGGTTGTCTTCCGGGTTGTTGCACCGTGTAATCAAGGTGATGATGGAGGCTGCAAGGACCTCAGGAACATCGGTAAACTATTACTAGACTACACGGCGCAACAGCCCAGAAGACAGCCATCAACATAGACACACTGTTTGAGCGTCATCTGCGAGAGAAACACGTTCTCGGTAGATGGTAGTACCCGTTGTTTTCCAATGCACTACAGCGGTCTCTGTGAATCATGTCAGTCTCCATGCACCCACAGGAAAAGGCACAATGCGGTGAGTGGTTTAATGAAACGAAATCGGATACACAGGTCCAAGGACGTTTCAAAACAACGTATCACAAGACGCCACCATCAAGACCATCGATACGTACCTGGTACAGACAGTTTAAGGAAACGGAAAGTGTTTTGCACAGAGAAATTTGCAAGGCTTCCACTTGTGTCTGATGGAAATGTCGGAAGGGCACGCAGGAACTTTGTCCGCAGTCCACGTAAGTCGGCACGAGCTGCAAATGCCGCATTCGATAGTTCAGCGGGTGTTACGGAGACGATTGTGCCTGTATGCTTACAGATTGCAAGTGGTGCAGGCAATTACGCCTGTTGTTAGGGTAGCACGTAAGGAATTTGAATTGACCGTGTTTGAGAAACTTGGACGAAGACAAGGAATTCTCGAGGAAGATCATGTTTTCTGACGAGGCTAAGTTCCACGATTCAGGTAAGGTAAACAAACAACGTACGCATCTTGGGATCAGGATCAGAACACCCTCATGCTGCAGTTGAACACATGGAGACAAGCCTGTTTCACGATCATTTGATCGGACTATTTTTCTTTGCTGAAGCGACTGTGACATCCAGCAATTGTTCATCTATCTGTAGTTGCAAGAACTGAAGCCTGGCGTGTTTTTCCAGGAAAACTGCGCACAACCACACGAGCTTGATTGTGCGTGCATCTCCTATTCAGTATAAACTAAATCGATGGAATGGTCATGCTTTTCCCATCTCTTGGCTGGCCAGATCACGGATATCACACCCGGTTTAAATACTCGGAAGGCCGACATCAGTGATTTAAAGGACAGAATTGCAGATAACATAGCAACAGTTGACGTTCACGTGCTGCAGCGTACATCGGTGGAGCTTTGAATATAGTTTGGATTTTGTACCTGATATTGACAAATGATGCCCATGTTGAATGCATGGAATATTCAAAACAAACTTTGAGAGTTTGTCTCGCAGATGACACTCAAACAGCGTGGCTTTGTTTTTCATCAAGTATTGACGAATAAATTTGTATTGATAATTTTTTATATGCTCTGTATATAAATTTTTGAAATAACAGCTCTTGCTTGTGTTTTGTAAGTTATGGTATCTTGTGCTTCGGGTGGGGGGGGGGGGGGGGGTGAGACAAGTTATAAATATTTGAAAATAAACGTCTAAGTTGAATATCGAGATCTGAAGGGTATAAAGGAAAAATTGTAATATTTTAAAATATCCCATAACATTTATCAGGGGATAGTATCATGTTTAAATATAACACAAGTGGTCTTATCTTTGGAAATATTAAAAGAAGAGATTTTAATACACGAGAAGAAGTTGCGTGAAAATGAACTGTATGATTTAACTCTTGTCCTAATATTGTTTTAGTAAAATCAAGATTTATGCTGGAATTGTAGCTCAGATGGGTGTGGCAATAAATAACTATAGTTTAGTGGTGTATAAATATTCAGAACTGATGGCTTGAAACTAAAGAATGGAGTTGAGAGGATAATATGGAAATCAACGTAAGGAAATAGATTTTGGTAATATCAGTCAGATTGATTTGGCTTGGGATCAAGTCATTGGCAATCATTTGGGTTTATGGCATTTGGTCTTCTGCTATATTACCATGAGCTTCAAAATTATCAAGAGGTATGGAGTACCTTACATATTTTTTTATTTTTCACCTAGATGTTAGCCTTGTAAATGGCTCCCCTACTGCAGCAATGGTCACAAAGTCAAGTCATGAATCTAGGGTACGGCCTTCTGTGGACAGTTTGCTGGATGAGCTTAATACAGCTGTTCCCAATGGGTAAGTAGCCCTCACAGTTTTTATGTATTTTAATATACAGATTGGTACATGCACAAAATTCTCAGTAGTTTGACAGAAAAATGTAGGTATAGTTTTATAGTCACCACCTTGAATTAAATACTGTGACATATAATTTGAAGATTAAAAAATGTCTGTATGTATTTAAGCGATTTGTTATCCCTGTGTAGTTTGCTTTATACAAACAAACTTATGTCATTTAAGGATCAGTGAAACAATAATTGTCATATATTTTAAATGGCTGAATGAGATAAGATATGCATACAGAAATAAGCTATGGTGATAAACTTCCAAGTGGCTGCTTGGAAGACCAAGAAAGAGAGTAGAGTAGAGTAGAGTTTATTTACATTCCATAGATCCTTCTTAGGACTCAACCAAAGGATGTAGAACATGTCATTTCATACAATACGTATACATACACTTCAGAACTTTCAACACAAGTACATGAACGTATTTCACATATCAATGTACATAAATTTCAGATTCTGCAATACAAGTATGAAAAATAATTTTACAAATTAATATACATAAACCTCAGAATTTTAAATATGAATACAAAACTTGCTTTACATACACATAGATTATGGATATAAAGCTTAAACATTTTCAGCAGAGATGAAATCATCTACAGAATAGAAGGAGTGAGTAAAGAGGTAATCTTTCAATGCAGGCTTGAATACCTTTATATCATAATTTAGACTTTTAATTGTTGGTGGAAGATTATTAAACAACTTGATACCTGTATAGTACACTCCGTTCTGATATTTAGTAAAGTTAGCATTTGGCACATATAGATCATGTTTACGTCTTGTATTTAAATTATGTACATCTGTATTTCTTTTAAATTTATCCATGTTTTCCACCACAAATGATAGCAAGCAGAGTATAAATTCACTTGCAAGTGGAAGTATATTAAATTTACGAAATAATTTTCTACAAGATACCCTGCTTTTGACACCGGCCATTATTCTAATTATTTTCTTTTGCATGTAAAAAACTTTATTACTGTCTGTTGAATTTCCCCAAAAGATTAATCCATATGACAATACAGAGTGAAAGTAAGATGTGAGGGTAATATTATGATAGATCGTAGAGAAATTGATTGCGAGGATGTCGAGTGGATTTAACTGGCTCAGGTTCATATCATGTCATGTAGTGGATTCTGTTTCTAGTGTGTTAATGTGCTGGATACTTAAAGCTTTGTTTATGAAATCAGAGTTTATTCTTAAACTTTGAATTGGAGTGACTAGATAAATCATGAATGGGATGTCTTGATTTACTTTGTTTAAACCTTGTCTTTACTATACCTCCATTCAGTACTGTAAATTTTTAATATCCAGGTAAGACATAAGGAATTTACATTTTTGGTGTGCTGTTTTTATTTGAGGATGCAGATCTCTCATGTTTATGTTATATCCCCAAAGTAAGTGTGTCACAACTGCAGTTGTGGCCATTATTCATTCTAATTATTTGTGCAGGCATAAAAATAAAGTAGACATAACTTAGGTCAAACAAAGGTGATTCTAAAACAAGAATCATAGAGAATTTGAAAGAGGTGATAATTTTGGTTGGATGAAAGAGAACAACACTTTTTTAACCTGTGTTGGCAGTGGGTCAGAACTGTAAGAAAAATAGGTTTGACAAGAAACCAAGTCAACACAACACTTTTCATAGTAGTAAGATTGGTATCACTCTTGTTGATGTTTCTTGTTAGCTAAATTGTGCATTTGCATTCAGTGTCCATTCATTTGTTTCGTTTGGAATGAGACAGTGTAGAAAACTATCATAACGTTTTCTACTCACTGCACAATATCTAGGTACTTGAATCCCATACAGTATCAGTTTTCAGGTCTCTGCCACGTACATGCAGTGTGAGCTGGTGAAGTTAATAAATAACAAGGTGGAAGGTGTACTTCTGTGGGTCTTAATGTTACTTTATTGCAGGTACAAAAAAAATCTTTCATATTTTCCATATTGGACTGGATATATATGGCAGAAATAAGCACTTTATTTTCATAACCTAGCAAGTCTTTCCTGTATTGCAGCAGCTCACTGTTTTTAATACACCTTTTTCAAAGCACCATCCCTTTTCACAACAAATTCACAGTTTCTGTCATCCTACTGCACTATTGTAGCTTTTAAATCAGGACATTGGTGTCAGACTACTTGCTTCGATCATATATATTATCAGGTTCATACACATTTAATTTCGTGCTAGTCACTGCTGTATCAATGGAAATATAATGTGGTAATTGTAGTTTACAGTATTGCAATATATTTTAATTGATATTCTATTATTGACAAAACTAATTAGGAGTAAATTAATGCAGTCTCTCATGCATTTGTTTAAGGAAATGAAAAACATTTCAGAGCAGCATCTTACAACTTGTGTCCCATTTCTTGTAAATGTCATAAATTTTGTAGTGACATCAGTTTCTTCCATATTCCTATAAAATTCCCATTAAAAATTGCAGTTATAACTAATGTTTTGTTATAATTTGTATATAGTTGCAGACTGGTAATGTTGAAAATTTACTGAATATGCTCAGTTGTGTGAATATGTATTGATATTCTATTATGCTATACAAAATACCATGTGTAATTTCAAGTGAAGTGAACATGGTTGGTTGTATGAGCATAAATTATTACTTGTATAGCTCAGTTAGCGAAGTGTTCAAATTGCTCTGGGATGCATCCAGCCTAATATTCAGTGGGTATTTTGGATTCCTATTGCAGGTTTAAATCAGCCAGAGCATAAAACTGTCCAGTCACTTTTATGTAGTCAGTGTCAAGATTAAGAGAAACTGGGGCATGCCCTGTGTGCCTTCATGACATGCTGCTTCACATTTTACATTTTAGAGCATGTTTTGTTTCTTGTGTAGGAAATGGCACATTGCCAATGCATTGCATATCTCACTTCCTTGTTTATATAACTCTTAAAGACATTGAAGAGTTGAAGTTCATGAAGTGGTTTAGTGATGAAAATAAATGTGTTGCTCGGCTACTGTGTGTTTCTCTCTCTCAAATCCAACGTCTTGTCAGATATGTGATGACATGATATAGTGTCTTCTTGACATTCCATTCATACTTTCATGGGAGTATTTGCAGTATGTTCCTGTGTCTTTCTACACCGCAGTATTCCTGCCGATATAGTCCTTCTGACCATGCCTGGAGGTGTCTGCACTAAGCCGTATAGAAGTCATCATTCTTTGACCGCCTTAAAACAGTGTTGATAGGACTGCTGCCTCCTACCAGAATTTCACCATATCTGGCTACCCTCACTTAGTTTAGCCTGTAGGCCGATACAGTTGCCCAGGGTGTGGCACTTGGAGCCATGAGTGAGAGGTGGGTGTCCCCCAAGGACCAGTTGCTGCTGACCATCTCCCGTCCTTGACGCTTGATGCGACTGTCAGAGCAAAGGGCACTACCTCTATGTCACATCCCATACACATGTGTGTTTACAATTCTGTAATATCATACATTCTCTCAATAAAAACAGAACATTACCCATCTATAAATTTATATGTTGTGTTGCCTGTCGGTAATGAGAGTGACTGCAGATCGGAGTACTGAGTATAGGTATCTGCAGTGCTTTCGAAAATTCTGTTCTTAATTGTGCGATTCAAAATTACTATGGAAGCTACGAAGGGTCTTATTTGCTGGCTACTAATTGCAGTATCAGTCATGTAACTGTGACTTATATATCTACTTGGTGCCAAGGTGACAAATACTTTGTGGCAAGTACGCATTCTGGTAGTGCAGTACTGATTCTATTTTTCCTTATTATTTAACTTGTTATCCTTTTAAATTCTATTAGCACTTCTAAATACTAAGGTTTGTTGTGATTTGTTTATCTTTAACCATACATGCAGACAGGCAAGTGATTAGAAGAACAAACACATTATTCATTAATGGAGATAAATATGAAATTTTCTCAGCTTGTTAATTTAAAATAGATCTATTATATATGTGGACATAACAGTGAATGCAATGTGATGGATATATGTCGTAGCTTAAAAAAGTTTCAGGATGGGTGCCATTTCTCAAATGTGCAGGCATTGAGAAGCCCCTTCCTTACATGCAGTTGCCTAAAAATACTGTCCATTAGCAGATGTACCAGTATTCATACAGTTGCTTAAATTAGTTTTGAAAGCTGCCATTGTGACTTCTTGCAACATATCCAGTTCTTCAGCCACAGAAATAGGTCAAAATCTTATGGTGTGAGATTAGGAGATAGCAATGGGTGAAGTGAATGGCTGCTGCCCAAGTGGAAATCAATGATCCTTTGACTGTCCACATGCCAGGACACTTCAAGTAATTTTATTCTGTAGATGGTAAGCACCTCCTTGTGTCCTCTCTCTCTTCAGACAATAGTATCCTCAGGAATAAACTTGAAGTGCATGATGCCATGCCAGATGGAAGAGGTTTCCATCACCTTGCCTCTGAAGGAATTCTGCTGAATCATTATGGTTCTCAATGGTGATGGTAACATTTACATGTATGATTGTGCACTGATTGTCTCATCACTGATACTCATGTGGTCAATGCAAGTTTCTGTGTCAGCTTTCTTATCAGGATGTGTTGGCAGATGCATTACATCTTTAAATCCTTATGAAGAATGGAGTGCTGGCTACCAACAAAAATTATATATTTCTTTGTTATCATCTCTACTATCTGAAGGCTGTCAGAGTGCACAGTGTCTTTCACATCGTTGTTTTTCTATAATATTTCAAGCTGCCTGCAGCATAGGTCATCTGTCTAAAGTCCTGTTCATCCTCAGAAATATGATGCTACTCAAACATCATGAACTAGAACTGTGTTTGCCATAAATTCAGAGTGTCTGCAGGGTTTGTGTTGCCAGGTTTTTTTTCTGGAAAAATTTGATGTTAGCCCAATGTTCAAGATGATCCATTTTCCCAGTTAAAATCCCTCCTTGCCCTGTGGTGTTCAGTGAGACACAACTGCATTTCCTATTCCAATAGCAGTTGAACTATTCTACTAATTGTGCATAAGAGCTGACATGCATAAACAGGCTGTAGTATATCTTATACAGTTTTGTTCTATGTTTACACTTCTGCTGTGTCAACACTAGTGAACTTCCAAAGACCATCTAATTAAATACTGCTTCCTCTTTCTTACTAATTTAGCATGCAATTATTCTTGTACCACCATACACTGTAGTGCACAGTTCAGTTCATAATGTCATTGATAACCTGCATACAGTCCATCTAATCTTATTCTCATTATATACCTTATAAGCATGAGAGGTTTGATTTTCACTATCTAGATAGTTGCAGATCTGCTATGATCCGAAATTCATCATTTCCAGGACATACAAATTTTCAGGGTTAATCTCTTTAGGAACCTTTCAACTTTGAAGCTGTGTACTCCTCTGGTAGTAAACTCAGACGTTTATCACCTCTTTTACCTAAAGTCCACCACTGTTCAATAACACTAAGCCATTTTCATCCACTTCCCACCAATATATTTTCTGAAGATACTCCTGAGTTCCCAGGATTCCAATTGGTCACTTTCCATTAGGTTTCTGCATCAAAATTAGTTTTGGCTTTCTGATGTGCCATCTGTACTATATATACCTTGAATAAAATTAACAGTACTAACCTGTATATACCACAGAGGTTTCCATAATGTCATATCCTAAATTTTCTAGAAACTGTCTATATTAGGACTGTAGTTTCCTAAGCACTTTGCTTTCATACACTTATAATTTCTGTTCTTCCCTCAGAGAGAAAAATGGGATTCTTCGATTGATTCTTCATGATTCAGATGAAGAGTTCTGTGACTGTTTTTTGTGTAATTCCTGAGATTAAGTATTTATGGTACTTTTTCAATGTGAAATGATCAAAAGTTAATAAATAAATTGTCTCTTTTTCTTGATAGGGAAGTGGGCGACGGTCGTCATGTGACTCGAACAATCGCAGTCCATGAAACACAGGCAGAAATGGGTTATCCTGGTGCTTCTAATTCAGGTGCATCTTCAGCTACAAAGGAATTGGATGACTTGATGGCATCTCTCTCTGATTTCAAGGTAAATAAGGAGCCATACACATGCAAGATTTGTTCAACTAAGCAGGCTTAGCTCAGAATAACATGAACATTTTTTCTGCTGTCTGTGTCCTTTCCTTTTCAAATGACATGTGACAACACTAGGCAAATAACAAAGCTTAGCTTTGAGAGCTGCATTGCTGTTCAACTCATTTCTCACTTTTTCACTTTCTCTGAGGTACGGTATCAACCCACCTTTGATTGCTGTTCCTTCTTAATATTCCCCTGCAGGGACTATGAAGACTCCTCATATTATAGTAAAATGTAACTAGTATTATGTACCAAAATATGTTACTCTGCAAATAAATACAGCAGCTTTTAGAACAAAGGTTTATATGGCCACATCTTCCAAGAAAATAGTGTTATGTTACTACACATTCACATTTCTGTCACTGATTTTGTAATTTGGCTAATAATAAATCCATGTTATATTTTTTAATTTTTATTAGTTAAAACTATAAATGTCTTAGTGGTAACTAATGTTCTTCCTCCAACACTAATGTGGTTACATCATTTCTTTTTATGTGATACCCCCATTTCCCTTCACACATTTTGACAAAGCAGTTTGTAATGTTATGAAGGCAAAGGAAGGGGTATACTTGTTCCCAAGAGTTGGTGGCTCTCTTGGCAGAACTTGATTGTGGATGCAGGAGGAGAAGTTGGCCTTCTCTCATATATAGCAGTAGCCTGTCCTTTCTTGGCCCACATGTCTGTTGGATGCTAGAAATAGTTTGACATGGGTGGGGCCAGTGGGGTGAGGGGAAGCAGCATTACTTCACAAGCACCACACTACTTCCTTGCAGCCAGGTCTTCAGTCAGTCAGCACACGGGCAGGAAGTTAGACTGACTGTCAGAGCGGGTCTCTATCCTACAAGTTTCCTCATAACATAGTGCGCTTAGACAACTCCTTTCTCAATTACACAGTACTAAAGCAACATCATCACTAACCACCATAGCCTTTCTTTTATACTAAAATCATTTCACAAATACTGCATAAGCATGTTTCAATTCTTCCTGTACATACATTTAATACCTCAGAAAAAAATAAGACATGCATTTACCATGTATAGTTTTCTGCTTTTCAGTAGAAGTGTGTTGTCTATTGAAGGTATATTGTTTTAGTGAACCCAGATGCTTTTTCCTGTATTTTATTATGTTTTCTGCCTTATGTTATTGTACATTTGTATGTAGTGCTATATTACTGCTGATTGTGTCAGTTTTATTGATCTCATTCTTATCCTGCCTATAGCCCCAGCTTTCTTTAATCAAACCAAAATCTGCTATTAATGCTAAATGTACACAGGAACGTAATGTTATGAAATTTTTTTCTCTTCAGATGATTTTTTTTTTCATATTTCTGACCATATAATTTGTTACAGATTAATGCTAGTACCCATCAGCACCAAACTGTGACAGACTCGCCTTACGCAAAGCCAAACAAGGCAACCAAGAGCTCACCAAGTCCACAGCCTACAGCAAATCTCCAGACTCAGCAATTGACTACATCAGTGGTGCTCCCTACTGGTGGAAGTGGAAAACAGAACCAGTTGGATTCCATGCTTGGCAATCTTCAGGCAGACATGAGCCGTCAAGGTGTTAACACTACGCAGAAGGGCTGCTGTAATGCTTGTGACAAGCCCATTGTTGGGCAGGTACATCTCTCCTTTCTGTAGACTTGACATGTATTGAGTGAAATTTCACATTTGCAGAATTTAAAGAATATTCAGTTTGAAGGCTTTATTTAACAGTGTTAGGTAGCATAGACATTGCTAAGAAAGACTTCCCTCTACTCTAGTTCAACAGATTTTCTTTGTTTCAGGTGATAACAGCATTGGGAAAAACCTGGCATCCAGAACATTTCACATGTACCCACTGCAACCAGGAGCTGGGTACCCGCAACTTTTTCGAGCGTGATGGCCATCCATATTGTGAGCCTGACTATCACAACCTGTTTTCACCTCGTTGTGCGTACTGCAATGGGCCTATTCTTGATGTGAGTCATATAAGAGCTCTAGCAGAGTTATGGAAATATTGTGATTATGTTTTTAAAATTTATACATTTATTACGACCATAAGTAGTTCATATAAACATTAGTGCACCCAGAATTGTGAAGAAAAAAGTAAACTTTATTTCATGTTGACCATTATGAATTCTGATTAATAGCGTGTTTTCATGATAATGTTGTTTCATACCTCTCAGAAAAGTTTCTTTTAAATTCAGTGTGAGTTCAAAATATTACAGCCATCACATTAGTCTAAACTTTAAGCTTTAAACTAAACAAAGGATGGAAATAATGGACTTTGCAGAGGCATGAAATGAAATTGTGGATCATATTTGATATATTTTCAGTTTTGGTGGGGTTTTGTTTCTGTAGATGTCAAGTAAAATAATTATCAAAGATAGTAATTAGTAGTGATCATTGAGTTGGAATTTGTATGAAATACATGTGGGTTTTAAAATCAGATTAATAAAAAGTTGATAAAATTAAAGCTTCAAGGAAATTAAAGTTTGAATCTTAAATGCCAACATGAGTCTTATAATCTTTTTAATATTGAGCTTACCCCAAGAATAAAAGAAATCTTCAAAGGTGATTAACTCTAAGAATTAAGAACAAATTCACTTTTAAGTAGTAATATTAGTGTTTTTAAATTATGTATATGGAATGTTGTTTAGGTGTTTTCTACTTTTAACTTTTTTTCAGAAATGTGTAACTGCACTTGAAAAAACATGGCACACTGAACATTTTTTCTGTGCCCAATGTGGGAAACAATTTGGTGAAGAAGGATTTCATGAACGGGATGGCAAACCGTACTGCAGGGATGATTATTTTGATATGTTTGCACCGAAATGTGGTGGCTGTAACAGGCCAATTATGGAGAATTATATCTCTGCTTTGAACAGCCAATGGCACGCTGATTGCTTTGTCTGCAGGGTAAGTCTTCAACAAGATATGTCTGTCTTGAATGTATGCTATTTATAATTTTTATGAAATGTTGACATTGAGACATAATTATACAAATGGATGGAATTGTAAGTATTGCATTTCTCATCTTTCCCTGGCCTTGTTATGAAATCGTACCAGTGCTTATCTGTAACTAGTAAATTGTATAACTTATTCCTTGAGCATGAAATTAGCAATTAATTCTCAGCATGGGTGAAATTTTCATCTAATTTTTAAATGGTGAATACAAGAATGTGTAATGTATCAAGTAATTTTATTTTATTTTATTTCTGTTCTAGTCAGCAACTCTGGCATCTGTGTAATAATTGTACATACTGTTTTGTTCTTCATATCTGCTATTTTGAAATTTAGGATTGCAAGAAACCTGTATCTGGCAAATCCTTCTATGCAATGGAAGGGAAACCAGTATGCCCTAAATGTGTGGGTGTGGAAGAAGATGAGGAAGATTAAAAGTTGAAAGCAATGCAAATGAAATGGATGATTCATGCCCCTCCCAATATGATGCCCTCCCATCCCTACAAGAAGTTCAATGCAGAAATAAAAGCAAAGCCCTTGTCCACTTCATAAACATCTTATGAACAAAATATTATTTTGTTTGAGTTCAACCTTAAAACACTTATCTCCTGTATTGTTATTGTAATTTTTTATCTTGCAACAAAAGTTTTTTTAATGTCTCAGTGGAAAATTGTTCAGTATTTCTTTACTAAACTCATTCTGTGTGTTAGCAGAAATAAATTTTAATAGAGGTTTATTTTCATGTATAGAAATCATTATCTGTATTTGTATTCAATAAAGAGGAAAAAATAAATAAAAAATGAAAAAATGAAGGAAAAAAAAAAGCTGCATACCACATCTCGTATGTAGTTTTATAGCACAGTTGTGCTCTGACATTCCACATATATTCAGTCATTCTGATTTTATTATAAAGGATATAAATTACCTTATTTATTTTCATGTACTAAAATATTTGCTCAAACATCTGTAGCTTTTGTTGCAAGTTAATGCACTTTTCATGCTGATCTTTCCATGTATGTGTACCTGCACTATAATTTATCTTTGTGATTTAAAAAACTATTCTTGTACAATAGAATTATGGAACTAATTATTTTAGATGTTGCCAGATTGCTTCTTGCATGTACATTCTAGGCATCGTCTTTATGTAATAAATCTTTTATTTCCAGTGATTTTACATTAAGTACCATATCACATAATATTTGATTGTGTACCATAAAAGTTAGTGGTATTTAATGCCATCCTTTAAATTTTCTTTCCTTAAATTGACAATCAAAAGTGAAAATATGTATTCTACACATATTTTTCAAATGCATTTCTTGCTATTTTGTGTACCTTATTGACTGTGATGTTTATTTATTGCAGATACAGATCTGTTATTGCAAAGCTAATTTCAGTGAACAAAGCCAGAAATGTTGTTTCCATACTTTGTTAAATATTCTATATATATGTCGCAAAAGTTAAAATAAAAATTTCACATCTAAGTGAGATTATGTTTTGTATCATACACCACTTTTCTGCATGATTAACCTTTTAAGAGAAATTATCAAATTTAATTTGATCCTCATGTAAATTATCAGTTTCTAAAACAAAAATTAAATTTCCATGACAGCCTTCACTGTGGATTCCTAACTCCAAATTTAATAAAAATTTATTTTTTAGTTTTGAAGTAGAAACATGCAGGCAGATTGTGTAACATTCTCTATATGGACTCTTCTTCTATATTGTTATTGAAGTAATTTAGATTCTTGTGTGTCTCATCACCAAACCACTGGTGAAATTTGTGATGTCACATAGCAGTACTTAATTATACATGTTACAAGTTGGTTGGCAAATGGTATGGATGAAGCTGGATCCCAGCCCAAAACAGAAAGATGTGATTTGTGATTATATGGCTGATGGGAAGGACATTGCTAGAGAATGTGCATGCTCACAGATGCAGAAAATGCAACATCTGAATTGAACAATTTGCAAGACAGATTCCAATCTTATGGTGGCCAACTGAAATTGAAGGTGTGAGGAAACCATTGTGATTTATTTGGCTTAGATCCAGATTTTAGGGTAAAAAATGGCACTTGCTCAAAAAATATTTCAGGCTTTGATCATTGTTTTATTTTCATAACCAGTGGTTATTTCTGTTGCAAATGGGTTTCATTCTTTGGCCAGGTCTAATGTTGATTCTTTACTTAATCATCACTATTAGAGTGTCACTAAGAAAACACAAGTTTTGATATTAAAAGATTACATTTGTAACAGTCTTTAAGAAAGGAATTATTTATAAATCTGCAGACAGTGTGTATACGTGAAACTTGTAACATTCCATTGTTGCGGACTATCAGGTAAACCGATGTAGAAGAGAGATTTTAAAATTATGTAGCAGAAAGTTAGTATTCTACAAGTAGTATTATTAGAGCTGTTTAATCTATAATGTTTAGCTTAGCATTCATTGTGAACAAATAAGTGGATACAAACATTTTTGTGAGAAAATCTCTCAAAGAGACCACTTTGGAGACAGAGGTATAGATGTGGGGATATTATTAAAATGGCTTTAAGGAAGTGGGATGTGAGGATGTGAACTGGATGGACTGAGAATAGGGTCCAGTAATTTGCTCTCATTTTACAACTTTCTAAAAAGTTTCTTCTTTAAAATTCTGTATGTATTTTTAATTCCATTTGAGCTACATGTCCAGTCCATTGTAAACTTGATTTCCCTCATTACACAGACTGTGTGACCTTTATGAGTCATCTAGATAGATCCTTTCTAAGAAATGTCTTTATTAAAATTCTGTATTCATTTCCTGTCTCCATCTGAGCTGCATGTGTAGCTCATTGTAACCAGAATGGGTAGCATGGGTTAAGTCATTGACTTTTGCATTATATTATCTATATTGTTAAATTGACCATTCATCTTATGTCCTAATACTTTCCCAAGCAGTTTGCTTTCAGATATTTGTACTGTGTGATCTTTCCTTACATTTACAATTTAAATACATGATAATTAAGAAAAGAGGAAAGTTAGAAACTAAGAGAAAAAGCTACCAAGTTGTACACTTCTTTCCACCAGTAACTTAACAATTTTTCTAATAATGGTAGACTCAAAAAAGACAATTTTTGTCTTAAATACAGTATGTCTGATAAGTCTGGGGCCATAAGAGAACTCTTTTTTTTTTGGAAAATGCAGAGAAATATAAAGAGGGAAACGTTTCAAACCATGTTCCCAATCTCAAGTGTTTGATTTTTTTTATACGTAGGATGAGTCCTTGTTGCTTTGCACTCCCTGCACAGTAAACTTCTAGCATTTCTTATATTTTCAATATATTCTCCAGAAATGAATGTGATCTGTGCAGTAACAAACACTTTTATGCTTTCCATATCTGCCTTTATAATTCAATTATTAATTTTGATTTATTGTGCATGTTTCTTAGTATTGACTTTTTTTTTGTTTGAGGGATTTTCAGTGACATAAATAATATCTGAGGATGTTATTCTGGGGTGTTACACCATGTGGTCTGGTAGAAGTTTCCAGACGTTTTAGACATACTTGCTGCCTCCATCAGAGCAATGAGTGACTCACCCTGATGATGGAGACAGCAAGCACCTCTGAAATGTTGGTGAACTTCTACCAGACTACACAGAACAATCCAGAAGACAGTGATCTTCATACAAACTGCCATGAGCACTTGAAATCTCTCAAAATAATATCTATTATGTTGTGTAATTCATAATGACTAGATTTTTAATTACAGACTTTTCTGTACTCTTTATATATTTTGTTACTATTTGTGGATAATGTTCATAGAAAATGTATGTTTGCAGTCATCTAGAACGCATTCTTCAGGCCATCGTTTGAAAATTGCACTGTTCCTCCTTCTGTGGTTCCTGAATTTTACTTTTCATTTTCTCCCCCCAGGATTGTCGTCAGCCATTCCATGGAGGATCATTTTTTGATCATGAGGGTTTGCCATATTGTGAAACACATTACCATGCAAAGAGAGGGTCGCTTTGTGCTGGGTGCCATAAACCAATCACAGGTTTGTGCTTGTAAATTCATTACCTATCCATAACAGTTATTATGTAGAATTGTTGTAGCTCTGTTAGAAATAGAACATTGTAAATGGTATTATTTTCTTGAGACTTCTTTACAGTTATAGTTATGACTCTGAATTGTTGCTTGTTGCAGGCCGTTGCATCACAGCCATGTTCCGCAAATTTCATCCTGAACATTTTGTGTGCGCCTTCTGCCTCAAACAGTTAAACAAGGGGACATTCAAGGAACAAAACGATAAACCATATTGCCATGCTTGCTTTGACAAGTTGTTTGGGTGAGCAGAGACCCATATGCTGTACTGGGTTTGTGATCTTGTAGGGTGTTACATTTATCTCTAGCCTGTATTCTTTTATGGGTATCTCATAGTTATTAATAATGTAGGTCTGAATAAACATTTATCAACAGGTGGCTGCTGAACAAATCCAAGGCCATTGAAGCAATAATAACATGATGGCTCCCCCCCCCCCTGCACACTTGACACACCAAATGCTGCAGAAGCTTAAAATTTGCTTTATATGTATACATGTATGGGAAATTCATATACCATTGCATCATTATGTTGATTCATGTAATTATATGAACAGTTGTTCTTGAAGTTTGTGATTTGGTTGATTGCATGTAGAGAGACATATTTCATATTGCACTTTACAAAACTTCATTGTTTACTCCTGGATAAATAGATAATTTATAATATTTTGGAGACTTCAGGTTTTCATGGTATTTAGTGATATACTTATCTCCATTTTTGAGTGATGATATTGTTTTGTGGTAAGTAGGTTTGCCATTCTTTCAGAGAAATTAGTAGTATTCATCTTTAGTTCTTCTTATAATTATACCTTGTATTTAGTGTGTAATTAACACATTTGTCTTTGATAACAACAGTATTTAGTTTTGTAGTCACAGTTTACATGTATTTAATTGTCATCTTCATCATATTCTTTTGTTTAATATTTGACATCGTATCCATTTCTCTATATACTGAATACTCATAGTTGAGGCCATTTACTTCATCTGTACATGGGTCTGAGGATCCAGCACAAGACAAAGTGACTGGTGGCACTGTTGGCCGTATTTATAGTAATGGGCTCTGAGATAGTAGCTCAGTGATGTAAGTATATGAACTAAATCTGCTACCAGTCCCTCTACTTCACTCTGATGATGGGACTTAAAATTTGTCCAAAATGTTGGCAGACTGACCCATTACAATACAGTGTACAAGTGCCCAACCAAAAATGGAAAAAATAAGTATTACATCACGGTGTTTAACATAGTTCAAGATTTAATTGTGTCTCAAGATTTGTATTATGTCTCAGTAATGTTTCTCTGTATGAATTATTGTCAGCTGTTTGCCAGCATAGCAGAAAGACCTTATATTGCATTCCATATATCTTGATACATTATTCAAATTGAGTGTTGTTATTTAAAATACACACTGTTATCTGGATGACTTTGATATAATTTTTGTGCTCTGGTAGAACCTTTAACACATTGAATACTGGTACATACTGACCTTAATAATATCTTGGTTTTCAGTTCAGTCAGTGGGGAGTCATCATAGACATATTTGTTTTCATAGACTCCACTGCTTACCCAGTGGAGTATTAATCTTATGTGCAAGTGTCATTGAGATTCATTTTGTTGATATGTGTTGGCATAATTTTTTAATATGGTGATGTTTTCTTGAAGGAAAATGTTTGTCATGCATTACTTTAAGTAGAATTTATTTTAGTAACGTAAAGTTCATATCATGATGTCCTTTCCGGGTTCCTGTAAAAGCAGTCATTAGATTGCATGTGAACTTACGGATACATAGAAGGAAGACGTTTGGGTTAGATGACCATGCCATCTCTCAGCAAGCATTTTTTATGGATATCAGTTTATAAAAAGCATGACCAACATCATTTTCTCACACAGAGACTTGTCATTTACTATTAGTACAGATGGTTTTAAAACCTACGCTTCATAATCACTGAGAACCATAAAATGCACTATGCTAAAACCAATGCTTGTTATAATCACTGTAGGAACCACATACAAGAAGTCATTAAATATATGGAATAGACATATCAATGATACAGTTTCTTACATCTTTTTTTTCCCATTTGGTGTCTGTCATCAAAATCTATTAGACCTATGTGATGCTACATTTGCCGTATATGATGATTGAATTTATAGAAAATTTTACTGAATATAATTTCATTGTTAAAACTTAAAGTACAGAAAAAAAAAATCAATCATTTTCTTTACAAGAAGCTGCTGTTGTGGATTTTGAGATCACTTATGGCTCTGGTGATATGTTTCTGATCGCCATAGCAAGCAGTAGTGTGGTGAGAAGAAGATAATTTTTTCAGTGAAATCCTTTTTGTGTTGTGTATTAGGTTTCTGTATGTTGTTTAAAAAGTATCTTAAGTAAACAAGCTTCAGTAACATAAGTAGGATTTGAGGTTCTCACAGTGGTGAGTACAAAGATGGCTGTCTTATGGGTTGTGGCATCATATAGTGTGGTAGGAGTTTACCAACATATCAGAGGTTTTCACTACCTCTATCATCAGGACTCCTCTGAAATGTTGGTAAACTTATACCACACTACATGGTGCTACAACCCAGAAGACTGCTATCTTCAAGAACATAGTTTGTTCACTCATAAGTTATCCAACAATGTGAAGTTATGCACAGAATATTGTTGGAAACCAACTGTAAGAAAGACCATGCTATTCGGCCCCCCCCCCCCCCTGCACACTTGACACACCAAATGCTGCAGAAGCTTAAAATTTGCTTTATATGTATACATGTATGGGAAATTCATATACCATTGCATCATTATGTTGATTCATGTAATTATATGAACAGTTGTTCTTGAAGTTTGTGATTTGGTTGATTGCATGTAGAGAGACATATTTCATATTGCACTTTACAAAACTTCATTGTTTACTCCTGGATAAATAGATAATTTATAATATTTTGGAGACTTCAGGTTTTCATGGTATTTAGTGATATACTTATCTCCATTTTTGAGTGATGATATTGTTTTGTGGTAAGTAGGTTTGCCATTCTTTCAGAGAAATTAGTAGTATTCATCTTTAGTTCTTCTTATAATTATACCTTGTATTTAGTGTGTAATTAACACATTTGTCTTTGATAACAACAGTATTTAGTTTTGTAGTCACAGTTTACATGTATTTAATTGTCATCTTCATCATATTCTTTTGTTTAATATTTGACATCGTATCCATTTCTCTATATACTGAATACTCATAGTTGAGGCCATTTACTTCATCTGTACATGGGTCTGAGGATCCAGCACAAGACAAAGTGACTGGTGGCACTGTTGGCCGTATTTATAGTAATGGGCTCTGAGATAGTAGCTCAGTGATGTAAGTATATGAACTAAATCTGCTACCAGTCCCTCTACTTCACTCTGATGATGGGACTTAAAATTTGTCCAAAATGTTGGCAGACTGACCCATTACAATACAGTGTACAAGTGCCCAACCAAAAATGGAAAAAATAAGTATTACATCACGGTGTTTAACATAGTTCAAGATTTAATTGTGTCTCAAGATTTGTATTATGTCTCAGTAATGTTTCTCTGTATGAATTATTGTCAGCTGTTTGCCAGCATAGCAGAAAGACCTTATATTGCATTCCATATATCTTGATACATTATTCAAATTGAGTGTTGTTATTTAAAATACACACTGTTATCTGGATGACTTTGATATAATTTTTGTGCTCTGGTAGAACCTTTAACACATTGAATACTGGTACATACTGACCTTAATAATATCTTGGTTTTCAGTTCAGTCAGTGGGGAGTCATCATAGACATATTTGTTTTCATAGACTCCACTGCTTACCCAGTGGAGTATTAATCTTATGTGCAAGTGTCATTGAGATTCATTTTGTTGATATGTGTTGGCATAATTTTTTAATATGGTGATGTTTTCTTGAAGGAAAATGTTTGTCATGCATTACTTTAAGTAGAATTTATTTTAGTAACGTAAAGTTCATATCATGATGTCCTTTCCGGGTTCCTGTAAAAGCAGTCATTAGATTGCATGTGAACTTACGGATACATAGAAGGAAGACGTTTGGGTTAGATGACCATGCCATCTCTCAGCAAGCATTTTTTATGGATATCAGTTTATAAAAAGCATGACCAACATCATTTTCTCACACAGAGACTTGTCATTTACTATTAGTACAGATGGTTTTAAAACCTACGCTTCATAATCACTGAGAACCATAAAATGCACTATGCTAAAACCAATGCTTGTTATAATCACTGTAGGAACCACATACAAGAAGTCATTAAATATATGGAATAGACATATCAATGATACAGTTTCTTACATCTTTTTTTTCCCATTTGGTGTCTGTCATCAAAATCTATTAGACCTATGTGATGCTACATTTGCCGTATATGATGATTGAATTTATAGAAAATTTTACTGAATATAATTTCATTGTTAAAACTTAAAGTACAGAAAAAAAAAATCAATCATTTTCTTTACAAGAAGCTGCTGTTGTGGATTTTGAGATCACTTATGGCTCTGGTGATATGTTTCTGATCGCCATAGCAAGCAGTAGTGTGGTGAGAAGAAGATAATTTTTTCAGTGAAATCCTTTTTGTGTTGTGTATTAGGTTTCTGTATGTTGTTTAAAAAGTATCTTAAGTAAACAAGCTTCAGTAACATAAGTAGGATTTGAGGTTCTCACAGTGGTGAGTACAAAGATGGCTGTCTTATGGGTTGTGGCATCATATAGTGTGGTAGGAGTTTACCAACATATCAGAGGTTTTCACTACCTCTATCATCAGGACTCCTCTGAAATGTTGGTAAACTTATACCACACTACATGGTGCTACAACCCAGAAGACTGCTATCTTCAAGAACATAGTTTGTTCACTCATAAGTTATCCAACAATGTGAAGTTATGCACAGAATATTGTTGGAAACCAACTGTAAGAAAGACCATGCTATTCAGTGTCTTGTTTAATGGCCTGTCTTAATGTTTGTCAGGTACTTGGCTGGATCTATAGATGTTTATATTGTAATTCTACATAGTTATTGTGCTAATGGGAAATAACTTATATAGGTGTTAATGCCTGAAGTATGTTGGCTTCCTGTGTACCAAGGGCAATTTATGGTGTACAGAATATTTTCCTGTGTACTGAAATGGAAATTAGTAATTGAATTATCACATTGTCCTTTCATGTTTGATCTCATTGTCAGATGAACAAAACTTCTAAAGGTCTTATTTTAATAAGAGTACCAATTATAATAACTTTTTCAATTTAATCAACATAAGGTGATGATGGAAGGTATTAAAAAAGGTATTCATCTGTTGATGGAGTTTCAGTTTTAATGTGCAGTTAGAATTAGAACAGTTCTGGTGAGGTGTGATGGTATACATGTTTAAAATGTGGGATCTTTCACTTGGGAACAATATGTGGTGTTCAATGTTCATCTTATTCTATAACCTGCACTAAGTTAATGACATTTTGTGTTACATCATGAATAATGAGGTCTGATATAAGAGGTTACTGTAAGTTTGGCCCATCATTTTTTTTTTACTTTTAACATCTCTGTTGTATGTAACTGTGTTGATACCTGTAGAAATAGATGGGAAAATTTTCCATGCTACTTCAAGTAGAAACAAATACATAGCTAGATGAAAGGGGGTGATGTAATTTATCAGCTTCACATTTCAACATACTGTTCAATGCTTAAGGAAAAGTTATTTGATTCATCAGTTTTCCATTTCATTTTATCTGTTAGAGTGCTGAAGTTAACAAAATATAACAGTTCTTAGTATTCTTGATATTCATGTGATAGGTACACTATCTTTGTAGATAATGTAGAGAAATTTTTATATCTCACATACTCAGAACTGTTCATTACATGTGGAGTGTAGAAAAGAAACTAGTTGTCAGGAAATGTAATAATTTGCTGTCAGTTATCTGCTGTTATTCATAGGTGTAAGAAATTTAATACTTTTTGACAGGCATCATTGATTAACAACCCAGTGCACAATTATCATAACTGCATTTTAAGGCGCATCATTTGAAACCTACCTCACTTCAGCAACAACTTGGTGGTGTATGAAAGCTTGATATGAGTCTGTACTGTCATTCATTTTGGTGTGTACTGTGCCATGAATATAAATACATAGGGTTCTTTCATATTAATTATATGCTTTTAAGATCTTATTTTGGAACAACCAATTGCCATACAAAAGTTTTCTTAATGCCAGTTTAAAGAGTATTTAAAAAAGTTTGCTATTTAAAAAGCGATTTGGTTTAAGACATAATATGATGTGCTCCAAACAGAATATAAAGATTCCCTGGAAGGTCAGTAAGCCATGGAAGCCCTAAGCCATGACCCATAGATTTCCATATTTAACATAGTGGACAGTTTATGTGATTCTGTTAAAGATGAAACCTGTGTACCACACTTACTAATGAAGGATGATGACCTAAATCATAGAATTAATGAAGCTCTTGCACCTGTTCAACAAGAAATCTTGCAGAAAGTTTCGATGATTTTCTCTGGCAGTTGAATGGTGTCAAAATTATGAACATTGCTACTATTGGACATGCATAGGGTTAAAATTATTTGCATAGTAGCTGTTAGCATTGATATTAATGTAAGTTTTGTAAGACTATGTTTGCTCAAAATACATGCTTAGAAGTTACTAAATGTGTAATAATATTTGAGATATGGTAAAGAAAATGTTCAAAATACCATGATTAAACAAGATTATCCTAACTACTGACCAAGAATAAAAACACTATCTTGATTATTTGAAATGAGGAAGGCTTCTGAACTACACAGTACAGTATGAAATTAGTTGCAGTCTAGTATAAGAAATCTAACTTGCCACAGAACATGAAAGTATGATTTAGTGCCAAATGTATCCAACTAATACTTTATATATTGCACATAAGTTACATTGTTCTGATTAATGAATACAAGCCATAAAATAGAGTAATTACAGAATGATCTTTTAGGTATTAAGGAATTTTCTATGGAACTATATGCTTAAAATGCCATACCTTTCAGTGTTTTATAACATTTCTAAAATCTTCTGAAGTGATTAGCTATGTCAAACCTGGGTTAAAAACCTGTAGTAATTATAACATTATTATTAATTATGTTGCCCTCGGTGAACTAGTGATTTGCGTGCTCGCCACTGGACCCAAGGTTCGTGGGTTCAAACCCAGCTGAGGTCGATGGATTTTTAAGGGTGATAAAAATCCATAGCACAACTTCCTTCAGAGGGGAAGTAAAGCAGGTGGTCCCATGTCGTAGATTTATGAGATGTAAACAGAACTTACGAGCATGATATGAGATGTTTTCTAAGCAAAATTCAGTGGCCATTTCTCACCCATGACTCTCCTGATTTACTGCTAGATGGCTCAAAATCAGGATTGAGTAGAAATTGTGCAGAGGCAGTGGGCTTGTCACTCCCTACTCAAATGCACCTTACAAGACTAATAAGGACAAATTGCCTTGAGCAACTGTCCCAGAAAGGGCCAATAGGCCCAATCCCTGTAGTAGATGATGATGATGTTAAAATAAAAATTAAGCATGAACACATAGAGCAGAGAAATCTTCCTCTTAATACTCTTGTGGATTAGCCCCATGTGGCCTGTTCCAATTCAGAATTAGAGCTTTTACATTGCTGATCACCTGAGACAGAACATTCATGTGCCATGAAAGCTTGAAGACATACATATTTACTTAAATTTGTTGTAAAACATATACTTGCAAAATATTGTTTGTCAGTTTACTCTGAATTGTTGTGGCAAGTATATCAAGGCAAACCAATTTATGCCAGAAGGTAATAATTTCCAGTTCCTTTGTCCAACCACAGCAAGCCAATGAATGCATTGCATTGGTCTGGATTTTAATTTAGTCCCTTGTTTACAAAAACATGGACAAAATAGGAATTTGTGTGTAGGATTTGAGGTTTTCATGGTGGTGTGTTATCAGACAGCCAGGACTGACATCAAAGCTCTAAGCAAGCATTTACACTTGCTTTGTTAAGTATACTTCAAGTAAAAAATTTCTTCAGAAAAATATTATATATTTTCAAAATTTGTTTGTGTTATACTGTTACTTGACATATTTTTGAGGTATTTGGTAAAAATTTATTTCAGCTTTCATATTTATTAAAATAACATACTAATTAAATTAAAAACATGTGCAAAACTTGTAGGTATTAAAGAAGTTAAATACTTTTATGTTATGTAGTTTACATATTGTGCCTTTCTTTTTTAAATCAAGTGTGACATATTTGCCTAACTTTTTTCCTAACAATCAAGTAGCTTCTAATGCCACAGGATCAGAACTTCCTTACAGAGTGTGAAAAAAGAAATGATGTAATCTTAAACGAGTTAATCTTGAATGTAAATATGTATTAAAAAAGCCAAGGGCATGTTGCTGGTTTTAAGGCCATATTTTAACATTAATATTGCAAGTGATTAACATCAGATATACTAGTGTAAATATTGATATGAACTTTGATAGTGTGCCTTTAAAACGGTATGTGTTTGTTATAACCAAAGTTCAAAATAGGGACAGTCTTGATAATGGCCATCTCAGAAATAAGGTGTTCAGAAATTCAGACATTGGCTGGCTGTTGTTGATAATGCATGACATCCTGGTTGGCATTCGAAATAACGGGTCAGTGAATTCAATAATATGACTTATTGAACTGGGTTTCAGAATCTATAATATTTATATCAAAGTATACTACACTGAAATAACAGAAAACTAGTAAATGAATGGTAAATAGTTTCAAAGGATCCTACTGCTAGAAAGCTGTTGTAAGTAACATAATTATTTACAAGAACATAATACAAAATCAAATTTTAAACACCATCTGAAATCAACAATGACTTCACATGTCTGTTATTAATATTGGCTGGCCAATGCCTGAAACAGTTTTATGTTCACCATTGTTTTGGATTTGGATTTTGATCACTGTTGATAATAATCGGTAATGAGCTGTGTCTGTAAAAAATGCAAGGCATGCCATACGTTGGCCACAGTTGCAAGATTCATAATGTAATGTCAGTTTTGTCACATCACTAATTTTAATAATGAGAAGTAGATTGTAATTATTGTATACATTTTAACACACAAGGCTTTTTTACCTATAAAACTGCTGGTTAAATAGTATTTTATATAATAATAAGGACATAAATAAGTATACAGGTGATGGATTCAATCATTTTCTAGACCCAAATTGTCTGATAAGTTTATCTCGACAACAAGGAAAAATTTTGTCAATGGCAACACTGAATTGAGAATAATTATTTTCTAATAAAGAAAGATGATTGCATGAATGCAAAGTCATGTTTAAGCAACAGATATGACTTCATAAGTGAACAGAGTATTCAGTCATTCAGTTGAATTGATCAGTACCATGTTATGAATATTTTAATCTAAATATCAATAAAATGTACAAGTTTCTTATAGTACTAATATTGGGAATTCTTGCCTTTTCCTGAAAGCAAGCATAACATTATGAAAAGATGAACATTTTAATACCAAAATAAAAATTCAAGTATCATTTTCATATTGTAACGTGGGTCGGCGTTGCGACCTGGATTGTCAACCCTGATTTATTCACATCAAATTAAATCAGTTACAGAGTCTGCACATACAGTCAACTCTCTACAACAACAACAACAACATCCCCGCTGGCTCCTCGGCCGCCCCGGTCCACGTACCCAGTGCCCGCTCATGCAGCCGACCTGTCCTTACTCAGCGTCGGCCCATAGCACCCCACTGGACACACACTGGCTCCTCGGCCGCCACGGTCCACGTACCCGGTTCTCGCTCACGCAAGACCCGTCCTTTCTCAGCGCCACACCAGACCTCTCGTTGGCTCCACTCACTCGACTCCTCACATTTCTCTTAGTGTTCTCTCACGCCCGATTTACAACTCTGTTCTTTCCACACTCCCTTTCCAACCACTCTTCAACACACTCCCTTTCCAAACACTCTCCATTTACAACAATGTCTATAAACAGACACAACAATGCCATACACAATGTCTAACGCAACAATGGCTATAAACAAATACAACAATGCCAGACACGACAATGTCAATAAACAGACAACTAAACTGTTTATTGACATTGTTATGCTGCTCTCACGGCAACACGTCACACTATGTTTTACTGGTCACTTTTAACTCTTCTCATATTATAACCTGCATGGACCTCTGCATCAATGCCTATTTGTGTCTTAAGATTATTGAGTTAGAAGATAAGGGTATTATGAATATTCTTTAGAATAACATTATTAGTGGCTTCAAGTATTGTGGTATGGTTCCTGTACACACTGTTCTTATATTAGAGCAGAGGTTCTTAACCTTTTTCTCCCAGTATACCTCTGAAGCTCAAGTTATGCACCATTCATCTATGATCAAGGTTAACAGATTAACAGATAACCTGCATAAAATCAGGAAAGATTGCATCACCAATGAAATAGATTGCTTGAAGGATCACTTAAATCATTGGTCATTACCAGATTCCTCCCATATTCATTCTCTCTCTGTCTCGTCCCCCCCCCCCCCCCCCCCTGCATATTTTTATGCACTTCTGTTTAGTCTATGTGATGACAAGGCAGTTCATATCTGAGACATGGCAACTGTGTGTTGACATTGTATGAGTTCACTGGCCTTTGGTATACCCTGTTGCTTTTATGTGAGTGTTTATAGGTTCTCCAAAAACTTTAATGTGAGCAAAAAAGATTAGGAGCATGAACAGAATTTTCTAGAAATTGTGCAGTTCCTCTGAATTCAGAAGGTGCTACACAGTTTCACATCCTCAAAGTCTACTGAAGATAATATTAAATTGTTCCTTTCTAGATTGGCACAGTATAATTTATTGCAGTGCAAAACCTCACCCATGGGCTTTAAACTGCACCATTTAAAGAGAGGTTTGAATTTAAATGGCCAACACTGACCAAACAAACAGTAACCAAAGTAAAAAAAGGAAGTGCACAGCCCTTCAAGAATGAAAAATAGAATATAAAAACATCCATAGATACATTTTATGCTACATTACGTAGTATTGGGAGTTTCACATGATTTTATGCGAATGATAGAGACAAATATATACAGTGAAGCTCCTATTTAATGTTCCATCATCTAAGGTTTCAATTTCAGTGATCTCTATGTTTAATTTCCTTCATTAAGGTATTTCTTGGTTTAATGTCCAAATTCATTGCTTCCCAAATAAATCTTAAATGGGAATTCACTGTAACTTCATGTATGTTGTAACAGTGTATTACAACATGGGATATTGGTATTTTGAAATATGTTAAGGATATTGAACTGCAGACTCAGTAGCTTCCTTGGAAATAATATACTGCCCCTACAAATCACAGAATTATGTTTGGCATGAAAGTAATATTATAATCATTTAGTTATATTTGATAGTCTATTAAAAGTTTAATATAAAATATTTCTCATTAAATTAATTTGTTCTTTGTTAGTCTTTAGTGAAGAAGATTAGAAATGAAGGCTGAAGACAATTTGTTAATTTGATCTAAGAGAGAGAAGAATGGATTGAATTATGTAAGAGGATTTGCAGTTTTTACACATATAGTGTTATCAAGGCAATTAAATCCAAGGAGAGTTTGGACAGGTATGTATAAACGAAAGTAAATATTTTTGTTGAACCTCCTGGGTAGAGACAAGCCAAACAGTATGAACTTAAATTATAGAATACAGTATTAAACAGGATATCTAGAGAAGGAATTTGTGTAGATGTGAACTGATTCAGGATAATTTCCATTGGTAGGCTCAAGTGATAATGGTGAAGTAACTTCTGGTACCATAGAACAGTCAATAGTTACTCAGATATGCAGAAATATTTACTTAGTTCCCCTGCTAACTGGCAAACTTGATTGGTCATTAATACAGTTTCAGTGTAATTCCATTTTAATGATTTCTCACAGAGCATTACGTAATGAATAAACAAATATGTTCTCCATGCAATGCATATGTTTTCTTCATGTACATTTATTTATTTATTTACGGTTCATTTAATGACACTTTTTCAGCAGCTCAGACAATATGGTGTTCATCGTTATGTAAAGAATGCGTTTCATTATCTGTTAAAATAAAGTGGACAAAGCATGTAAGGTAATCGGCAAGGACTAGTGTATATATTCAGAAAAAATTACATAAATTTGGTGTCTGTGGCTATATCTTTGAATTTTAGAAGATATTGAAACAGGGAGGAGATAACTAATTCCATGGACAGAGTCCATGAGAAGCTAACAGTTGCTTGGCTAGTGAAATTCCTGAAATTTTAAGAAACCTGAAGGTCATTACCATGTTCACAAGAGCCCACACTTTACACATTTTTTGAAATAATAAAAAGTTTAAGCTCATACATTTATTCATCAACATGTAAGTCTCCTCTATATAAATATACCATTTTAAGCTTAAGATGGTACTTTTACAATATGTCTGTGCTCTACTGATTTCAATTTACATACAGTTTACAAATACAATTTGAGTAAGCTGGTTTTTAAATATCTTTTTTTGTGTTAACCACATCAAGGAATGAGATCAGGTTACATACAGTGACAGTAAATCAGAGCTGTACAATGATACAATAATGTCTAAAAAGATAAATTTACTTCTCTGCTTAAGCACTGTGCCCTAAAGGGAAATGTGTGTAGGTAAATCTCCATCTACATGCTCCACTGGATAGAAGTTTCCTTAAAATTCAATAAATGTAACAAAAAGTTCCAGGTGACCACTTTAATAATGTTGGTGATGAACGAAGTTGGCCACTCTTCACAGGGTTTGACTATTTTAATCCTAAATTCAACATTACCCTACAGTATGACCAGGATTTACAAAATATCTAAATCTTTCAATTTTCCTGGTTCTTATAAAACCAGCAAATGTAATTTGTTAAAACAGATTACATTAAAGTAGGAAACAAATGGGAAAAACTTTCACTCCATATGTCCATAAGTTCAAGTTCAGTTCCTGAAATTTCATTCTGTGGGGAATCTAGAGATTCATACCCACAGTCTGATAAAGGTGGCTCAACTTTCATAGACGACTCTGTATTGTCGTACAGATGAGGTGAACTGGGTGCTGGAGATAAGCTGTCCAGTGTCCTTATACTACATGGTGAAACAGGATTTTCTACAGATTCTTCTTTGCAGAGTGTAGTGTGAAGCATGGGCGCTGGCACCACTGATACAGTGTCACTGGTTACAACCTCCTGAACAGCATCCTCTACACACACATCTTCACAAGGTACTACTATTGTTATAGTATGAGTTGATTCATTGTATGTGCCAAACACGGATTCTGATGAAGAGTCACAGGTGTCTTTTTGGTTTGGTACAAGGCACACAGAGGAGTCTTCAATGTTTGGAATGCTTGCAGAACTGGTCTTGCACTGCTCTGAACATTTTAAAACAGGACTACTTGTGATCAGTTCTCTACTGGTTTCCATGCCTTTTGGTGATGACCCCACCATTTTATAACTGTTCGTCTTTCCCTGGATTCCATAAGCTCCAACCTGAAACAGTACATTAATTAGAACACCTGAGAAAACAAGACTGGAAAGGTGTATTCCATATCGGAATACATGTGCATTCTTTGCAAATTCTGAATTATTAATAAAAGATCACATGAATCATCTCACTTCGACAACCTTAGTTTCAGACTATACAAGTCATGTGGTCTTAAAATTCTTTAAGTACTGCAAATCAATAATGTCATGCAATAAATCAATTTAGCTCTGTGGTAGCATATACATGGGTCACAGGATTGAATCCTGGTCAAGTCAACTTTTTCTTTCATGTATTAACTTATGAAAATTATGTTATACTGTTACTGCACACAAAAATCTTAAACATGCAATGTATTATTGTGGATTATCATGAAACAAAACTAACCTCTGCACTGGCTTGTCTGTGCTCTGCATCCATTTCTTCTGCAGCATCTCTGAGTAAACTCTGTGCCAATTCATCCAAGTGAGACAGACATACATCTCCATCAATATTATCGAGGAGATCTGGGAGAGATGGCAATACAGTAGAATCCTGTACACAGTCAAAACCTGCAACACCGGGCCCAGTGCCCATTGTAGTGCCTGTCCCTGCAGCAGAGGGTCCATGCTGAACTCAGCCGGTTCAAATTGGGTACTACAGCAGACATCATGGGTCTGATGGTTGCACTCATGGCTTGACAACTTCTGGCGCAGGTCTTGATTCTCTGTAGCCAATTGCATCTTCTCCAATTGGAGATTATGACAATGCAGTGTTAATGCTTCATTCTGAAATTAAAGAAAGGTTATTTGCAAGGCTTACAATGTACACATATGTGCATGTACATACGCAGATCTCACAGTGCTGAAGTTGCATTCAAGGTAAATTATGTATCTTTGTTTTTACTGTCATGTTAAAAATCAGTGGGTAGGATATTACAGGCATGATACTTAAAATTATAACTACAGAGATTATAAAACCAATTCAATATGTGGGCTTGAGGCCAATAACAAGGCAGTAATCTGTAAAGGGAACAGTAAAATACGAATGTGAATTTAGAGCCAATGCATAGGTACTGTTCATGCCCCAGTCTGTAGAAACATGCATGTATAACACATACCTTTTCTCTGAGTGCCTTTACTTCTGCTTCCAGATCATCCAACCTTGCTTTCTTCCGGTCTCTTGAGGTCTGTGCAGCCACTCTGTTTTTTAATTTTCTAAAATATAAATAAATTTAACGTTTTACCACGAACATATGTATGATTAGATTACCTCCTCCTGTAGAATTTATTTTTTTCATTTAATGTGAATATACACGGTGGTATTCTGGGTTGTTGGGCCGTGCATTGTTTTAATTGTATGTCAATGCTGGCATTCAGCCAAAACACCTCACCGCCCAACAATCCACACTACAATCATCTAGTTATACAGAACTTGAGTCGTGGATACTGCAGTAATTGCAGTGTCGTTTCTACTAAGAATACAAAATATGATGTAACAATTAAAATAAACGAGCTGACTTACTTTCTTTGAAGCTTTTGTTCCAAAGATAAATGGTCTAATCTCCTCTTTCTATTTGGAAATTTAACTTGTGAATCTTCACACCCCGTTGATGTGATGGAATTTGAATTTGGTAGAACCATTTTACCGGTTATTGTTGCGTCATTCTTACATTTTAAAATAGTATTCCCGGTCTTCAATTTAATTCCGATTTGATTACTAAGAGTACCGTCACTGTCAACATATTTAGGAACTGC
Source organism: Zootermopsis nevadensis (assembly GCF_000696155.1). The sequence goes on along the minus strand of NW_019060000.1, from coordinate 886,281 downwards.
TGTAATAATTATCGTTTTAGGTACGGCCATCCTCCAATAAAAGACATTTAAATAAGTAGATGTGTGTAACAAACTCGCGAATCTTCAATGCACCACACGAAACCCTCACCGGGGCAACAATAATCCAATTATTTTTCACAGTATTCGACATCCCATCTTTTCCTCATAATCCATAGTACTTTCGTCATCTGACATACGCAGCGACTTATGTGGGGTAGTCTGATTGGTGGCTGCTGTTGACGTCAACGTGTGACGACACATGTTATTGAAGTTTCTATGCACTAGATCACCTGTTCAACCTATCCCGTTGAGCTGTTATTGTATATATATATGTAAGCCTACAAAGTTGGGGTTAAGATAGTATTTTATGATGTAATTTGCAGTTAAATTTTTCATTCCAAAACTTGTTGGGCCAAGTGTGTTTTAAATAAAAACCATGTTTGTAAGTATTGCACTGGATTAGAATTCATAGTACTATTACTTATCAAAAAGATCCCCTATATAAATGCAATTTTTTAATTTATTGTAATTACTGCGTAATGTGACTATTGAAAATTGTGTTCAGAATTACAGTTGTAGCAATTGATGACGATAATACATGACATAATAATGTCATTCATTATTAACTATAATACAATTTATTTGTTTCATCCTTTTCATTTTTGTAACTGTATAGAATATAATTTATTTATATTCCATAGATCCTTCAAGGCCTAAGCCAAGGATGTAGAACAGGTCATAGCACAAATACAATACTTGTTTCTAGTACAAATATAAATGCATAGTTATAAATTTTCTTCTGTATTGTTAATAGAATTTGATTGGGATAAGGTTTTCTCTTTCATTCTCAGGTTTCTATAATTCTTTGCAGTTAGTATATCCTAATAATTTAATAACTTGGCCATTGTGATCTGTTACTACATCAGTGACTATGAATTTTCTTATAGAATTAGAATTTATATACATTAATAGAACCTTCAAAGTACAAGCCAAGGATGTAGAACATGTCACAGTATGAATATGAACACTTTGTACAATAAAATACTAAAACAGCATACTTTTTACATAATTATTTACAGTATGTAATTATTTTCAGTTTAAGTAAATTCTGTAAAGAAAATATTAAGATATACCATAAATATGCTCTAGGGTACAAGAATGAATAGTAAACATTGCAGTAAATTGGGGAACATGAATTGAATTAAATTATATTTAATTTAAGATTAGGGGATACCATGTGTTTAAATTATGTGGCCAGTCCATCTGTTGACATTCAGATTGAAAGTTGATATTATGATATTATACAGAAATGCCTTGTTGTTAAATGCAGTACATTTATTTCAGATTTACTATTTAATGTATCCCCATTTCTTGTTTAGATTATGTCTTATAGTATGGAATGCTTACTTAAAAAATATTGTACCAAATTTATGGTTGCCATCTCAGTTCCTTTTTAAGCTGTAAGTTTTCCAATGAAAATTATACAGTTCAGAAGTTTTATACACTATGTGCAACCAAAAATCTTCTCTTTACCTTATTTTGACACTAAATTCATTCATTGAATAGAATAAAACTGAATTTATTTACATTCCATAGATCCTTCATAGGCCCAAGCCAAGGTTATAGAACATGCTACAACACAAATATAGTATTTGTTTCAAATACAGATATAAATTACATAGTTGTAACAGTAATTTACAGTCAACTACAGTATTACCACAAAAATAATTACACAAGAAAGCATACCCACTATTGCTTACATGTATTTATAATAGCTGAGATTTTTGGTTGAGGTAAATTCTGTTATGGTGTAGGAGTGAGATAAGAGATACTTGTTTAGTACTGGTTTAATCTTCGTTATATTGTGATTCACACTCTATATATTCGATCATATAGGAAACATGAGACTGCAGCTCAAAGTACTTGTATAGTTTACATTTTGGCCCACTTGTACTTACAAGTTGTGCAGGCCAGCCTTAGCATAATATTAGCTGAAGCTTAGGGAAATATGATGTGGAGCATAGCCTCATTTCAGCTGACTCAGGATAAGGTTCAGTGGTGGGATTTTTTTTTTAATATTATGATGAACTTACATATTCTGTAAAAATAGTATTTGATGTCCGTAATTTGTTACTAAGGCTGGATTTGAGGTTCTCATGGCAGTAAGTGTGAAGATGACTGTTTTCTGGGTTGTGGCACTGTGCAGTCTGATAGAAGTTTACCATTGTTTGTAAACTTCTACCAAACTATGTGGTGCTACAACCCAGAATACAGCCATCATAGTTACTAAGGTTAATTGTTTTGTCTTTTTGTGCCCAGGATTTTGTGGGTGCAGGTTTCTGTAGAGGAAACTCTGTGGGAACAGAGCAACAGAGAAGAGCTGCCATGATCTGTGAAGGCTGCTCTGTTAAATTTACTGTGTTCAAAAGAAAAGTAAGTCATTTTGTTAATAAATTTCACAAGTTAAATTTAATTCAGTTTTAAAGATAGGTATTTTGTTGGTAGAATTGTATCCTGCATACAGCTATGCTCAGACATGACATTGATAATGAAACTCTTCATCTGTTTTTACACTCTTATGTGGTACATGGAAGGTATTTAATATTTTATGTCTTCAGTGTATGTTCAGTTGCTGTGAATAATTAATAGCTTTTTAACAATTTTTGAACTACAAAATTATACTTGTGAGGCTGTTTGATCCACAGTCAGTTCACAGTGGCCTCATCTGGCCTCTTCATAAAAACAGTTGCCCAAACCTGCTCTAGAAGGTCAATTGGATGGTAAGGAAGCTTATGAATGAAAGCAGTGCCTGAAGTTATTGATTTACTCTTGTAAAATTAACTTGAAATTATTGCATATTAGCCCAACTACCATTCTGATGGTTGGATGTTAGGAAGTCGATGCTTCAAGTCTTTTTACGAGGATTTATTGTAAGTGCTGTATGTATTCAACATTTAATATGTTCCCTCTTTATTAAAGCGGCAGTGTTCAGTGTGTCGACGCTATTACTGCAGTCACTGTTTGCCATTCAGACAAAATGATAGCAACTACAACACCACATCTGTGTTGGCCCACTTCACAGACAAGAAGTTGAAATGTAGCAAATGTGAGGTACTCACATCACGGCCACTGAGCCGTGCACAACTTCAGCAGCTTAGAGTCAAGGATTTGCAACTTTACCTTATATCCCAGAAAGTATCTACAAGAGGATGTGTTGGTGAGAACTTGTCTTGCTAGTCATAAGACACAGGATTGCAAATGTTTTAAATATTGATGTCTTTGAGAAGTAACACATACAAGTCTGGAACTAACTGTTCAAGTAAAAATTATTGTCAGAACTAACTGAGCATAGTGGCATGATAGTCTCTGCAGTAAGTAGCTAAATCAACGATCTGGAATTACCCTGTATATTATTGTTAGTTTTGTTCATGTGTTAAAGAAAACTGTACACATAAGGGAGGGAGGAACACAAATTAGGGATTGCATCAGGTGTGTAGAGCACATGTTAAGCATGCACTTCTGGCTAATGTTACAGATACTGATCAAACACAAGCAGATTCTATGTAATTAGAGATATTGATACAGTTTCAAATTTTTTCCACATCTACCAGTGCTTCCAAACTTAGGGAAGTGTTATCAGGATTTCAACCTTCTATGAATTGTTTCTGTGGCATACACATGCGCACACACACTGTAGTGATGGGCTGATCACTTATTTACCTGTTTCACCACTTGAACAATAATTTAGTCTAGGATTCAAGATTTATGTTGTATCTGTGAGAGCAGTCTCTTTTTAACTCTGCAGAAAAGGATGATCTAGTGAATTTGCTGATGCTACATGCTGGAAATTCATCAAACAACACGCAAAGAAGTGACTTTCCTATTGGTCATGGCAGTCAGACTGATACGCAAAGTGGAAGTCAGTCATCCATGGTGGAGGACCAAACTGAGCAGCTTTCCCAAGAACAGAGCACTTCCACTGCATACTTATCATCCCAGTGTGTTCCATCTACTTCAGAGACCCCTCCAGATAGTGATTATTTGGTGAATAGTTTATATAATAATACAAGAAGTTTTATTTAGGGCTGAAGTTGGATGCTTAGTCATGAGGATGGAGACAGTATGTTTCTCTGAAACCTTGGTATCTTTAGACAAGTATACACAGCACTGAAACACAAACAGTATCATTATTCTCACTGCCATGAAAACCTTAAATCTCACATATTTCTACTGTCGTTTAATACTTTTATCTCTATACACAGGGCAACTTGCAGTAATGTATCAAATTTAGTGATCTATCATTATGCAAAATTTCTGCTAGTAAATATTGCACTTCCATTATCTGAAAATTTGCAAATGTAACTGCACTTACAGAATAGCTTGGTAGTGGTAATTCATTAGACGTATATGTAAGTGGTACCTGGTTTAACCAACTATCCTGATAGATGTTTTGATGGCTTTTCTTTCTATCCAAGTGAATGCCAGCATAGCATTTTGAAATGGATCCTGACCATTTCATAGAAATAATTTTATCATCACATTCATTGCTAAACAGTGGCTTTAGTTGAAACACCATTGTTAAATTAACCAAAGAGTAAATCAATCCACCTCACATGCTCGTGCCATTGGCCATATTAATAATTTTTGACACAATAATGGGCAAAAGTTAGAACATTTTTTTGTACACGTGTTTATTATTTAGTACCACATCAAATCTGACGTCTCTACAGTGCCTTCTTGGTTACAGAGATGTCTGATAAAATACTTCTTCTTTTAAAGGGTTTTTCCATCACAAGTGATAGAAGCACAAAGGCTGGTTCTGGGGAGAGCACCACAGGTTCTAGTTCAAGTTCTGGTTCACAGTTTGGACACAAAGCCCCAATTGGTACAAATATGTCTGTCTCACCTGAAGATATGTGTCATATTTCCACTAGTAGCAGTTCATCCACTACACAGTCAAGCAGTGGATGGTCAGAAGAGCATTCAGTGGTTGATGTTGATATTGTGGAATTGACAGATTGGACTGGTGATTTAAACAATCTGGATGCTGGACCTGAACCAGTTATCACTGTCATTGAAGATGACTCACCTGAAAGAACATTTAATGAGGCAAGTCATGTGTCTGTATCAGATTTGCTTTTGGACAGACAGACAAGCACAGATGCTGTTGCTAGTTCAGCTATGGAAGGTGATGTGTCTGATTTTGTAATACAGGTTGAAGTCATGGAGACAGATGAACTTGCAGATGTGGCTGTAGAGAGTGAAGATGGTGATTACAACATTACTGCAGGTGAAGCAGGAGATGAGACTGCAGGCATTGCCACAGAGGAACCAACTGTTCCTACTCAGGTGTGTGCAGGTTGTTACAGACATCTCAAGAACTATCTGCATGTAACAGTCATCCTTGAGAAGCTGATAGTGCACTCAGCTTATCAAGAAATTTTCCACATTTATGGAACATAATGGTTCATTACCATGTTCACAAGAGCCTGCCACTAGTTACTGTCCTGAACCAGATGATTCCAACCCTTTTCCCCTAAGATCTGTTTTAATATTGTCTCTGAGTTGATAATTCTAATTATATTTGGCAGAGAGTGAAAATTATGGAGCTGCTCATTTTACACATTTTTTCTAGCTTCCTTTCATTTAGCCCTTTTAGATCCAAATATTCTGTTCTCAAAAACCCTCATTCTCCATTTCTTCTTTAAAAAAGGTAACTTAAATACTGTTTTTTCTGTTAAGGAGACATTTCATATTTACATGCATTTCTAGGTCTTCCTAGAGGTCTCTTTCCTTCTGGTTTGCCCACCAAAACTCTGTATGCATTCCTCTTCTCTCCCATACAGGCTACATGCCCTCCCCATCTCATCCATGTATTGTGGGTCCCTTGTCACTACAGCATGGCACATCCCCAGGTTGCAGATGGAGGAGACAGCTTCCAGATATGGAGAGTAGCTGTGAATATATTGAATAAGCAGTCGTGGTCAGCCAACAAAGAGTGGCCCTCCAGATTGAGGGTTGGGCTAACAACTCCTCCCCGTAGAAATAGTAAATTGTTATGAAATGTTACACATGGCCTCAGAGAATTTATGAGAAACTGCAATAAAGTAATAACTTCTGTCATATGTGATACTGTTTTAAAAGGAATCAGGACACATTTTGTCTCCAATAAATTATGTCTGGTGTGTAAGTATAGATATGTAAATTCCACATTTGAAATTTCTGTGCACACTTGTATTCAATTCTTGTTTAGTGTTGTGTAGGAACAATTTTAACTGTTTTCAACTTAGATTGATACATAATGTGTTTTGAATCTGTTGCATGTTCTACATCAGTCACGCACTGGAATAACTTTAGCCAGTATTAGTGGTTTGGAGGACTTCGAGAAGCTGACAGTGAAACAATTGAAGGAGCTTCTGTCACTGAATAGAGTTGATTATCGAGGCTGTTGTGAGAGACAAGAACTTATGGAGCGGGTTGCTCGTCTCTGGCAGGAAGACAGTCAAACACGGAAAGGTATTACATGTGCGATGCTTTTGCTGTTAATGCTAATATAAATGTAGGGTTTAGTGTTTAAATTCACAGTGATTTGTTTCATGTGTTTCTGTCTGTAGATTGCATCTGATAAGAATTTTTTCCTGATACTATGTGTGGGTCATGCTAGCTATTTAAACAGAATGGTAAAAATTAAACTAGTTTCTTCTTTGGCTATTTCTAAAGCTATGACTTGTCTAGAGGAAAGGATGCATGATTAAATAGTTCTCTAATTATGTGTCATTAAGTGTAAGGATGGTTACTTTGGAGCACTTGGCACACAGTGAATCTTCAGTAGGTCCCCAAGCCAACAAGCCATGAGACCCTCTGTTAAATCACTTCACATTGTATACAGTGGTGGACTTCCTTTGCATAAATGTGTTAGATTGTGACAAGCTTTATATATAAATTCGTTCACTTAACCTCAAAAGTCTAACTCATGCAATTTTATTATCCAGCAATGCGCAGATTCCAGTAATGTCATACGCTTAAAACATAACCTCATATCTTTTGTAATATATCAGTTAATGGTCTGTGATTATGATACACCTCCATATAACATTTCAAATGGCAGTTGATTTATTAGTAGGTTAAACAGTGTGTGTTAAGCAATACTAGGCTTCTGAAACAATTCTTTTCCTTAACTGCTGCTTTGAATTCAAATTAGTACATCCTATTTTATCCTTTCTTTTCAATATTTGTTAGATTTTCACATTTACATGGCAAATATTTCTGTCTTATCTTGGTGTTTTCCACAGAATAAGGTTATATTGAATGAAATTTAAATTTCCCACAAGAAAATTCAGTTCAACCAATCATCACTGTTTTTTTAAGAAAAATTTTTCTGTTATCTATTAACAAGAAGAAACTAGTAGTTTAAAATGTTGCTATAATTATCTTTCTGGTATATGCCACAGAAGCGAAGGATTTCTCAATTTGACAGACAGATGGTTGTGCTGTTATGCAGTCAGTCACACAACCTTGAGTTGTATAAATAACCGATTTGACCATAAAAGGGTTAATAAGTATGGGTTTGGTACTTTTATGTGTGTCTTTTTTCTTGAAACAGGATTGGATACAATGAGTGTAGATGAACTTTGCAAAATTTGCATGGATGCACCTGTGGAATGTGTAATGCTGGAGTGTGGCCATATGGCAACATGTGTAACATGTGGAAAACAACTTAGTGAATGCCCCATTTGTCGTCAGTTTGTGGTGCGTGTCGTTCGGACATTTAAGGCATAAGTTGTTTTGGTAGTTGCCAAATGTTTCTGTCTTGTAGTGTCCCTGGGAATCTTCTGTGCAAGTGAGTATGACACCTCTCTTTTAGCTCACTTTGGTCTGTGAACCGAATTAGCCGTGTTTAAATTTTAATAGTTGTGTGTATGTAATTTATGCCTATGAACTATTCTAATTATTTTTTTGTAGAGTACTTATGTTATATTGAAAGTTTTCTCATTACATAGGCCTATGATTACTGTGATAATGGCCACTCTTTAATAATTATAATGGTATGCAAATTGTTACTAGCATTAAGTGCGGTTCCTGTACTTTGTTGCTTAGAAAATTCATGAAGTTATGCATATTTTAGGTAAGTGAGAAGCCTTCCAAACGTGCATTATTTTCAACTGGCATGGTGTATTAATCAGGATATAGTACTATTTTAAAATATTTTGCTTATGGCATTAGTTTCATGTGTTTATGAAATGTTATCTTAAGATACTGTATTTACCCAAATATAGATGTCAAATTTAAAAATATGCCTCTTAGAAATAAAGCTTGAATGTGAAAAAAGGTTAAAATTATTGGGAAAAAATATTTTAGTTAACAAGTTATACCTTGCTTACTTTCTTCTGTAATATATTTTCCTCCATCTGCAGAGTTATTGGTTTATTCTTACGGAATAATAAACATGCATTTGTACAATGTCATGTATCTACCCTCTTTTAATAATCTTCATTGATTTAAACAAAAGTGTATAGGACCATAAATAAGTTCATTTATTGTAACTGGGCATCCCGAAATATATGTTTCATTTTGATCTTGATCGGTCTTCTTATTCTTCTAGCATCATTTCTTTTTTATACAAGTCAGTGGATGAAAAGTCCCCAATCTCTTTTATCTTCCTACAGTCTTTCCTCTCTGATTTCTTGCCAGCTCTTCCCTCTTTTCTTGACATCTTCTAGTGCCTAGCTGAACCACCTTCTGGGTCATCCCATGGTTCTATATCCTTTAAATTGTAATTCTATTGACCTCCATATTCTTGTTCTGTCCATAACAATTTTGACATTTCTACACATTTTATTTTCTGAATTTACTTCGTTTCAAAAATAAATTTGTTCGCCTTGTCTAGGTTCCTTGAAATCCTCATAGTCACTTTCTTGTCCATATTCATTCTCAGCTCATATTTCTTTGTAACAAGGTTCTGTTGATTTAGTTGTTCATTTTCCTCTTTGTCTTTCTCCAAAATTAAATAATTGTTTTCAAATATTAATGTTTCAATGTTTGGTCTTCTCATCAAACTTTATTAATGATTTTGTCCATCATCATATGGCATTAAACAAAACTGAGGACACTTCCTTGTCTCACTGCACTACTAAGTTTCAAACCATTTTAGTCTTCCTGAATTTGTTTTAACACATATGTACAGTCCTTGTGTGTTAGGTTCACTTTCTTTGTAAGCTATTCTGGTACTTATAATATTTTTAAGACTAAACAAACCTTTTTTCTCTGTTATATTGTTATGAACTTGACAAGTCATGGTTAAAAGTGATCATGTTGCAACTCTTTCTGATTTACATATACTGATGGTCTAATACTATTGATAAATTAAAAATTGTAACAGTAGCATGCATGTTTAAAGCAATCCACAATTTTTAAGGTAAATTAAAAAATTCCATATATTTTCTTACATTTGGGAAAATACAGTATATTTAATTTATTCAAAAGACCATTGTTTAGTTTAATATATGTTGTGTTCCATGCTTCAGGGACTGTAATTTTCTTATGCAATGTGAAGTTTATTGACTTCTGTACTTATAATGACTTTTAAGTTTTGAAAATGTGATATGTACAAATAAGCATCTGTTGCCTTAATTATAAACATAATACCAGCGATTTTGATAAACATATGTGTATTTGCATAAGGATAAGTAAGTATATGTATCAATTGATTTTAGTAATCTGCTAGATGTGTTCAGTCATGTTAGATATCTGCAGAAAATGTCACATGTATTATTATGGCTCTTAATAATGAACAAATCATTTAGTCATATGTATATGAAAGAAAGTGTATAAATACAAATACAGATTGTAAAGTTAGTTGTCACTTACTGAGAATGAAGACATAATTTTAACGGAAATAATCTTTATCACAACAATATGAAAAATGTCAGAATATGAGGCTTGTTCAAATGCAACCAATTCAGGGATTTTTGTGGGTAAGGCCATTAAAATATTACATATGGAAGCTGAGGTAGGCTTCCTGTTGACACACCAGCCAGTGAATTCCCACCACAAAGAACTCCCTAAAATGTGAAACCATTACACCACCCTGGCCCTGATGTCTTAACAACCTAAGTCTATGGGCTTTGCAGCAGTTTCTTGAAGTTGCCAATCACATGTAAGTCGTATTATGGCAGGGCTGGGCTGTATGGGATATGGTGCAGCATGAATCAGGGGTATAACCTCTCCTGAACAGTGTGGGACATGTGGTGGCGAACATTTTTGTGCAACATGACAATGCCATGATGGTTTCTGTTGATGGCAGTACAAAAGTCTCAGTGGGTTGCATAATAGCAGTGTATTGATGGTGATGTCAGGGTCCTTGAATTCCAGAATTAACAAAACTGAATGACAGTTTGTTTGTCTTGTTTGAGTGGATTCTCCATCTGGGATGCCAAGATTTAACTAAGTTACACTATTTTTGTTTACTGTCATATGCTGGTTCTGTTGCACAACTGGTGTGTCATGCACACAGCCACATGATCACCTGCTATTGGCTACATTTTTCATTACCAACAGAAATGGTTTAAATTCAATAACCCTCATGTATAGCAGGTATAAGTGAGATTGGCCTCAGTCAGTTTTATGCACTCTTGCTGTTTGATGAAGATCATAGATTTGATTTGTTGTGCAAAATAGTTGAGATATTCTGCAAGCTGAAGTTCATTATGAATTTTACAATGCCAACTTTCTCACATTGGTTCACATAGGCACTGCAGTTGATCCCTTTAATCATAGTACTCTGATTCTATGGTAGCTAAAACTTCTGAAAGGCAGTAAGCATATATATCAAACATTTTGATATACCACTATATATATATATAATTGATACAAATTGTTTTTTTACTGTTAAAATGTTAAATCACTACATTTTTTGTGTACAGAGAAGTTTAATTATTAACCCCCTCTGCTGTTTAAATAACCAATACTTAAATGATAGTTGATATCACAGCCCTTGTATCTTGGTTTAGGTAAGTCATTAATGAACACTTCAATACTAGGGATTCTTTAAGGAATTGAGGACCCTAGGCAAAGTGTTACCTTTGGCCCTCTAAATTTTTCATTTATTTTTAAAGAAAAGGCTTGTTTGATACCAGTCCAAATTTTATTTACGTTAACAAATGCAATAAAGTGTATAAAAATTAAAAACACATAACCCAAAAATTATCTTGGTTTAAAATTATTTTTGAAAACTATATCATTTTATACATTCACACCATAACAATGAAATGCCAAAGATACAAGTGCAAAAAAATATGTATTTTATATGACCCTTTGTTTCTGCTCCTCAGATATGTGATAGCAACTGAACTAGCCATTAAAGACCCTCAAAATTCTGTAAATACATTTCATCACAGAAAAGTGCAGGTTATTGTTTGTTTCTCTTCATACAAACTATATATTCTGTAGCCCATGAATAAATCTACCCAGTTTACTTGGTAAAATATTCATATTAAAATTGTAGGCATTGTTTTATAAGTATATAACACCCTTTCTTCCAGTGGGATCTGTTAGATATGTTCTTTCTTGAAAACAAAAGGAACATGTTCAATCTCTTCCCACATGATGTGTGTCTGTAGGCTGGTCTATACGGTATACATATTCACCAAGTGCAAAATATCCCAAATATTCAACATTATCAGGCTCTGTATCAATATGGTAATGTCCACCTTCACCATGGTGACTAAAACTGTGAAAGTGTTGAAGCCTCAGATCTAAACCCTGCAAGAACAAACATGAAGTTTATGATGAAATTAAATTCAGGAAATTCTTATCAGCCATTTGGTTAAAAATTGGTAAAATACTTTTCTCTTTCCAGGCCAGTTATGAGTAAGAAATACATGCATAGAAAACAATAATTTTTATCAGTTGTTTTGTTATGTAATGGTATGTGACCTTATGACCTGACTGAAGAACATAAATTGCAAGTGTCTGAAAATGTCAGGGTCAAAGAGAGATGAAGTATAGTGGGGAAGAGAAGACAGATACAATACAACTAGAAAAGAAACTTTACCATTCATATAACACACCTAGTATTATTAGGTTATTTAAATCAAGGAGGTTACAGTGGGTCTGACATGTAATTTAGAGGGCTACATGAATTTTGATGGGGTAACTTTTTTAAAAGCAGGCACTAGGAAGACTGAGACAGTAGAAAAATATTAAAATGAGTGCCTGAGTAGGTTGCAAGTTTTTGAAAAAGGCCAAGGAGAAACTCTGTATTTGAATCAGCAGTAGTGCCATTTTAGACAGTTACTATGAGGTCATGGAGACATAAACACCCTGTCTCAATCTGTTCAGTCTTGAAGTGGTACGTGAGCCAAATCAGCATGCACATAGGTCTCAACAATACAGACACTGCTAAACCTTTGAACCCATCACTAGCATATGAGACAGAAGTAATGGTTTTCTATGTGACAAATTCACAGTATGTTAAGGACTGAAAATGGTGATTTTAACAAAACCAAAGTCTTAAAAATGATGTTTTGTTTATCAACTTACAGGGTCAGCTGATGCTAGTGTTCCAACAGCAATGAGAGGTGCAGACATGTTGTAAAAATGAAGCCATTTTTCAACTTCTTCATCAGTATTAATGGGTGTAACTGAAAACTCTGGCATTATGTGTTGCTTGGCTTTCCCCTCTTTAAGAAGAAAAGTTCCACCAAGACCTGAGAATGATAACATGTTATAGAATAAATTTGCATTGTTGATTCTCCAAAGTTTGTAACCACACAATTATGTTGCACAGCACCAAACATCATTGTTGAGTGGTTATCACTCCCATATCATATGGAGAAGCTCCCAGTTTCAAATATTGACCTAGAGACTTGCTATTTGACTGCAGTTTTCATTATTTTCTTCAGTCCCCCCAGGTTAGTGGGGGAAAAGTAAATCAGGCTGACTGCTTCCTTCCACAGCCTTTCCAATTCTTAATTTGATACCATTTAACACTATGCAGTCTGAGTTACTGACAGCTAAATATAGCATAAATAAAAAAAAAGCTATTAAACACTGTCCATTTTCTGAATTATATTTACTGTACACAATATTTTAGTTGTCACCATTGCCATCTGGTGATTGGTTGTCATAATGACATAAACTTTTATTTTATTTATTTTAAAGATGGTGACTGGTTGTTATTATTAGACCTATTAGACCCAACATTCTTTATATAAGAAACCAAGTTATTGGATATAATTTTATCTTATATAATTCCTATTCAGAATTGTCTGCCAATTCAAGGATATGGTTTTGCACAGTTGCTTTTCAACTATGCTTTAAAGTTCACATTAGGAAGGTTCGAGTAAATTAGAAGGGAATGGATGATCCCCAATTACATTCACATAGGGAGTTAATCTCACCGGAAGTTAATTTGCTGACCACAAATATTTAAGTACCACAAAGAAAAAAGTCTGTTAGATGCTGGTGAGATGGTTGGTCAAGTTGCAAACACACAAAAGAAAGTGTGTGTTCCTATCACATCACAAAAATGCAGGATAAAATCTTAATATAAAGATAGCTAATAAATCCATTGAAACTGGGAACAGAGAGCTCAAGACAATATAAGTAAATATTAATGAAGTGACAACCAATAACTTTATGTCAGTAGTGCCAACTCCTGAAAAGTTATGCATAGTAAATAATTTTTGATAATGCACAGTATCCATCACAGCTGTGATGTAATTGTCATCATTTGCTTTACTCAGCGGTATTAAAATGTTATCTTACATTAATTGGGAGAACCAAATAAGCAGGTTCCATTACTCCCAAATGTTGATCATGTGACTACAAGAGCAGGATTAACATACAGGTTGCTTCCAACCCTTGATACTTCCCATATTTAAAAAAGTATTTAAGGTGAAGACAGTGACTGCATTGCTTTCACTTTCTTAAGCCTTTTTGGTACTATTTAAATTCACTATATTTTGTGAGACAATTAGTTGAAGTAAATACTCTGTTTATGCTACATTTTAGTATGCTATGCAATGACAGGGGACATTTAATTGTACTATGTTCTACTGCATTAGATATGGCAATTGATTAATAAAGTTGTGGCACTGATATAGAGAAAAACATACCAACAGCCTTCTCTTTGTAATGGGCTTGAAGAGATTTCCTTATACTGGCAATGAAGTCGTCATTTCCGATTCGTTTCTTACAGCTCACTTGAAGAACCTTGCAAAAAAATAAAATATAAAATGTTACATTGGGTGTAACAAGGATTGTACTGGGCTGGTTTTAATATCACTCGTGGTAGCGGTGGTGATGGTGGCAATAGTAATAGTAAAACCCGTAGTATAACTAAAAAATAACCAGTCCACAAAAATTATGAAAAATATTAAATGTTGTCTAAGGAACTCTCTCACAGATGGCTTGGTTTCAAGTTGACACTTAAAAGAAAAGTGTCATATCTGGAATGAGCGTGGGACATATAGTCTGAAACTTTACTTACACTTATATGTCAGTAGCTGGAAACTGTGAAGATGGATGGAATATAAAGCTAACATATAAATAAATGCTCCAGCTACAAGAGAAACAACCTATGAGTAGAATCGCATTTCCCAATAATTACAATTGTTATTTTATTATAAATAATTATTATCAAACTGCAAAGTATTTTAGAGAAAACTAAGTGAAATAGTACTTACTTTTCCAGGCTTTCCTTCACTACAGAAGATATTAGCAAGCAAGGCACAACGCGTTTCAGTATCAGGAAGACGTTCCAATATACAGCTGCCATCTTTGATATTAATTTTTGATATTCTTGTGTGATTATTAACTTTTCCTCCTTTCACTTCAAGATTGACCATCATCTAATGAAGAGAAAGGTAACAGAAAATGAGATATTGTCTTGCTTTGGAAAGTTTATATTATTTTGTGTTGTATCTAAACCAGAACAATGGACACTATCCTTAATAAAGATGTATGATTATGGACAATATTACATTTTCATAATTACCTCACAGTTTACCCCAGCATATGGCCATGGTCCAGCACCTGCTCCTATCAGGAAGGTTGGTTCAACATCTGTAAGCTTACCTATGTCAGACATATTATAGAGTTTTTCCCTCCGAACTAAAGGAAGCAAGTAGGGTGGCCCACCAATTTCAACCAACCTTGGTTTTCCTCCCAAACCTAATTACAACGAAATAACAATATTCAGATTGTGCTCTTGTGGAGTGTTGCATAGTATAGTATGGTTCCTGGACCACATAATGTGAAACTCCATGAAAGCTTACAGAAAAGATTCCTTTCATTGACATTTAAATAGCAATTAAGAGTTTAAGTAATGACTAATACACATCAGGCCACATCTAAAGTGCATACTTATACGATTTTTATAAATTAAACTTGTGTCACATAACTTAGTGCAAAAGCCTGCAATTCTCACCTTTACATGCTAGAGTGAAAGGCTCCTTTGTAAGATCAGGACAATCTACAATTTCAACTCTGACTGTTTCAAAGTTGGATACTAAACCACTACCCAGCACTGCAATGAAGAAAATGTACATGTCAAAATGCAGGATGCAAGTACAGTTGAGGAATTCGGTCTACAGTCGACATAACCACAAATGGCCTGGGTTAGGTCCTGTTAGACATTGGAAACTGAAGGCAATGATCCTTAAGAGACATATCTAAAGAACCTGTGTTGTTTTTCAACATTTAGGCCCCTGTTCATGTCCATGGCAGTCCATGATGTTTGGCAGAAAAAGTGGCTCTGGGAAAATTTTTGTCTGCTTTCTTCAGTTTTCCCATCAATATCTTTGCACTTCTGCTCATATTCACTCAATTGGGAGCTGGATAATGGGCCCATTAGTGGCAACAGTTCCATATAAACAGCCCCCCCCCCCCTTTGCAGCAAAAACAGTAACAATAATGAGATAAGTGTGTTGGTTACATACTCATCCCCAGGAAGTGTCAAGAATGTTTTTATATCCTTACACAAAGGTTTATAAAAACTTACCTTCAACAAGTTCCTCAAGGGGAGGAACAAACAAAGATTTACTTGCAACTGGTGGATTTTTTATCACAGTAGCAGCCATATTTGTCTTTATGATACTTCTCACTTCTGAAATGAATTATCTGATGTAAGTAAAAATTCTTATCTCAAAGTAAAGAAAAAACATGTTTCATATTTGTCACCTGAAATGACAACTTCTGATCTAAAAGAATGGTATATTTCTATATTCAAGCTTCACAATGCTTCCCAAACTGCATATCAACTCTCTTATTATCTTATCACTTAATAAACTTACTTCTGACAACTCATTAAATATCATGTGTTAAATAACCTGATACACATAACTTAGGAATTACGTTTCTTGGAGGCCCATCAAAACCAACAGCAGGTTTATTAATCACAAGATTAATCCAGTACACTATGTAATTCACATAACAAAGTAAACTTGAGAATATAAAATACTAATGAAAGGACAGCAGGGAGCAGAACTGAATTTCATAGTATAGAGCTTAGCAGTCTTATTTCATACTTAGAATATCCCAATTCAAACCTTGGCCAGCAATCAGGCTCTCCTAATTGCCTTTGTTTTATTGTATTTCCTACTTGCAAATGCCAGGCTGATACCTTCAGTCACATTCACTATGACCCATATCTTTCCAAGTGATCAGTAATCTTTTAACTCAAAACTAATCTTTTCAGATAAAATTGTGCTGTTATATAAATGAAGAACCCCACATGCTTAGGACTATACTGTGAAATTGTGTAGACTTCAAGCTCCACACACTCTTAACTTTAGTACTATTGAGGTGAATGGTCAGCATCATGCTCTAGCTATCTTTACCCCTAAGGAATTTTAAATGTGAACCCCACCACCTTTGCCGGTATTTCACCCTAGCAGTATGAATCCATAGTGTGTTGTGTCACTGAGTTACCATGATTTGTAGTACTATGAAGGATAATGGAAGGTACAAGGGCTGTTCAGTAAGTATACAAGGACACTATGATATGTCACCTATTACAACACAGATACAACTACATGCAGACATCATAACATTTTTCTACATAATCACCTTTGCTGAGGTACTTTCCCTAACAGGAAACCAACGCATTTTGACTTTTCACAAATAATTCCTGGTCAAGCACCTGTCCCAACCAAAATAAAATCATCATTTACTATTTACTGCCCAATAAATTCAATTTCAGAGACACATAGAAATTATAGTCTTGGCATGCCAAGTCAGGCCTGTATGTAGAATATTACAACACCTCCCACCCACACCAATGGTGTGCTGGGCTGTGTGATGATGTCACACTTTTGTGGAGCATGATCACACAATCTCTGTCTTCTTTGGTCTCCTTTGATGAACAGCTACCCTTTGATGCAGAAAAATTCATACTTCCACCTGTATATTTGTCCAGTTTCAATTCACTGCTGTTTTGGTACATGCTAAGCCTGTTTGTACTTTTACTTTTGAAAAAACTTTCATATAAGAAGTCTGAATTTTTCATGAAACTTGTGTAGCGGAAGTATATTGTGGTCATAAAAAATCAATTTCAAGATTTTAATGAGGAAGGGCACATATTTTATATTCCTGAGAGGTCTTTAATATTTTATTGCCTATGCAAGTTTCCTATCAGCAGAAATGGAACAATACAGAAACAAGAATGGAATGTTGAAATGCAGAATACCTCCAACAGTTTTTATTAATATTTATCAGCTGTGCACCAGAACTGATGTGCAGTCTACTTGGTTGTGTTTTGCAATAACATGCAGTTACACCATTAACCTGAGTCAGGTTGGCTGGCAGCCCCATACTGTAAAGGTTAAAATTCACTCATTTGCAGGAATGAAGATCTTGACCATAATCCATAAACTAACTGTTTAGAACCAAGGAGTTTCTCTTTTTTCAGCACATGTACTGGACATAAAAAAGTTTGTACAATGTATTTTCCTGATTTTTAGTTTTCCAAAACAAAGACATAACAGTGCCTGTCCATGCATGGAAAGAAAAATTTAATTTATGATACAAATGTATATTAAATAAAAATAATACTTTAACTGATCACTTGTGTCTGAAAAAATATTCTTTGCCTTTGACTGTACAAACTGACTTGCAAAAATTTAAATCTGTAGAAGATTGTTATTCTCTTTTTCCCCACATTGTATGCAATACACGAAACTTTTTAAGTTAGCATTATTTAAACAAAATTCGGCCTTTGCAAATGGCGCCAGTTTCATCACTGCTGTCTGGGGTCCAATGACCTTTGACCCCCGCACAGTAGCATTTATGGTAGTATTACTTGGTGTTTTCTGAGGTAGTATCTACTTACCTGTTGGAAAATTTCAAGGACCGATTCTTTCTTCAGATGACAGTAGAGTTTCAAGAAATGTGTTTTTCTTTGCAGCTTTAATAAATGCGCCCACATCCGAATGATCTAGAACAATGATTCAAAGAAACAATCAAGATAATTCTAATTATTTTCGCTGCAGCAGAACTTTTCTACAGCACAAGGGTAGAGACGGTTGCTGTTAGCACCGAATATATTTCTCTGCATAATTAAATACGATCAAGAGTTTTTATGCATTCGTGCAAAGCGATGGTCAAAACTGTAAAATAGTAAATGAAAATTAAAATGGCTCTACAATTTTTAAATGTCTTAAGAATAGGTTTATCCGTTCTAGAGTTGTTTCTTGCGTGCGGATATGGTCAGACGAGCGATTTTATCAGGCGCTCCACAGCATTGCAAATGTGGTTACATATGACCGGTTTCGCTAAAGAAATGAAGTATAAAGCAAGAATGGATATAGCTATTTGAAAACTTATGCCTTCTTTTTATTTCAGCAAATTTTTGTTGTGGGGTGACGGCAGTGTTTGCGGTTTATACGGAAAACGGTATAATAAGGTGGCGCAAACGTGACCATTCACTACGAATTGTGCCTACGTCGCTGTGGTGACCGATGACCGCATTTTAGTAGGGTGGATCACAGGCACGGATTACAAATATTATTATAGTAATCTGTTCCCAGTGTTTTATGAACAGCATCATAGTGCTTTCACTTCAGTTACTAGTATGTGTTTATCAAAGATTGTTTGCAACATTACCGTGATTTACAGCGGGTAATCCGCGTTGAGCCAAAATAGCATCCTTACTTCCAGACAAGAATTTTAGCACTGTTACTCAACAGGTTGTATTTTTCCGATCATAGGCACGGAACGCGTGAGCACTACGAGAAGGCAGTGGAAGGAGATGAAATGATGTAAGAGTAATGTGCGTTCCCCAGCTGGACTTTTACTTTGTAGCACATTTCAAATGTATAATAACTTCTGATAGTGTTGATAAAATGAAGCTGTTTAAACTGATAGTTCACCAGAAAGACTTTAGTGGTTGGTATCCATATATCTGTATAATTCTAATTCGTGACGTTTTTAGGTCGCTGTTTATTTTGTGAAAACCATATTTCATATGAAGTAATCGTTTACATGTGTAACTGTATTAATTATATTGACTGATGCTCAGAAGAAAGTGTTAAAATATGTCTTGCTTAAGTGCTCTACAGATTACCACTTACCATTTTTTAAAAATGGGATTGTAGTTCACTTGACAGATAGGGATTCAAATTTGTAGGTATTTATGCATTAAAAGAAGTTCCACAAAGCTCTCTACATTCTGTGCTGTGATGCCATGTGGACTGATGGGTAGATACCAACTGAAATTAAAAGTATAATAACTTCTCTCAAGTCAAAAAATTCATGTGGCTATGATGGAATTTCATCTAAAGTACTTAAATCTTGTGTGGATTATATAAGTATTCCATTAAGTTATCTCTGTAATCATTCAATGGCTGTAGGAATGTTTCCTGAAAGACTTAAATATTCAAAAGTAAAACCACTATATAAAAAGGGTGAAAAATCCTGCATCTCTAACTACAGACCTATTTCACTGCTGACAACATTTTCTAAAATTTTTGAGAAAGTTATGTGCAAGAGAGTAAATAATTTCTTAAACTCAAACAACATCCTTGTCGAGGAGCAATTTGGATTTAGAAAAA
>NW_019060000.1:814601-864451 GCF_000696155.1 Zootermopsis nevadensis | reverse complement strand
ATTTATATTTAAAATTCTGAGGTTTATGTATATTAATTTGTAAAATTATTTTTCATACTTGTATTGCAGAATCTGAAATTTATGTACATTGATATGTGAAATACGTTTTTGTACTTGTGTTGAAAGTTCTGAAGTGTATGTATACGTATTGTATGAAATGACATGTTCTACATCCTTTGGTTGAGTCCTAAGAAGGATCTATGGAATGTAAATAAACTCTACTCTACTCTACTCTACATGTTGTCTCCATCGTCAGGGATGAAAGTAGGACATTTGCAGAAGTTTAATTTTTTATTTGAGTTATTATTGTAACATAGAGATGGAAGTCTGTGCAGTTCACATTACTTTTTGATTGAATGTACAGATTATGGCTATATGACAGTACTATTGCTGTTGAATTTTCTGAAAGTTTTTTGGATATGGTCATATGAAAGAAATGCCCAGGTCTTGGAACCTGAAAATGTTTGTGTAATTCCTATGTAAAATATGAGAAAATTATTTGATATGCCTTGATAACACTTACACTTAACACTTAAGCTACCCGTTCTTCAGCTCACGCGCGGGCCCCAGCATCGCCACCATTCCTCTCTGTCGCATGCTTATGTTGTCCAATGTATGGTAGTACAGCCACATATATCCCTGATGTATTATAATGTAGGTACACCTGTTATGCCATCTCTAGAATGAGAAGAATGTGGAAGTGTAACATTCTTATAAAAAATAAAGTAACCATGTTTAAAGAAAGCAAACTGAAAATAATCGAAAGTGATCTATCTTAACTAGTGTAATATTATTACTGACATGATAGGTTGCCAGAAGAACACATATAGGATAAAATTATGTTGTGATAACTTTCATACAGTGTTGGCATAAATGAGTAGTGATTGTGAATATTTTGTGTTGCCTTGGTTTTGACTCGCATATTGTACCATGGATTGAACTCCAAAATTTTACTTAAACACATCCTTTTGTAAGGACTTGTAGTGAAGTAAAATGTATTACAGCCTTGCCATATGCACTGTGTTGACTGCATTCTTACAGGATGAGAAAGTACATATTTTGGTTCATTTATTTGTCATTTTATTAAAAATAGTTGGTGTTTTTGTATTTCAGGTGAAGATTTAATTATAAATCCTAAGGATTTTCCTGGTATTAAGAAAGGAAATATAGTTGAAATATATCATCCAGAAGATGAGTTTAGCAGACTTTTATTGCAAGTAACTGTACTGAAAGAAGACTTAAAAGGAAAAGGTAAAATTATTATTTTATTTAAAAAGTGAAGTTCTTTATGCATAGTGAATTAGTTTGTGTATATCTTTCTTATTATTCGTCTGGCATCATTTACATTTTAGATGGGTTGATGGATGAAAGTCTCCAATTTCATCTGTCTTAACACAATCATTAACAATTCTAATTTCTTTTCAACTGATGTCTTCTTCAGGGCTCTTTTGTATTCATACTGTATGACATAACATCACTGCCTGTAGTAGATCTTATCAGACATTGGTTTTCTGGCTACCATCTTATCAGTGGCTCACTTTTTCAGCCTGGGTGTTGCTAAGTGTTCAGGATGGTACATAGTCATACAAAATTTCAGCAGAAATTCATTGTTGATGTTCCTGCAAGGTCTGTCATTCATTATTTGGTTAATAAATTTTAGCACCACAGTTTTGTTATCTTATAAGAAAATAAAAAGAAGATACCACTTACTAACTGTATTATTATTGTTGCTGTTGTTGTTGATGTTATAGGATAACAGATTACAGAGATTCCTTGACCTACATATTTCTGACTCACAAAGTGCTAATACATATGCATTATTATCTACCTTAATGCTGTAATAACTTTGTCACATGGCGTGAACCAGATGTCACAACTTGTAGTTGCACAGTATATCATCTGCAGCCCTTGAAACTGCCCAGAAAAGTGTCAACCTCCCATAATAAATCCTGTCTTCAAGAAACACCACTTCCTATAAGAAAGGCAGTACCATATTTCAAGTAAATAATTGAAAATAGGCTCTTTATATTGTTCCCTCTAAATATTTACCTGTTTTAGTTCATTACAGGTATTATAACTGGTATTTTGGTTATTTTTATTTCAAACCAACTAAATTATGACTTGAATAGGCAATTGTAGATTGGTTTGGGAACCTTGCCATTTATAATTTTGTGTATATGCTAAATTGAATTTTAAACAAGCAGCTTATGAATGGACTCTTGGAATGTAATCTTTTAATAGTTAGGTGACTTAATATAACTGTGTTTTGACTTCCAGATGCTGCAATTAGTGTGGAGCAGAGTATTGCATCAGCTTTCCAGCTTCGAACATATGCTGATGTTTGCATGAATATTGTGAACCCTGAAGATGTTGCTCTGGATTCTGTTGAACTCACATTTAAGGATCAGTATATGGGTCGAAGTGAAATGTGGCGGTTGAAGAACAGTTTGGTACGTATTGTGATGCGTCTGAAGAATTGTATTATATACTTGTTTCTACATATTTTATATATCTACTCTCTTTTTTTTCAATGCGCAGGTAAACACCTGTGTTTATTTGAATAAGAAAATTGAATTTTGTGGAGGAAGTATCCGATGCCAAGTATACGAAATGTGGTCCATGGGAGACAGAGTTGCTTGTGGTGTAATCACGGATGACACAAAAGTAAGAGAAAATTATAATTATGTATATAAATGACATATACTGTTGGTTGTGTGGTTTTGAGGTAGTTGAAGCCAATGCACATTCTTACAACCAGTTAAGATGCATTCTAATATTATATATAATTTTATATGCTTAGCCACTTTTCAGGACTTTACTCTACCAGTACATGTGTGATTTCCACTACCTGAACTGCATGTCCAGGCCATGTAAAAAAATAGTATGCGATGAAATAAGGGAACTGCAAAAAATGGAAACAACATACAAATTTTGTGGGATGATGCTGTAAAGACATTTTTTAATGTACTATTGTAAGATTGAAAATGAATCTTGACTGTGTGAAGTAAGAAAATTGTACCATAATTGTGTAATACAAGATGTGAATTAATTGTAATTAATCATTTCTTTGTTTACTAAAATATAAACCATATGTGTGATGTCATACATAAGCAAAATGTGGCATAAGTGCAATAGCAATGCTATAAATTAAATTTGCTACTATATATTAAAGTCAGTACTGGTCATTGCAACATACTATTTACTGAACATTATTTAAAGAAAGTATTTGTAATTTCTCATCATCTGTTGACATTTCCACCAGGATGGCTTGCCAAGGCAATTCTTCATTATCCTCTATCCTTCTATATGTACTTCTGCTCCATCTAGGTAGTTTTGTCACACGTTTCAGAGTATGCTTTTCCAGTGTGTATTTTCTTCTTTTACTTAGGTGGTGTTTCGATCATCCACCAGCATGGTATACCTCTTCATTCAGATGAGTTCAGAAATGTGGGATTTTGATATTCATGGAGACCTGTATTTTGAAAAAGCTGTTAATGGGTTTCTAGCTGATTTATTTCAGAAATGGAAGGTTAGTTGGGCTTAATAAGTAAAGTATTTATTTGTACAAGATTATATATTTTATGAATCCAGGGATGTTGGAAAGTTGGAGCTAGCAGGGTGTTGCCTCTCAGAATGTTTACTGTCTCCATGTAATACATTCTGAAGTTTCTTCATCCATCTTGAAAAATTCAGAATAATTAATATTTTTGACATTCTCTGTGAACAACTGATATTGTGCTCAGTTATGTTTGTGTTACAGTCATGAGTAATTTTTGAATACAATAAAATCTTGTATTAAAATGTTATACGCATTGAAGAAAATTATGGGTTTCAATTTAATGCATGTATATTTGCTGCAGTGTCTGCTTCAGAATTTATGAACCAGAGTTGTTTACTGCAGCATTTGTACATTAACTGCAAAAGTGAAGTCCAGCTATTGTCACTGAAGTTTACCCATCTGTTTATTTTACTATGATTTTAATAAACATTTACTCACATGTTTTAATACTGTTACAGAAAAATGGAAGCAACCATGAAGTGACTATTGTGTTATTCTCACGTACATTTTATAAAGCAAATAATTTAGAAGAGTTTCCTGGCCCTATGCGGGAGTGTCTACAACGGGACTACAAAGGGCGTTTTTATGAAGATTTCTATAGGTAATGCTGCAGAATCATGTTAGATGAAAAATTAAATGAGAAGATTATCTCTCATCTAGTCTGTTCATACAAATAGGATAAGATGATATGTAAAGACATACTGCTGAAATTGTCTTAAACATTAATTGTTACAAAATCTGAACATAACTGTCATATTTGTTGGAGAATACAAATTCAAACTTTTTCTACTTTTGTTAGTGCTAAAATATGAAAGAAAGCCACTCATTATATGCAAACCTTTAATAATTTATTTGAAATGTTTGGTATGCATGTGCATATGTGTGTACTGTTCACGACTAATATTGTGACTTGCAAGGTGAGGAAGTGGGGATGGTTGTCATCTGATGTGTAGTATAGTGGCATAGAATGAGTTTAGAACATCTTGGCCACTAGTGAGTATGCTTGTGTAGTGCCACTATAGAGTAAATAGTAAATGTTTTTGCTTAGATAGTAGTTGCTGATCCATCCCTTTTCCCCTTCCATCTTCCTGCATACTTTGCAGGTTTCAAGATTGCAGTCATGAACTGTACTAATGTATATTACTGGTGTAAAAGAATTATGTTATCATTGTAATAGGTTGTAAAGTAATAAGACTTGGATACAGTATTGGCTGGTACTATTTATCCTCACTAGTGTTTTCTTTGGCTTCCCATAGTGTTTTCAGGCACATGCAATTTTACCTTACTTCCTATTTACTCTCATCACCTTTGCACCACTCAGCATTATTGTCTTTCCACAAGCTGCAGTGGCCTAATCACTTACGCAGTTGCATTAACAAATAAAGTGACAGTGGAGCCATATTATCAACTTTTTTTTATGGATAGAGATTATGGTGTTGCAGAGGTTCTATGTAGGAAAATACTATTAATTTCAGTTTCATCTAAACACAAGTAATTGCACATTCTTGACATTTCCAGAGTTGCAGTTCAGAATGAGAGGTATGACGACTGGACAAACACATTGGTACAGTTACGCCGACTTTTCACTGATTATCAGAAGATAGTGCTTGAATATCACAAAAGACCTGGGGTTCAGATTCCAAAAGCTGTCAACTCTACAGCGGCACAAGGAAATTTTCTTGAAGTCTTGAACATGTCTCTCAATGGTTGGTATTTGCTATTTTAACTGAATTATGAAAACCTATTTTTTACTATTTTAATATTTTCAGTAACAAAAAACAGCTGGATGGACAAACACACACCCACATCTTTCCCATTATGCAGTTTGTGCATAGAACATATAAGCCACCATAACTAAATGGATTCTGATGAACTCTGACATTGTCATGCTATTTTACCTCTATAATGAATCTGAATTGTATGTACAAATTTATTTATGTACACAGTTTTTGAAAAACACTACTTAGATCGCAGTTTTGATCGAACTGGACAGTTGTCAGTAGTAATAACACCAGGAGTTGGAGTATTTGAAGTGGACCGGGAGTTAACTAATGTCACAGAGCAGCGCATCATTGATAACGGTGTTGGAAGTGACCTTGTGTGTGTTGGAGAGCAGCCACTTCATGCTGTCCCACTTCTGAAAGTATGTTGACTGAAAAGTGTATTGTATATATTATTAATGCAGTGTAGAAAATTATTTTAACTTCAGGCCAGTTTAGCTTGTTCTGAATTAACCATAGGCTATAGAGCCTCACTAAAATATTGTCAGTGATATTCTCAAACACTGTTGAGATTCTTTCTGCTATAAGTTTTGTCCTAGATGTTGTTCCTTTGAATATTGTTTATATACAGATATCAGTTGAAGACAGTGTTTTAATTACTGTTTTGTTTATTTGTTTCACAGTTCCATAATAAAGATACCTCCTTCAGTGCAGCAGATGACTATAGTATGCCTCATTGGATCAATTTAAGGTTGTTGAAAAATAGTAACACAAGTTTTTCTTTGTAAATAGTTTTTTAGTTCTAAGCAGCAGCATCATCGGCTTAAAGTTATGTACCTTTAGGGCCATTCTGTCCTAAACAGTATTATGTGATTAATATTGAGATATAAAAACCAGAATGACCAACTAGTGAGTAATTGTTTGACTGTGCATAATATGGAGTGATTTGGTGGTCGGTTACATTGGCTATAAGCATTGGGAAGTGAAACTTGTATATTGGTTTGTACTTAAGTATTTATTGCATTGTTTACTGGCACCCTATTCAGAGGTGGTTTAATCATACCTTCTCTCCTATATAATGATCATAATTAGTTTGCAGAAGAAGTATTTAAATTTGTACCATACCAACATTTAAAACATGGAGGACCGAGCAGGTGTGTGTAATGATGATTCTGTAGCCTTGTGTTTGCGAGAAACCCAGTTTGAATCTTGCCATGTTATCAGCTGATCTGGTTGAGCTTTTTTCTGTTTCTCCTTATTCACTGATTGACTATCTGGTTAATTAATACCTTCAGATGGGCCATAAATGCTTCCTACTTAAACTTAAGACAGGTTTCCATCTTATTTGTTGGTATGTAGTTGAAACAACATTCTTTATAACTTAAGAATTATTCAGAAACAGAAAATAATTTTTGGTTTAAATTTGAACTGCAAGCTGCACTGCAGAAGCAGAAAATAAAGATTTGAAATGTGAAATGGACTTTGTAAATGTCCTATACAAATGTGCACTACAGTGAAGTTTGAAAATAAAATGGTAGTGACTTCAGATTTTTAGTATATAATAATAACAACTTTTTATCTGATTACAGCTTCTATTCGACAAACAAAAAAGTGGCATATTCTACCTTTATTCCAAGAATCAAACTGCCACCAAAGAGAACAAAACCATCACCTGCATCTAATGGTTGCCCTTTGCAAGCATCAAAATCAAAATTGATCCAAGAAGATGAGTGTATGCCTAATTCACTCTTTGATTATGATGCTTATGATGCTCAAGTGTTCCAGTTGCCTCCCATCCATACAACGAGGTAATTAAGATTTTTTATCATAAGAAATCTTTAATGATCAAGTAAAAATTTAGTTTACTTGTCAAAATAAGAAATTGTGCCAACTTTTGCTGGCAGAACCTCTTTAAAAGTAGCCACTTTTGAGATGAAGAAAGGGGATAATATTAAATGAATGTCATTAAGAAAATTGGAAGGATTTGGAGTAAATATAATTGTGGATTGTAATGTAATGTATGGTGCACAGAAGATAGACTACATTTATTATGTAGTTTAGTTTTAAGACCTTAGCAAATGTAGGAAGAAGTAATATCAATCATAAGGGAAATGGTTTGTGATTTTGTGGGCTGAACTTGTCTTTTTCAGGATAAAGTCCAGTGGTGAGTTCCATGAAAGACAGGAAATGTTTAGGCTAGCAGGGTTTCTTGAAAAGAACTATGCTTGTACTCTGAAGAAATTTAGGAATTATGAGTCCTGCCACATTTCTTTATACAAGGAATCACTGATTTTAAGAGATGGTATAACCTTAGAAAGATTTGGTTTTAAACCCTTTCTATTTGGCAGAGGTCTCATTTTGTAGTTATTATTACAAAAGAGTCTGGAAATTCTTTGGTAGCCTGCTAGGCAAAAATGGGCCAGAGGAAAACTTTTCCATCCATCCAATGGCACTGCAGCCCGAGTCTGAGCCTTGGTCTCCTCCCAGGTAGGAGGTTTCCTAGTCTTTGAAGTGTGCGTTTGTGAGTAGTGAGTGACCAGCCTATTGACACTGCACAATTTCCACTCATTCCGGATTTGTCTGCTAGAGCCATCTAGTAGAGAATCAGGGGAGACGTGTGAGAAATGGCCAATGAATTTTGCTTATGAAACATCTCGTTCATGCTCGTAAGTTTCTTTTACATGCCATAAATCTACAACATGGGACCACCACTTTACTTTCCCCTCCAAAATAAGTAGTGCTACGGATTTTAATCACTCTTAAAAATTCATCATCCTCGGCCAGGTTTGAACCTGCGTACTTTGGGTACAGTGGTGAGTACACTAACCACTAGTCCACTGAGGGTGACAGAGCAAAACTTAACTCCTTTTAATTTCTGTTATTGGGTAAAAGAAAGTATTGAATTGCAGGTTATCCCGTAGCTTGCAGCGTGTGAATAGTAGCCGACACAAGAAAACTAGTGTTTCAGTGTTGGATTCACAGAGTGGGAGTGGACAAAAATTTCTCAAGAGGAAAATGTCTGATCCAGAAAAGTCCAGTGGTGAGTTCCATGAAAGACAGGAAATGTTTAGGCTAGCAGGGTTTCTTGAAAAGAACTATGCTTGTACTCTGAAGAAATTTAGGAATTATGAGTCCTGCCACATTTCTTTATACAAGGAATCACTGATTTTAAGAGATGGTATAACCTTAGAAAGATTTGGTTTTAAACCCTTTCTATTTGGCAGAGGTCTCATTTTGTAGTTATTATTACAAAAGAGTCTGGAAATTCTTTGGTAGCCTGCTAGGCAAAAATGGGCCAGAGGAAAACTTTTCCATCCATCCAATGGCACTGCAGCCCGAGTCTGAGCCTTGGTCTCCTCCCAGGTAGGAGGTTTCCTAGTCTTTGAAGTGTGCGTTTGTGAGTAGTGAGTGACCAGCCTATTGACACTGCACAATTTCCACTCATTCCGGATTTGTCTGCTAGAGCCATCTAGTAGAGAATCAGGGGAGACGTGTGAGAAATGGCCAATGAATTTTGCTTATGAAACATCTCGTTCATGCTCGTAAGTTTCTTTTACATGCCATAAATCTACAACATGGGACCACCACTTTACTTTCCCCTCCAAAATAAGTAGTGCTACGGATTTTAATCACTCTTAAAAATTCATCATCCTCGGCCAGGTTTGAACCTGCGTACTTTGGGTACAGTGGTGAGTACACTAACCACTAGTCCACTGAGGGTGACAGAGCAAAACTTAACTCCTTTTAATTTCTGTTATTGGGTAAAAGAAAGTATTGAATTGCAGGTTATCCCGTAGCTTGCAGCGTGTGAATAGTAGCCGACACAAGAAAACTAGTGTTTCAGTGTTGGATTCACAGAGTGGGAGTGGACAAAAATTTCTCAAGAGGAAAATGTCTGATCCAGACATTCACCATTCCCTAAGTGATGGCTCGACTGCTGGCACCTCTGCACCTCGCTCAGCAGCCATTTCTATTCCTCAGCATCATTCCAGTAACATCTCACCACATCAGTCTGTTTCAGTTGGATGTGAGTACTCCTATAAAATCCCTCTGACTATGGTTACCATCTGGTACTGAAGATGCCGTTTTATGAAAGTTGTAAAATAAAGTTTAATGTTAGGCATTGTTAAAATATTGTAGACTTACTTTTCATTGGCCTAGTTGTCTTTCTACAAGTAAGATTAATAATAAGCATTTGTGATACCTTTTTATATTTTTCTCTCATTACAGTAAGATAATTTAGTCACTTTGATTAACAACAATTATAATCTTGTGCTATCCCATCGATATATATATATTTATTTCAGTATTGGCATAATCCTCAGTATTTCTTGTTATACTTGAATTTTTGTAAAAGTAAGTTCTGTTAGCTTTTTTGAAGCTTGATAAATGAAGAAAATTAGTCAGCTTCTAACCATGAAAATCTTCCTCCTTAAAAACAAAATTTTACATGGAATTCAGAATAAAAGTTTTGCTTTTTTAGAACTGATAACAAAGACAAAAACCATCAAATTGTTTCCCATGGGATTATTTAAATTATTACTAAAGATTGTTTTGACTGATCCTGAATATGTAGAATATTGTGCTTTAAAATTACATGTGAATCGATGTTGTATCAAAGGTCTTACAACACCTAAAAGGTAAGTTGTTTGTAACAGATTTTTAAATTTTTGGTGAATGGATTATGTTGCATACATTCTTAAATTGTGTCTGCCTATTCTGATTTAGAGCTTAGATGTTTAAATATTTAAACACGTTTCTTTTACAGGTGGGTGGTTTTCCAAAGGTAGACAGACTTAAGGGGTAATTCGTTGTCCTTTCATTGTCCAAGAGTTAGGAGGCTCTTTGATAGTGCACAGAGTGTTAAGAGCAAGTAACTGTCCAGTATTAGTAACTTCATAAAATTGATCTGCTATGTCATATTCATAACGTTTAAGGGTATAATTTTCAATGTGGAGTTACATCTTTATTACATAATAATAATTGAGTTTATCAGTGTGCCATGTAGTCTGGTTCACTTGTACCATGCTACATGGTGCTACAACCCAGAAGACAGCCATTATCTTTATTACATCTTCTTATGTATTTGATAAGTTGGTTCCAGCACAAGGAATGAATATGTTGTTCTTTCAGTCTTTATATTTCTCAATGTTATAGATTCATATGTTTTTTGTATTATGTGAGAGACACCTTGTTATATATAATTTTTATATTACATTTTGAGTTACTTATTCTGTTTGATAAGTGAGTGCATGTCATCTAAAAGTCCTTAATGTGTAGGTTAGATATCCTTGTAAAGGTAGTTTTTGTCAGCATCAGTTTATACTCTTTTCTCCTTAGCTGTAAAGCATAGGGCATTTGGTGTCCAAACTGAAGCTCCAGAAGCAGAAATGTCCCCTCCGTATCGCCCAGTTGTTGGAAGTGCTGGATCTCCAAATAACCCGTTGCAGTCCCAGACCGATATTCTGCGGCCTGGGCGGGCTCTTATCAACCCTTTCGATCCATCTCATGTCACCATTAAGCTCACATCCAACAGGCGACGTTGGACTCATATCTTTCCCAAAGGTAACAATTATTGCTCAGTGTTCTCGATTGTTCTCTTTGTAGTAATGTGTGTGTGTGTGTGTGTAGGTAGCAAAATCAAACATGTATAGAATTTTCTTCGGGAAACTCATTAGTTGTGGGAACTTTGTAGAAAGGTGAATTGTACTGAAATGGATCTTTTAGTATTTTTCTGAATATATGTTTATGATATGCATGCTTTGCTAAGTGACTGCCAGAATATGTATTTGGATAATGCAGAGAATTTGTTTTAATACCTATTGAAGGAGCAGTGTTATTTATGTGTATGCATGATCTTATTTGTCAGTTCAATTATGACAAGGACCATTTGTGATCTACTTAACTTTTTTCATCTCAAAGATGTCTGTTACAACCTCAAACATCCACATCATTGGCATGGCATATTTGTAACTTGTGACACACAAGAGAGTGTGTTAGAAGTTTATAAGTATATTTATGACCAAAGATGGGCTTTATTTTGTACTGTTGTTGACAGAGCTGCGTACTTGGAGACACTTTGTATTATCACATCTCACATATTATGGTTATGTTTTTCTTGTATAGAGAGATATTTTAATTAGTATTTGCATCACATGTATTTGGGTGGTCAGAGATCCATTATATGGAGTATTCATTTTATTGTAGGACCTACTGGGGTGCTTATCCAACAGCATCACTACCAGGCTATTCCAGCTGTTTCAAACCCAGACCAACATGTATATGAGGCTGGATCTACATATAGTACATCTCCAGGCAATGAAAACTCTACCCCAGTTGGTTCACTACCAAGATCAGGCTCTCAGATTACATTTCATGACAGTAAGTATTACATGCCTCCTACTACCTATAGCTGTCTAAATATAAATACCAATTAATTCTCTTTATATTTGTCTGTGTATAATTTTTAATGACACTTTCAGCATCTCGGACTATGTAGTGTTGAATGATAGTGAATAATGAATAGGAAAGGACATGGAAGGAAGCAGCCTTGATCTAATTTGGGGTATTATCTTGGCATTTGCCTTGACAGATTGAATAAAGCTACAAAAACTTCAATCAGGATAGCCAGTCTCTGGGCCAAGATCTCTTTATACTGGAATATACACAGACATTGCCAAGTTGATATCTTAAATCAGGGTAGCAAATGGCTAAAGCTGAAATCTTTTTTTAATTTTGGTAGATTTCATATGAGACAGATTTTGCTATATTTAATTAACGAAGAATTATCTTGCAGGGTTTGTTATTACACTACAACAATGTCATGTTTTATTAACTTGTATTTCAGATTCCAAGAATCGATCCTCAGGGCGTCCAGGTGTTGTTCCATCAATATCTGGTGATAATATTATTCAAACTAATAAGAGTTTGACTTTACTCTGGGGAGCTACTGGTGAGCAAGAATGGACTCCTGCTCTCACTACAGGTGAGTTTAATAATAGAGCATATAATTTATACTACTGTATTTCAATTAGTATTTGTCATCACATTTTTTTCAAGTGCACATTCAAACAACTCTTCTAATTTTTTTATCTAGTGATCTAGATTTAATACTGACATGATTATACATGGGGACCTGATGGTCTAAGGATAATATATTGACTGTTTCCCAAATTATTTTATGGATCTAGTGGAGATTTTCTGAATGCCAACTCTGTCTCTTACCTCTGACATGGTTAAAATTACAATACATGCTGAGGTGTGAAATTTTGCTCAACTGGTACTTATGTAGCAGAAATGTATTCTTTCAACCTTGCATGGTCAGAAGAGGCTAGAAAATTAAAATAATATTCTAAAGATGGAATTTTTAAAAATTTTGTCATGTTTGGTATGTGTTCTTTGAACAAAGAGCAGAGGCTTGTTTGATTATCCCTGAAACTACTTAACAGT
Source organism: Zootermopsis nevadensis (assembly GCF_000696155.1). The sequence goes on along the minus strand of NW_019060000.1, from coordinate 851,722 downwards.
TTCTGTACTAAAGGATGTTAAACAAATAATTTGTATATGTGTTTGTCCAGTATAGTATCAGAAGCATACATTACATAAAATTCAAATGAATCCATAACTTCCCTCAAAAATAGCAGATCATAAATAAGTAGAACATTATGTATGTAACGTCTTATTATGCATTACATATTTTGCTTGAAAATACTTTTCCTCATATATGTATTTAAAAATACAAGGAACATAATGACTATACAGTGTAATATTTGTAATGTGAGTAGCTCTGCAACAATAAATTTCTATTTGCATTTAACAAACATCAAGGCCAATGTAGTATTCAGAATTGCAAAAAATGCATTTATCAAATATGTGTGCTGAAAATTAAAGTACACCATTGCACTTCTGTACATTATCAGTGTCATAATCCTTGAGGACATTCATGTAATGGTGTTGTTAAATTAATGTTGTGGTATGTGTTTCTGTTGGACATTACTACATTGACTTACACATAAAATGTTGTGGTATGTGTTTCTGTTGGACATCACTACATTGACTTTCACATAAACGCAGGAAATTCACAAATTTTAGTCTGATACACTGCAGTACATTTGTGAGGTAATTTTTAAAGTACATAAAAGTGATTACTTTTATTATAATGTTCCCCCCTCCCCCTTACATGTCTTGTGTATAAGCATTCTTCACAAATGGAACATTGTAACTTGCATCATGGTGAGTATATAGTTTGGATTATACTAACAAATTTCATAATACACATATTTTAACTACTGTCAGAACATGCAGCTTTTATCTGCTATGTTATGAGAATATACAACTCAGTGCTGGTGTATTCACATTGCATTTTTGAATGAGTCCAAAAGCCACTGTAATGTTGGAAGTCATGTCATTCAAATTTCTAATTTTATTCAAGTGTTACAAGAAAATATTGGAAAGAACAGTGGTAAATTCATATACCATTTATTCTTGTTGTATCCCAATAATGTGTGATGTGATGTCAGATTAAACTAAAGTAGCCTTTATGTTTGATAGCATGATATTGATCATAATTTACTCTCTAATATGGTGTGCTAAAATGTATTTAACTTTCTTTGCTAAATTGTTTCCCTGTCTTTTTAACAACACTGTTCTCCTTTAAGAAAGAAAAATCTCTTGTGGCTTACCTTGTATGAGCTTGGATTGACTTTCAAAATGTTTCTTTTTGTGTGTGTCCATCCACATGTAATAACACCAGAGTAGATGAATAGAGTTTTATGAGATTTGATGTTTTGGTGTTTAGTAAAATTTATCCACTAACTAACTAACTAGATGGCTTACCGAACCCGAAGGTTCATCACCGAATTAACCAAAGCCCTCCACCAGACCCTGTCCTGGGCTAACAAAATCCAGTCTCCTTCAACTCTTATCTCCCATAGATCCCGCCTGAAATTATCCTCCCATCTATGTCTAGGTCTCCCCAGCAGTCTCTTCCCCTCAGGCTTCCCAACCAATACCCGGTGCACACCTCTTGTCCCATCCATGCGTGCTACATGCCCTGCCCATCTCATTCTTCTTGACTTAATCACCCTGACAATATTGGGGGAGGAGTACAGATTTTTAAGCTGCTCATTATGCAGTTTTAAAATTTATCCACACACTGGTTAAATTGGATATTGTGTATTAATAATGGGCACTTTATTTGAAGACTTCTGTAAGTTTCTGTGCATTTAAGTAATTGGGTGGGACACCCTGTGTGGAGACTCTCCTATGAATCATGCAACTATGTGAGAATTCTTAGGGGTCCTTCCTTCATGGTGATGCCTTTACCTTGCCAGATAGGCACCAGACACCTGACACACAACATCACTGGTGCCTTTCCCACTCGTCAAAGGTCAAATTCTGGCAAATGTGCCAGTTGTTGTGTGTGTAGAGTAAAATATTTTTGTAATTGCAATCACTGTTACAAGTTATCATGGTCCTCTGGTTGAGAAATGCTAAACTAGTGTGTGTTAAACATGACCACATTATTGCAATGTGAATTATATAATTGTTTTATTTTGAGAATGTGTAGCTGAGTTTGTAGTTATTTATTATTTATAATGTGTGTTTTTACAGTGTAGTTCACGTATTTACTGCAGGTTCCTTTGTATTGTATTGACTGCATGTTTATTTGAAGTTTGGCTGCCTTCTGGGATGCTGCACCTTATAGTCTTGGAGAAATTGACTTGACATTTCAAAAGTGCTTACTGCCCCTGTCATTGTGGTGATGAGTTATCATCCTTATCACCTTGATGTGGAAGCAGTGAACACCTCTGAAATGCTGGTCAGTTTGTACCAGACTACAAGGTGCAGCATCCCTGATGACTGTCTTCTTCATACTTGTCGCCATGAGAACTTGAAATATCACCAGATTGCAGTGTTCAAGTAGAAGTAATATGCTCTTAAATGAAATTTCTTACAGATTGCAGTGTTCATGTGCTTCAAGTAGTAAGTAATATGCTCTCAAATGAAATTTCTTTGGAGTCTTAATGCCTGCACTAGCTTAAATATTATCTTTGTAGCATGTTGGTCTTTCTGGAACTTGTCACTCTACAGATTTATAATTCTGTGCTGTCTGCTCTTATTCTATGTGCATTCTTCTATTATTTCTTCCTGTATGCAGTAATCTCTTGAACTTATTATCTGACTTGAGTTTATCTTGTATGTCTATTATTTCCGTCCATGTATATTCAATAAGTTATCATACTTTTGCCCCTTACATTAATTTCTTGTGTCTTACCCTATACCCATGTCTTCCTAGGTTTGAACATTAGTTTGCATAATTTTTAATATGTGCTTTTGGACATTATTTTACCAGTGTCTGTGAATTGTACTTGTCTTTAATCCTGCAAAATCTCTCTTGTGATATAAACGTACTTGTTTTAAGTATTTCATTATTTACATTCATGTGAGTGTTCTATTGGTTTTAAAATTGATGTGTTTAAGTACTTATAATTCACTGTCATTCTCTTCAGTAAGAGACCTTACCTACCTTGAATGATGCTGGACCCTACTTGCTTTATTTCCAAATACTTGGCTTCCTCATTATATTAGATTTTTATTTTGTCCTCAGATTATTCATCTTTGTTCCACCTGTTTTTATTATCTTTTCTGAATCATTCTATTATTCGTTTTGGATCTACACTGTAAGTGACAGTAGTGTTTGACTTCATTTATAATAGTACAAAAATTTCATACATAGTGTGTCAGTCAGTTGTGAAATTAATTGATGATATATGATATATGATGTTTGAAAGAGTAATGCATTCTCTGCTAGTTAGTTTTTAATTTTTATCCAAAACATGTTTGTGTGCATGTTTCATATCTATATGGAGATCTTGTGGGAGGAGTATGGACTATTTAGAATGTGAAATATATCAGTGATACTTAACTTTTAATTGACTGGGTGTTGTGTAGCAGAAGATAATCATCAACTTGTCATAGCCTGTTGTGTTTATGTTATTTATATCCATATGTGCAGAAGGCATACATTATGTTAATTTTATGTTATTGTAATTATGTGCTAGCTTTTGAGGCTAATGAGTGTAATTTTTGTTTTCCTTTTCATGTCTGTCTGTGGGACGTGTGATCGTGTGCAATCAATCAGTCAGCAAAGTTATCATAGGTTTGGAAATGTATTTCAAAATCTGCTGTAGTAGGAGGTAGAGTAGATCAGCACCTTTCAAACTGTGGGTCACGATCCACCAGAGTAATATTCAAAACATGAAAAAGTTCTCATTAATTTATAAATTTTTTATCAGTGAAGTTGCTTGTTGTTTGGGTTTTAAACTACTCCTATCCACATATGAAGCTTGTTACTGTTAATCTTGAAACCTGCATACCGTGCAGTGTATTGATATATAAAATCATGCATTCAAACAAAACTGTTTTCACTTTATAAAACACTTAGTGCCAAACGCGTTTTGACCTCGATAGGTCATCATCAGTGGCAAACAGATTAATTCATATTAAATCAAACAATTCATAAAACAATGGTTTATTATAAAGCATAACAGGTTGCACTTTACAAAACCATTGAAGTTCACAGGCACAGACAACGCAGCCATGGCTAACCATAGACCAACAACGGAAATCAGGCCAGTGGACATAAAGCTAAGTACTCAATTTAGTGAGTACACCAACTCTTGTGCAATTAACATCCAGTGTGGTATTACATAAAATATAGTTTTGCTCGCTCTACTCCAAGTGGTCTAGAATAGTACATATTTCATTACATATTTTCTCTATGCTTTCAGTTGTATTGATTTGCAGCGTAATTGCTGAACAAAACTTTTATAAAGAGGTGTGCTGATTAAAGTTTTTGAAACCCAATTATTTATATATATTTTTTTTTTAAAAACACTCTTGGTTCTGTGATTATGAGAAGGATTGTCACATCCGTTCAGTAACAAGCATTCATTCTCTCACCTAAGTATCATAATAAGCAGCTTTAAAAGACAAGCATAAGTGAGTTGGTGTTCTATCCATATTGCTGGGCTGGCAATTGGCAAGGCTCCAGAAATATGCTTACCCATGCTATGTTGTCAACCGGTGGTGAGTACATATTTAGTTTTAATTTAAATGGATCGGAGTTAAATGGAAACCTACTTTTTGTCAGAGATTTTTTCTTGTTCCAAGAATATAGAGTAAACACAAATGTAAAATACAGGATTTGTTAGTCACACATGGGAAAGAAGTGTATAAAATATATTTATATGGCAGAAGTAAAAATGAAAGAAAATTAAGGAGAAACGAAAAAAAGAAATAAAACTGGAAACTTCACAATACACATTACACACATTATGGATTTTTTTCATGTATTTTGGATTATTAGTATATTATACAATATTTTATCTGAAGTAAGTGTATTCAACAGAAACCAGACAGTATTCAGGTCTTTTGGGATTCTGTTTTAAGAAGATTTTATATTTCTGGAGTCCTGACATCTGGTATGCATTATAAAATTAACACTTTAGTGGGAAGGTGTTCGTGACCCAGAAGGTTTGAAATATAAGCTGTCCTATAATATATATATTTTTTGCCTTCTGTTTTTAAATGCTTTTAATTCTTTGTGCATGATGCATATAAAAAATGGTACAGGGAAGAAGAATTCATGAATTGTGTTGTTGTTCAACTCAGATTTCTTCCTGAAGCAGTTGGCCTACATGCAGTCTGCTGCAGGAACAAGTAGATTTTGTTTTAGATCATGAAGAAGTGAGAGAGAGAGAGTGTGTGTGCATGTGCGCTCATGTGTGCACATACATGTTTGTGTATGTGTTTATCTACATGTTTAGTTATCTGAAATATAACAATGCATTTTTTTATCTTACAGGAAGAACTGATTTCTGTAGAGTATGTTCATGAGCCATTACAGTTTTCTCAATATTATTTGTGCTAATTGGAGAGAGAAGCAGCATGAATAATTTAAATTGTGAATAGTCCAGAATTATCTTGTTTATAAATAAAATAATTTCTTTATTAATAATTGGGAGTATACTGTGTGTGTTGGTAAGAGAAGGTGTGTGCATGTGTGTGCGCACGTGTGTGTGAGTGCATGTGAATAGCTATATATATGTATATAAAGTAGACACATTACTTAAGGAATCTCTGAGTGAAAATTAAGTTTAGTGAATGTAAAAATGATGACATTTTAAGTATAAGAAAGTGAATCAGAAACATGTTAACTTTTGTTGACATTTTTACATGCATATGTAAACATTTCCAGAAGTAGAGTATAAATCAGAATTTAATTTTCTTCCTTACATCTGCATTTCAAGGGTGCTTTTTACCTTCTGTTCTACTGAATAACCAGCAGGCATTTCTGGTGTCATGCATTTCAGAATTTCTTGTTAATTCTTGTGATAAGATATTGATTTATCTTACTACTGTATGTAAGCCGAAAGAAAATTAGGAAAATAACTATATTGTATACATGCCGTAAAATACTTTCATTTGCTAGGTGATGCCATCAGAACTGAGAGAACATAAATTAATAATTACACAGCACTTTGTTACATTAGTACAAATATTTTGCACCATTGCAGTTCCAACTGAGTACCTGAAAGACCTGTATTTTAATCTGAAATTGTAGAATGATAATTGTCATGTTCATAGCTTTGGGGACAACATATATATTCCATGTGGAATCTGTAGGTGTGTTTATGATCTCATGCCATGCCTAATTTCATATGCCCAGGGATTTCTACATTGTTTTGTATTTTACTAAAAAATTGCTAGAGCAAAAGTTGCATATTCATCAAAGATCTAGTACTCTACAAAATATTAGGGTATGCATTGAATGACACAAGTATTACCCCCATCTTGGAACTTAGCACAGTTGCTGCTCTAGTAGTTTTGATAATACAGAATTAAAAATTATGAATGTATAGAAACCTCTACTGGCATGACTAAAATCAGTGGAGACTGGATATTTGTTTCAAAAGTTTTTAGTGGGAGATAAATGCATGGATGTACATGTATATGTGAAACAGGAAACCTCGTTATTTTTCTAAATAAGTAATGTAAGGTGAAAGGATGTTCAAAATGTTGGTATATATACTGTGTTATGAAACATAATTTGTTCTTTGCCCTAAGTAATACATAACAACAGAGAAAACAAGTGTTATAAATTGTTTTTACATTGTCAAAATATCCAAGTTATTTGGTATTCTGCCCACATAAAATCTTTGAATCATTGTTACGTAGTATAAGAAGTGTTTTTAACTAAATGAAATCTTTGTTTTTAATAAGCATGTAGCTGTAACATTAAGCTAAAATGTTATTAATTTCAAACTAAATAACTGTTACTTATTATTCCCTCATTTATACATTTCATCATTCATTTAAAAGACTTTTTCATGAAAATTATACAGTTGCACTTATTTGAAGGCCAATTTAAGTTAATAATATCTATGAAGTGTGTTTTATTTTGTTTAGGTGTGGACTGTGGAAGTCCCTTACCATTCCAGCGTGTCTACCTATCACCACGGATTACTTTCCCGACAAGCGCAGCCTTCAGAATGACTATGTTGTGTCTGACTACAATCTTCTGCCTGATGATGTGAATGCAGATTTTGCTCAGCAGAGGGCAATCTACAAAAAGCCTTTAACCACTGCAGAAGTGTTTAAAGAATTGGTTTCACAGAGACTTGCTCAGGTTGGATATGACATGCTAATGAATTAATATAATGTTGTATACCATTAATATTTTAATAGTAGCTAGGGCAAGTTATTATTGAAGACCTGGTGCTTAATAATTCTCAGTATGCTTTAATTTGGGAATGTTTACTGCTTTAATAAAGCATTTATATTTTTAAAACATTTTTTAAAGTTAGAAAACACAAGTTACAAAATAAATTATTTTTCTGTTAAATATAGGCAAAAGAATAAGTTGCGAGTGTTTGTATAGTAGGACATGTTATTTTGTTTATATCTTTATTTTTATATTGTTTACTTCTTAGGGGTTCCAGTTGATTGTGTTGTCTGAGCACAATCCGAAGAAACAGGCACAGACACCAGGCAGTAATTCCACCTCTGCCACAGCTGGTATTATAAGCTCACCTGTGATGTCTCGTCCTTGTGATATTGAACCAACTGAAGAATATTTTCTCAGCATTGGGCGAGTGTTCCACAAGATATCCCTCAGTGGATCATCTATTACTGTTAGAAGATACAGACCCAGGTATTTTTCTGTTTTATAATATACAGTATATTGTCAGTTTTGTTCTTTTGGGTTATGGCACTGTGTGAACTTATAGGTAGATACCAACATTTTGGAGAAGCATCCGTTCTCCATTTTTAGGGCACTGCAACCCAGAACAACATTGACAGTGTCACTGTGTGAACCTTAAATCTCATACAGTATGTTGGTTTGCCACATGCTTTGGAGTCAGTGCATGACTTAAATGTGAATGGAGAAGCTGTGTATCTTCTTTAATTTGCATATTTCAGCTCCCAAAACACCTGATAAGTTTTTAAGAATTTGGTGTTGGAAGTGTACACTTTTTGTTGCCAGGTAATCTGAGTTTTAGTTTATTTTTATTTTATAGGGGTTTGTTTTACGTAAATGTATGGATGGATGGATACATAGATAGTTGGAAAGAAACATTGATTGACTGTTTGGATTGATTAATAGGTAGAGGAAAACAAAATAAGTGGTTATAAAAATATACAAGGTACCTAGACTAAGGACACATTGTCCCTATATGTAAGCATTTTGGTATGAGGACATGGATGTAAAGCTTCACACATTCCAGATCACAGAACTAGTTGGAGGTGTTTGGCTTCATGCTTTGGCTGCTTTACCCTGGTGCCCATTAGATAGAAGGTGGGTTGACTTCAGAGCTGTTCTGCTTGCACCCAGTTGTGCAGCCTGTAGCCAGTCACCACACTGACTGAGCTGTGCTGGCACTTTGTAAAAGTACTTACAGTGATATCTGTGACCATTTGAAATGTATTTGAGACTTAACGAACAGGACTTTTGAGATACACAGGGAGAGAAGAAGAGATAATCTCTCCTAGAGAGGGGTTGATAGATTAACCGGTGATAGTGTATGAGAGAGGAACACATCCACATTTCTTACGATGATTTTAAAAATTAATTCATATTATGAATATTAACCATGTGTTAGGAAGTGACAATTGTCTAAATGTCTTGTATCTTGTACTTGGAAGAATGTGAGAGCGCCGACATTCGTAATTATGTGGCTAACATGGTTGTGAATTTTTATAGTTCTTTTTGGTACCCAATGAACAGTTCCACATCTTTGCCAGTTTGAAATTCATCCTATCATTTGATAAATAATACATAACTTATGCAGTTGGAAAACATTGTTAATAAACCAGTGATCAATCAACATAACATTTCTTTGCTTTCAGACATCCATACCCTCCTTTTAATATACATTATCGTTACCGGTTTCATGCCCCTCATCATGACAACTATGAAATATCATGGGTATCTTTCACAACAGAGAAATTAGAAAATTTTAATTGGAACTATCTGGATCACTACATTTGTACAAGAGGAGATACAGATTTTGCCCTTGCAGAGGTAAGGTGTTACGTTTGACTATATCATGACGTTACTGAAACTTACAGTGGGCCAAGATTTTACCATATTGCAATCTTTCATTGCACAATTCATGTCCTCATATGATTTACTTACCCTCATTTTCACTGTAAAGTAAAGGAACATTCATGTCCTCATATGATTTACTTACCTTCATTTTCACTGTAAAGTAAAGTTCCTGTGGATGATGTGTGTGTGAAAGGAGTCAACACTGAAAAATGTAGTTTCCAGCATCCAGAAGGGATAGACAGGTATAAAATCTGAAGCAAGTAGGAAAGCATTACATTTGGCATAGTTTAGTGAGAATTGTTCTTCGCTGTTGCTATAGGTCATGTGATCTATGGTGTGACGTTCCAGCCATGTGAACCAAGATATGAAGTACTGTAGTGCAGAAAGGAAAATTAAAGGTGTGGCATGACAATTGAGTTAAGCTTAAATGTGATAAAGAAATTGTCTTTTCTTAACTGTTAGGTCTATATACAGACTATAAAATTTATTGGAGAAAATGATTCTTTTATGTGGGTAGGTTATGTATACAATGACATTTTGCACAATAGACCATTTTCATAACTCCTCACATAAATCATACATCAGAGTTTTTGATTTAAGTTTTTTCATTCTGTAATATGTTAGTGATATGAGGAAATGCAATTATCTTGTTTTACATTATTCCATGTGAAGTTAACCTGGGAACTGGAGCCAGTATGTGAAATGATGAGTATAGTAAGATCCATCAGTATAAGATTACTTGAAATTCCATTCAGCCTGTGTAGAATTTCTTTATGCGCAAAGAGGCTACTCACAGTAGGCACATTTCTTCAACTTTGAACTTGAACTCATGCCAAACTGAAAAGGAATTAACAGAATTTTATTCAGTTTACAGTTCATAAATCTGTCTTATTTTACTAACAATATTCTCTTTATTTAAAAGGCCCAAAAGTACTGGCGCTTTCGTGTTTATCTTCTTCCACTGAATCATCAGGCTACAAAGAAGATATTAGAAGGTTCTGACCACTGTGATATTTACACACTTCCTTCCCTTGAGGATCAGGGTCATATGGTGGAAAACTTCTTACGATTTCTTGAGTCTTGGGTGAATAGAATTCGCCGTCCAAATACCTGCAAGAAACCAAGGGTAGGACCAACCACTTTTTCCATACTTCTTATGAGTATTTGTTTCGTCTTAAAGCATGGAGTAATTTCTATAATTTTTTATTTATTTATTTGAGAAGAGAATGAAAATGGCTGTCTTCTTTCTATAATTTTTTATTTATTTATTTGGGAAGAGCATGAAAATGGCTGTCTTATGGGTCATTATGCTGTATAGTCTGATAGAAGTTTAGTGACATTTCAGAGGTGCTGACTCCATCATCAGGGCATTGTCCCTGATGATGGAGTCAGCAAACATCTCTGAAATGTCACTGAATTTCTACCACAATATGCAGTGCCCAGAAGCCAGCCATCTTTACACTTGTCACTGTGAGACACTGAAATCTCACTTTGCAAGAGTTTCCCCCCCCCATGTTTATACATATGTTACAAATCTGTGTTTGGAATGGTATGCTGTAAATATAATATTTCTTTAATGCTACACAACTGAATGTGTAGTGATCTTATTTTACAGATAACATAAGTTTGATTTTGTAAATATGTAGTATATGGTTGCAAGTTTATTCTTTATATGTGCTGTAAGTTTAGTTTTGAGATGTAACTTGAGCTTTACTTTTAATTTGAAGTATGATTTCTTGTTTTGAATGTAGCATCATATGTCATATATTTTAAGATGCTAATTAAAACCGTGATCTGCATCTCTCTTTAATTTAAATTGCTTGTGTGCATTGCTTTATTGATCTTAAGAAGTTATGCTAGTTAATTAGAACTTGATGTGACACTTCTTTCTTTGTTAGTGAACATTACAGATACATTTTTATAATGCTTGTAACAATTTTAACACCCCTTTTTTGTCATGAATACCACTCAACCACAATTTCATGCATATTGTAGGAACACTTTTCCTGTGGGACTCCACTGGCTGTAGTGTAAGTGACCATAGTTATGGTCAAGTAATTAACACTCCTTTGTATTCTTGTTGTCCTGGGTGAGCTTGGGGGCTAGTTGTCCTGACAAAAGATGTTTGTAGTTTTCTTCAGTCATTCCCTCCAGGTAAATACTGGTTGTAGTTTTCTTCAGTCATTCCCTCCATGTAAATACTGGTATAGATTTTAATACACGCTATTCTAACAGCAATCTCCTTTAACTGATATCTCCATTAATAAAATATTTCTGGGCTGTCAGCCATATCAGTTCATTAAAAATCAGCATTTCAGGGACTACCTCTGTCCCTATCAACAGGTTTTGCTGTAACAGTTCATCCAGACTGGCCCACATATATATTTGTCCAGCGCCTGTCTTTGAAGCTGAGTGTGAACTGGTGGGTGCTAATGGGCAGAGTCAAGTTCTTGCTTAGCTTAGCCTTGCTTCTGGATTGATTTGGTTCTGTATTGTTTCAGAATGTTAGATACCAGGTACGAGGACTGACTGACTGACAGAGTGAAACCGCTGCCCTTGTTAAAATTTTAAGGTAGAGCCTGAACTCAGTAGCCTCTTTTATTACACAGTCCATGTATCCTGTGGCCTTATCCAGCATGTATATGCTCTTGAAATTGATGTTATGTCCTGTGTCAAATCTCTGCTCTGCCATGGTTGACTTCTGTGGCTGGCCCATATGTATGCGTCTCATGTGTTCTTTGCATCTGGTTTTGATGGATCTGCCAGTCTTTCCAACATGGACTTCGCTGAATTTGCAGAGGACACAGTATATGCCTGCAATTTTTAGGACCATTTTGCCTTAAACAGGTCCACCCATTGTTGTTCATCTTGACTGGGATGTGGATGGTTATGATGTTGTATTTGGCAAGGAGCCTGCTGATTTTGTGTGAGGCCACTTTGAAATTATATTAATGATACACTTGTCAGCTTCTCAATCTGTATTTGTGGCTTCTGTTTTGTGGCTAGGGTATGCTTGACAGAACAGCTGCTGTGTCCATTTTGTTTAAAGGTTTTCCTTAGGTGGTTGATTTCCTTGTCTAGGCTCTCAGCATCACAAACGGTCCTTACCCAGTGAATGAGCATCTTCGGCATAGGCTGCTTCTGTAGCAGATTGTGTTCAGACTTCACATGGAAGTACAGGTCCATATGCATGGGCATCTCACATGTATTTAGAAAGCAAATCTTCAAATTAATCCTGAAGATGAGTTATCTTAACAGGTCATTTTGGATTTCCAGCATTTGGTGGGATAATACCTCAAAAATAAGCCACTTATGCTGCCTCGTATATCCTTTCCAATTCACAGTTGTGATCATCATCATCATCATTACATTTCATAATACACTAAATATTGATACACTATCATTCAGTAATCTACAATTTAAGCAAAATCATGCATACTGATTAAGTAACTTTCTGTTTAGTAATAGAATCCAAATTTGTAACAGCATTAATACTGAAATCCATGATTTGACGTGATCTTGTGCCAGTTCCAAACCTCCCAGTCTCAGAATTTAGCTCCAAAAGATACAGCTTAACTTTCATTTTGTAGGAATAGGGGATTTAAAGACCTATGCTAAGGCGCTGCCAGCCAGACTTTAACTCCATGGTTAATGGTCTAGTGATATGCTGGTGTAACGCATGGTCATCTGGAACATGGATGATGAGAGTTAATGTTATTTTCCCATCTTCTTTCTTCTTGGTCTTCAAGTGGCCACTTTCCAAGAGGTTTTTCTACCAAAACACTACATTTGTTTGTCTCCCCATCGAAACTACACGTCTAGTTCATCTCCTTTATTTTTATACCCTAACAGTGCTAGGTTTTTTTAATAGGAGTCAATAAGGTATGATTGAAAAGGAATATACTATAAAAAATATTGTTAGAGCCACTCTGGATGAACTCATTAACACTGGATTAATTAGAATCATATAGTATTTCTTAATTTCTTTGTATTGTAATTGGATGCTGCATGCTTTTTTATGACAGATCTTCCCAATTGACCTTTTTTAAGCAAAGGTAGTTTTGAATTCTTCAATCATGAGAAATTAAGTTATTGCGGAATGTCATTCCACTGGTGCTGGGGGAATGCCACCTCAGAGTCTGTACAGAAATTAACTGCAGGTACTATCCATACAGTTAAACTCACTGCTTCTCAGCCAGCAGCAGCCAGTCAGCAAGACAATATCTTATTTCCGATTTCATTTAGCATGTGAAGGGAAGAGAAGTGTAGGAAGACCATTGAACAGATGGCATGAAACTGTAACAGGCCTGGTGCATAATAGGTTTTATTTAGGTTATCATCTTAATTGAAGATATTTCAAGTTAAATAATTGTTATAACAAGGTATGTTGGTGGAATGATAGATTTTTTTTCTCTTTGGGTGGAGGTCATTTTAAATGTGTAACAGTCAGGTGGAGGATCTTCTTCCAACATATCTTATTAATTAAATGAATACCAGCTATTTATTGAAACGAATTGAAAGCAAGGTAACATTTTTAAGATTTATGATAAAATCCTTTGAAAATTTCAGTCATATATTCTAGTAAGAAAAGAAAAAAAATCTCTTTTTTTTAGTGGTAACTAATTAGTCTATAACTGTTTTCATAATCATGCACCAGAGTGGTTATTTGTTTGAAGAATTGGCATAATGATTGTCTTTCTTCGACAGAAGCATAAGTAAACACATGATTGTTTGCTTCCTCTTATGAACCAAGAAATATTTTATTGCATTTTATTTCTGGCTATATGGTAACACTCTGCCATTTACATTCCATTGTTACATTCTTTGCACAAGGTGCATTAATTTAATACATAATGGAGAAGTTGTGTGTGTCTGTGTTCATATTTGATCCTTAAAACTTTTAACAGATTACAATGAAATTTGGTATTGAGGGGTGTGAATGAAGCGTTTCAGGATGAATTTAGTTTTTTCCCATATATATATCTGTCTGTATTGAATATCATCTTACATAAAGCTCAAATAGAAGTTGATCAAATTTCTCTAAAACACATTGATGTTGGACTACTGTGTCGTAATACCATGTGGACGTGTAGGTAGATCAGTGTTTTTGAGGAACATACTACCTCCATCTTCAGTTTACAAAAATTAGCATGTGACATCAGAGATATGATATAAATCTTGTTAAGATCTGTAAAATTTGCCTGGAATTTTTTGATATTGTGGTATTTAATAGAATATAAGGACATACTTTCTGCCTCTGTGCAGTCAAATACCTGTACTATTAATTAGGTTTGCCAGCAATAAAATGTATGTCTCCATGCTATTATAATGTATTGTTCTGATGATTACCTCTGCTAGCAGAATACGTGTCCACATTGAATAAACATAAAGATTCTGGTTTCAAAATTGCAAAGAATGCGTTTGTTTGTGTTCAAGTCTTGCTGCATATAGATTTCAGTTTTGGTTATGTAGCTTATAGGCTAAAATATTAAGGCATTGACTGGGAAGATTTGTTGTCATTGTTTTAGAACATACAGTAGATCTGAGTTGCTTGTCTGTCTTCTTTGCTTGCCAACTGCATGCCTATGTTACAGAGCCCTGGCTTTTCAACAGGAAGCAAGGGCCGACAAAAGTTGATACATCGTCGCCATAGCTCCAGTTTGACTTTCCTCTCCCACAGTAACAGCTCATCAACAAGTAACCCATCGAATAATTCACAGGTACATTTCCATTCCTGACCTGTCATCCCATCCATAAACTAATAAAACTTATTAGGATTTTGTATATTCCATTATGATAAATCATACAAGAACATGGTGTATTCTGTTGTAACTAATCAAAAGTGTAATACTTAATATAATATACAAGCTTCAGATATGAATCTGTTTAAATGCAGAGCAGTAATATTTTTTTATGAGTTACAACATTACCTTAGCTGTGAATGTTTCTATTTTCATTGGGCTTCATATTGCTGCAAGTACTTACACTGTTTTAAGCATTTATATTAGAACATTATTTCCAAAATGTTCTATACATTGAGCTCTTTTGTACTAATATAATATTTATGAGGCCCCAACCAAATAAAGAAAGATGTAGGACAAAGCTGTTTTTAAGCTTGCAGACAGGACAAAGAACGGTAATTAATCTTTGTTGTATGGGCATAGGGAATTTAAATCCCTATGTTACAGGACAACCAGCTTAGCTCTGGATGTAACAGAAAACTACAAAAAATTTCAGTCAGGATAGTCGGTATCCAAGCCAAGATTCTAATCCAGGTCCTTCCTAATATAAAGTTATTTGCTAACCTTTTGACCATGATGTTCAAGTGATTTATGTTCTTCTGTCAGCGTAAGAGACCATGTTTCCCAACTCACTGTATGTGATGTGCATAACTTATAAACTGTTAACGTGCATACACTCTTGTCAAGAGTCATCTTTTTCCTTGGTTTCAGACAAGTGTTGTTGGCAATTCTCCATTCAGAGAAAGATTGGGCAGCAACCGTGTTGTCGACAAGCCACGTCCGAGGTTTGTTGCAGATGGGTTTCTTTTTGTTTGCACACACTTGATTTAATATCTATTCCAGCTTTCTTCAAGTGCAAAATTGTAATATTCATCAACTTGTGTTTATTCCTCCAGCAGCATGGTGAAGGCATTACTTATAGACAGTAGATTATGGATTGTGTTATGAGTAAGATTTGTGGGTAGGTAAAGATAAAATCTGTTTCAGCTTGGCAGCTTTCCTCATCAACATGGTGAAGGCTTAATGTTGGCTGATTGTTTGTAGGCTTTACAAATTAATTGTACAGAAATGTCTTTATTTTCTAATAATAACATTTTCAGTATCTTGTACCATAAAGTATCTCTGAAGTTATTCTATGAAAATAGGAATATATTCTATTGTACAAGGTCTTTTTTAAACAATTGTTAATCAGATGACTGAGAAATACCTTAAATTTATAACTGTCATCATCAGAGTGCACAATTGGATCTAATCTTGGACCATTTCAGTATTTTCTTTATATTTGCGCCTACATCTCCTAAATGTTGCCTACCTTTGAGGTTTTACATCTAAATGGTGTATACATTTTGTGTTTCCCCCATATATGATTCATGTCACGTCTTCATGTATTTAATAACCCTAAAAATATTAAGTGGATAGTGAAACCTTTTAGTGTGTAATTTTCTGCATTTTCCTGTTATGTCGTCTCTTCTAGATGCAGAAATTCTCCATGACCATCTATTCTTGGATTCTTTTGATCTGTGTTCTTTCCTCCAAAGGAGAAACCATGTTTCGGATCTATATGAAACAGTAATTGGAATTGTAGTTCTATGTAGTGATATTTTTGTTCTGGGCTTTTAGGAAGGAGGAGGGAAGATATTGTAATTAGTATATTTTCTGGCATGAAAGATGCATTCTTTCTCCTCAGTATATCAGGAATATTTAATTCTGAAATCATGGTGTGTAATACACTAGTAAATATGATGCTAGGATCTTTGCATTGAAATGTTATGTCTTATCTGTGAAATGTTTACACTATGTTGACAGTCTTACTTTAAACTCCAGAACCTATAAATTGACACAACTGACAGACTGTATGCACTATTGTCAGTCTTTCACTAAACTACACTGTCTCACTCAGTTACACTCTTACCTTCTGCTTTGGCTATAATAGATACCAAGTGTGAACTATAGTTTGCTAGGACATCTGCTGGTTGTACATACAAACAGTTCAAATGCAGAATAGTACTTTACATATAGACATGTGTACATACATTTTACTTTTACATGTCTGAACAATAATTTACCAGCTACAGAGAATATTTAGTGTTGAACGAAGAAAGTGGTTTTTGTCTCCTTTGCATTTTTATGGCACTCACAGAATTGTTTATTTTAAACATATCACAAAATTAATATTGGCTACAGATTTTTCAGATTTCCAGCTTTATAGTTTTCTTGTGTAATGTATATTCCTGTTTTTGTTGTGTAACTTCATGAATGCTATTAATATGGTTTTGTGTTTCATGTGCTTGTTTTAATGAGATAGACCTGGGTACTGACCCCATACTGGAATGCTGCAAATTGTGTTCTCTCTTGGGGACAGATCCTTATTCTTCTGAGAATGATCTCGCTAGATTCTATGTAGGCAAGAGTAGGCTCCAACAAGAATGCAAGCATCTTCTTTCTTGAGTTTATTATATTTTCTTGTAAGACAGTTTAACAAATTCAGACCCATCTGGAAATTTATTAGATGGCCCTTGCAACATGGACATTTTGTTCAATGCACAGTTTATTTCAACCATATTTTTGATTGCTTTAAAATAACAGTATTTAAATGTTGCTTGAATTGTTCTCTATAAACATTTTATTGTGATGTAATCTACAAAAGCATTTCTTAACCCTGAATGTGGGAATTTAACCTTTATCATACAGAAATGGGAGATTTAAACCCATGTACTATGACACTGTCAGCCTGATGAGCAGTTTACAATATGCTAGTGTAACACAGCTCATTTGCACATAAACCACAATACACAGTTGTTAAAGGTTAATAGAGGTGAAGTTACATTAGCCTATAGCTTAATAGAGATTCATATGCTGCACTTTTGCTTGTCATTTAAATTTCACTTAAATTGCATAAATTGAAAGGTAGTTAGGAAAAGAATTTATTAAGCTAAAGTTTAGAAGTTTTTAGCCATTTTTTTGAATCTGTTAATGCTTTTTGGTGTGACTCGGTATGGGATGTCATGATGCACAGTTTGAGGTACACTGGCATAAAATTATTTTTATTTTGATGTTGGTGTGGGAATGCAGTTTAAACTGTAATGCTGCCTTTGTGAATAATCATGTACAGATTCAAAATATGTCATTGAATTTTTGTGCTCTTGTTTTATGGCCATTTCACCTTGGTATGGAGTTATGTGTATGTTTGATGTTTGATCAAAATTGCTGCCTCTTTTGTTTCTCACTGTATCCTCTTTCTGCTAGGAGAAGCATGGTTCTAATCGCATGGCTGAACGACATACCACCAGGTCAGTATCATTGTGTCCATCATTTTAATAGCATTGCGCTTCTGTTTTCTGACACATAAGACACATTTTACCATCTGCTTGAATATACATATGTAACACAGTAGTACAGACTCATCTGTGCAAAGTTACAGTTACCTACCTCAGCATAGTCCAGCTGATGGCCTGCGGGCCACTTCCAGCCCAAAACCACTTGTGAATTGTGTCAGATACAAGCTGTTGGAGAAAAAAATTTAAAATAATGTGTAACTCTATAGTAATTTTTTTACATTTCAATAAAACTTACATTTGAGCATGTAATTTGTAATTTATGAATAAATATTCTCATCAACAACGAAAACTGGCTATTAGTTTAAGAAATGTGCCAGGAAGGGTTTATTGGCCCTTGATCCAACAGGAAAGCTATTCTTAGCCCAAGAGAAGAAAGAGGTTGTACTACCATGACTTGGCTGATGAAGAAATTCATTATAGTTTTTACAAAAGCCCTCCACTGCTCAATAACCTGAGCTAGATCAATCCAGTCCACATCTTAATACCTAATTTCTGTGCTTACGTCTCTTAAGTGGTCTTTTTCCTTTGTGGTTTACCAACCAAAATGTTTAATGTACTGTATTTCTCATTTTACCCATACTACATTTCCAGGCTCATCTTTTCTTTCTTGATTTAACCACTGTAAGTGTTCAAATGATACATTTAATAACTTGGGAGACTCAGCTTTGAGAAAAGGATAATTTTGAGATGGATCTTATGGGTGCAGGATATGAAGATTTGAACTGAATTCTGTTCTTTGGTGATTGAATCAAGAGGCATGCATGGAAATCCACTTTTAGTTCCAAAACTTGCAGGGAATTTCTTTACAAGCTGAGTAACTGTAACTTTTCCATAAAACCATGTACCCCAGACTGAGTGAGAGAGAGATGTTATCAGAGTAAGTTGCTAGTTTTATTAATATGGCATATTTTTGAAGTATTCAGACTCTCAGTTTGAAAATTCTGTACATATACATAGGTCTTGTAATAATTTGACGTGTTTTGTATAACAGAAAATATGTTAATAGCTAAAAGAATGGGACTGTAATTTATAATTTTATCTTCTGTATTTTAATATTAAAACATCAAAACACATTGGGGCATGAATAAGATGGAGTATTGCATGTTTATACAATTCTGCAATTTCTTATATGTATTAACCTGATCCCCGCTATTGTATGCGCTAAAAGTGTTTAATGCCATGTGTTGAGTGAAAATTAAAAAAAATAGGCATATTGTTCTACAGTATTCTATTCTCACAAGTTAAGAGAACTTCAAAGTGTGTTTACTGCATTGTCTCGTGTTTGTAAGTGAAGAGTTTTTGTCTTGTATGTTTATTACAAGAAGCCAAACCCATACAAAAGTTTTTGAAAGATTCTGTTGTCGCTGTAACTCAAACCACTTCCATGCGCATGGCTTACTCATCGCCCTGATGATGGAGGCAGCAAGGACCTCTGAAATGTTGGTAAATGCACAGTTTAGGCTTTTTGAAATGAGTGATGTTGAAATTTTGAATTATTCAGTGTTTTGGCAAACATTGTAGTTGCCATCTTCAGGATGAGTACATAATGGTTGGGTATTTTTGGAAGCCTTATAAGTGCATGTAGTAGGTAGGGAGTTGGGTTTGGTGGATTGGAAGAGTGCTTCACCAGTCAGCACAAGAGACAATAGTAGAGAATTGAGATACTTATGTTTAAACATTGCCTTTGCATATATAAATTGATGTATGAGGTACATTGTAAAAGTAAGTTTGATTTTACTGTAAAGGAATGCTACTGAGAACAGAGTGCACAGTTTGTTCATTTTCCTAAATAGTTTCCTTGCTCTGTACGTAACTGCCACGTGTCCAATTTTAGAAGTGTTTTAGGAAGTCTTTAGTAGTTTATTTGCAACAGTGGTAATTCATTTTTCATGTTAAGTTTTTGACTGATACTCTCTCAAGGTACATCTCTAGTCTTCCATATTTGGGTATAGCCAGAAGTTAGACAGGCCCAAGACATGTGTGCAGAAGAGAAGAAACTTGAGAATTTCATGCCAATACATTCTTCAGAAGTAGCATTTATAGTGAAATTACAACTGTTAAATGTGAAATATTACAGTTACAGCTTACAGTTGAGGTAATTGAGTTTTGTGCTAAGAAAAACATAAGAGAGAGCTTTTGTAACACCTAGCAAGTGTAACTTACTTTTAGAATGCATCTCATATGTAAGTCAGATATACAGATAGAGTTATAACCGCTTACAATTCATTCAGTTGTATTTATTGTAATTGATGTATTAGGTCAGGTTCTAAAGTCATGGAGCGAGTGAAACTCATATGTATGTCAGATATACAGATAGAGTTATAACCGTTTACAATTCATTCAGTTGTATTTATTGTAATTGATGCATTAGGTCACGTTCTAAAGTCATGGAGCGAGTGAAGGCAGAAGTAAGTAGCAGTGGTCGCATCTCTCCTGCCAGCGAGGCAGCTTTGGGAGACAAGATTTCAGGTCAACAGCCAGTGTCTCCTGAACAGCAACAACAACAACAGCAGCAGCAGCAAACAACTGACTCCCCACATCATCAGGACCCCACAGATGATAGGCAAGTCATCATATATAGCCATTGAGTTGATAATACTCCTGCTCTTTTTTCAGTTTTTCATTCCTCCCCCCATTGCTTCTTACAGACAAATGCTGGAATGGGACCTTAAGATGGTCTATAATCTGGAAAACAGGTTCTGGGCACTGCATAAAATGCTGACATATAAAATAAGCAGTAAAGTTTGTATGCAGTATAACAGATTTTCAGTTTTTCATTCCTCCCCCCATTGCTTCTTACAGACAAATGCTGGAATGGGACCTTAAGATGGTCTATAATCTGGAAAACAGGTTCTGGGCACTGCGTAAAATGCTGAAATATAAAATAAACAGTAAAGTTTGTATGCAGTATAACAGGTACAGAAATAGCAAGAGACTATAAAAATTGTGATTTTGCTAATAAATTTGTTTTATCAGTAGCTTTTATGGTAGGTAGCCCAGTGGTGTTCAGGCCTAACAAGGGGGATGATGCTCTGTGGGGCATAACCACTGGAGCAGCAAGTGCAGGGGCAGGGTCCCATGGAACAAAAATGCAAGGGAAAGGCCAGCTTTGTAATGTTGCCAATGTCAACCCCAGTTTCAAGCAAGATTGAGGATGTTTTAGAACTGGAAATTTGTGCAGTAGGAATGAAACTTTTACCTTTGGCAACCTTTTGATTGCTTGTGTATAATACCGGTAATCATACAACATCTACCTCTTTAAAGACTGATTAATAAATAAGATAATAAAATGGTTTGTACATGTTTGAAGAATGACAGAAGAGAGAATTATAAAGGAGGTACTGAACATGAAACTAGAAGGAAGATGTCCAAGAGGGAGATTGAGAACAAGATCAAGATGTGGACAACAGATTAGGAAAGATGTCACACAAAAAGAAGGGAACAGCATGATGGAAAGTGAGGATTAGAAGTTATGCAAATATAGAGATGAGGAGGCTTGGTTGCTACACAACCTGCATAAAAAGTGGGAACTTCTTTGAAAAAAAGGAGGTGATTATTTCCATACCAACAACGACTGGATAATTTTGACCCTGTATCATGCCCTGAATTTCTGCTGTGATGGTGGGATGATGATGTGTAATGGTAAATAATAGGTTCTGTAATAGTAGTGTCCTGTGAACAGTTGAAGACGTGATTGATTATTCTGTACTAAATAATTAATGAAATTTTGAAACTGTTATTTCAGTCAGAGTCATTTTGACATCCATCGACTGAAGAGCACAGCAACAATATTAGAAATTATTGAAGCTATGCGAAACACAGCGTCAGGTGTTGGTTTTCTAACTCATCATCCCAGCTTGCCAAGCTATACATTTGTGAGTGCAGATGCTGTGCAGTGGTTGATATGTCATGTGGAAGGAGTACTGCATGAAGAGAGGGCTGTTAATATTATGGAGGTCAGTGTTTGTTTAAATCAGAACTCTTTGTTCTTTGTATATTTCATAGTGGTGCCATCTCTTAACATCAGCATGCATGTGTGTGTGGGTGAGGGAGTGTACTCATGTGCAATACAAAACTGACTGATAAAAATCTGAACCCCGAATTCCATCTGCAAGATTGAAAAATAAAAAGCTTACCAAACTTGCATCACGAGCTCAGTTGGTTCACTGGGACATACTTTCATCCATCTTCACTTTAATGGCTGAAATTTTTTAAACCACATTGTGTTTCTTCTACAGTTTTTTTTTATTTTCAAAAGTATGTGCTTTTATCGTGTTGTGATTTGGGAGCTTTGCAGCTACGGTTGAATATATTGATCTGTCATCAACTTTTCAGCAAATGCTGAAGGAACACATGATATGCCATGCATCAGGTGATTTCTCCCATCCATTTATTGTGGGCTTCCACTTATACCACATAGTTCAGCAAGAGAAAGATCAGAAAGGTTAGTATTCTTTCATTTTCTTATACCACATAGTTCAGCAAGAGAAATATCAGAAAGGTTAGTATTCTTTAATTTAATTATGATTTCTGGCTTCATAAACTTGACTTTCCACTTTGTAAAACAATGTCACTGAAGCTTTTGCTTGGAGGAATACATGTATAGGCTCAGTATTTCTTTAATTTTATGTCCAACTATAAATTTTTTTGACTTTAAAAAAACTTGCATTAAATTATTTGTTGTTTATGTGCCAACCTTGAGTTTATTTTATTAGATTCTCTTTGTTTGCATTGTGCAAAACAAAGAACGCATTACTGGGAAATGGGAGTTATTATTGTTCATCCATTTGCATGTTCCACTTTATACTGTTTTATGAAACCATATTAAATCTGGTGCAGGATGTATCTGCAGTAAGTTGTCATTTAGCAGCTAAGAATCTGTTTTCCCCAGTTCTTCCAGGCAAATTCTGGGATAGTAGCTTAAAACAGGCCATAATGGGTTCCACATTTTTTCCATTTTGTTATTCACAGCAATCTGATGCTGCATAGCCAATGCAGCTGAAAAACCATAATTAAATAAACCAAGAACCACAAATATGTGAATATTTTTGCCTTATGAAATTTACACCAAATTGATAAGTGGTTAAAATAAAAATTACAAGTCTCAGCATGGTATGTTTTATATTATGTACATTTATTGGTTAATTTTTGTGAAGATAAATTCTTGAGAAGTGTAATGAGTCAAGTTTTTCATTTTAACAAAGGAAATTCTATTGGATGCTGTAAGCATCGTGCTCCTTCCCACTCATGTTAAACCTGTTAAATCCAGAATCCTTGTTCAGAAGCTAATAATCAGTCTGGTACAAAAGTCCCTACTTAGTGTGGTACTCAAAGTATAATTACCATCTTTACAAGAACCCACCATTGGCTCTATCCTGATCCAGATGGATCCAGTCCATAACCTCCCATTCTAAGATAACATTTTAATGTTTCCTCTGTTGGTGGCTGGGTGGCCCATGTTGTGTTTTCCCTTCAGGTCTACATACTAAAATTTTGTCTGTATTTCTCATGTCTCATGTACAGTGAAACCTCTATCCATCGTTCCCCGAACTATCGTTTTCCCAGATGCATCGTCCGTTTTGTTCGGTCCCGGATACATCCCATATAAAATAATGTTACATTTTCCCGCATCTATCGTTTTCCCGCATTCATCGTTTTTATTTCCCACCCCCGCCAAAAACGATGCATCGAGGTTTCACTGTATACATAAACCTCAGAATTTTAAATAAGAATACAAAACCACTTTAAATATAGATTATAGAAATACATAAATCTTAAGAAATTTCAGCAGAGGTGAAATAATCTGCAGAATGGAAAGAGTGAGTGAAGAGGTGACCTCTCAATGCACGCTTGAACACCTTTAAATCATTTAGAGTTTTAATTGTTGGTGGCATTAAAGACTTTTTTGGTAAAAAGAAGTAACTTTGAAAGAGAAACATTCAGTTTTTTTTAAAAATTTGAATGCTTTCCCGCAACTATCGTTTTCCCGTATTCATCGTTTTTATTTCCCACCCCCGCCAAAAACGATGCATCGAGGTTTCACTGTATACTATGTGCCCTATAATATTTGATGAAGAGATTACATATTATGAAGCTCATAATTTTGCTTCTGTTAATTTCCACACGGTTCCAGCATTTTTGCCTATAACATGTCTCAGATAAACCAATTTGGCCATTTCGCATTTTAAACTGACTTATTTACTTACCTACTTACTTACATACTCCCCCCCCCCATTGGACTGTAAAATCTTATTACATTGACAGATAATGAGATTGAAAAAATGCACACTAGTCTAGGATACACAGTTTTCTAAGTGCACCCTTTGTAGTGGTGTATGTCTCATTGATATCACTGCTTATTTTGATTACCAATTTGTATTGAGTGGATACCTCATTTCATAGTCATAAATTTGTTTCTGACAAACATTACAGGCTTTAAACTATATAGAGACATTTTGTCACATGTTACCATATTTAATAATGTGTTGTATATAAATTGTAGATAACCTTGGTGACGTCTGTATTTTATGTCACACAGATGCTAGTACTGTAAGTCATTTTTAGTCATATTTGTAACTAAAGTATTGATTATTTTATTGCACCAAACGTCGTGGTCGAGTGGTTTAACACTCCTGCTTCGTATTCAGGAGGTCCTAGCTTCAAATCTTGGCCCTAAGACTGGCTATCCTGACTGGTGTTTTTTGTGGTTTTCCTCAGTCCTTCCAGTCAGATGCCAGGATAGTACCTTAAATTATGCCATGACCACTTCCTTCCACATCCTTTCTAATCCACTATCATCCTCTCATTTGATACTGTACAGTCTGAACTACTGAAAATCATCATTAATAGACCACAAATAAATATGTTTGTTGCAATATTGTATACAGTCCATGGTGCTAGAGTTTTCTTAAAAAGTTTTTAGTTGCTGAGTTGATCAAGATATTGTTCAATTTTTATGGAACAAAAGTTTATTACCATATTTATAAAAGGCCACCACCGAACCCAATCCTGAGCCAATTTCTCCATCGTATATTTATTTTAACTTCCATTTACATCTGTCTCTCTCAGCTTTTCATCTGTGCTATGTAAGAAGTCACTAATTGCATTTTAGAAGTTTTTGAGAAAAGCAAGTTTAAAGATCTTATGGCAGATGTATTTAAACAGCACATAATGAAATGTCAAACTCTGTTTCTGTAATAAAATGTCAAGATATCAGATACTTCTACAAATTCTTCAAATTGTTACAGTTTGATTTGCTACTTTGCTGGATTTTTCTGTGACACTGAAGGTTTATCTTTTACAGATGGAGAGTACTTGCAGCCCTTGGGTGATCTACAGAGTTTTGAAAATGAATGGCTAGAGGTTGAAGTGAAGCATCCGACAGGCT
Source organism: Zootermopsis nevadensis (assembly GCF_000696155.1). Next base: position 826,168 of record NW_019060000.1, on the reverse strand, counting down.
GGAGACAGAGTGTACCACCATCACCTTCATCTGAAACCCTGTCTTCATCAAATGTTTCTCCTAAGTTCCTGTGCTCTGTTCTAGAAGAAATATGCCAGGAAGCTGGTGAAAATGACAAGGAGTGGACAGGTTAGATAAACATATTATCTTCTGTTTAATATCAGAATGGCACATTCTGTTTCCAGTATTCCACATTCACAGTGCAACTATATTATCTGATTTCTTTACACTTTATTTTAAACACCTAGTTTGGAATCTTGAACAGAAAATTATAATTGTTTTCTCATCTGAAAGACAAAATGAATAAGCTTAAAGGAAACAGTATGAACATAAATGTTAGAGACATGTATACAGGGCCTAATAAAAATGTATCAGGACTGAATGTGTGAAAACTAAGATACTGTACTTAAAAGGATAGTGAGTTAATAATGGCCTTCAGCACGTACCGCCATGTTCCAACATTCCTACCAGTGGTAGAAGCACCTATGAATATTATTTTTTAGAGCTGCCAAGAGCTGCTCCTTTGCTTTGTGTTTTGTTGCTTCCATGTCTGATTGTTTTTGGGGGACAAAGGAGCCATGTCTGGTGGGCATTATTAACCTGAAGATGAGATGGGCATGACATGTAGTATAGATGGGAATGATCAGCAAGTTTAGTTGGAATGCTTGAAGGGAAGAGACTACTTGGAAGACCAGGGTTCAAATTGGAGGATAATATTAAAATGACTCTTATAGAAATTACGTGTGGGGATGATAAATTTTTAATATTAAAATGATCATAAATTGGATGTGAATAGGGTTAAACTGTTAAGAATAGTGGCCTGTGGTAGATTCTAGTGTTACAAACTTTTGGACAGGTACCAGAGACTTCTTTAGTAATTTGCTTATAAGCCATAAAATGTTACTAAGTTAATAAAGGTACAGTATGTGTGAAATTATTGTGTGTTCTTAAGCATTATTTTAATAATTTTTAACTGTTTTCCTTAAATGATCATCATTTGCGAATGTTTTAGTTCCGCTGTACAAACACACACATCTAGAAATTGATATCAGTACTAAGAGTGACCGAATAGAATGGGGACATGCACGCTATCAGTCAGTGTACAGACCTGATAGAGCTTTTGAGCTGGTTGTGCAGTGGGTAACTTCATCAGGAACGATTGTAGCTGAACTGGTAAGTATTCGCAGAGATTTTCACTTAATTACAACCACATACTTGGTCACCACACTTAATGTTCTTATTCTACAAGTGCTAGTGACAGCCACCAAATTTGTGTTGTCTTTAGCAGATGACACATTTTTTATGACCTGTTTCTCATTATAAATATTACTGTAGGAACTTTTTTTATCATGGCCAACATATGCAAACACTGTCATGTTACTTAGAAAATTAAATTTTAGCTTACACTTTGATAGAGATTCAGAAGCTTATTGTGTTGATATAGGCAATCAAAAAAGAAATATTGTACACAGTTTTTACAGTTATTGGAAGTGGTCAATCCAGCAGTTTAAATGGTCACTTGAATGCTTTAATTTTAACCCTTTCATAGTCCTGAGTTTCCCTATACAACTGACACTCCAATTGTTTTTTTATATATTACAAAGGAGAAATCTAAGTTGAGAATTTTACAGAATTTTAACAACATACTTGCACTTATTTAACCCAAAATTAATACATAATTCCTTGATGCCATAGTATATTTTGAGCATAGAAAGAAGGAATATCACATGACAGAATCTGTTAGTTGTACACTGTAATATATTAAAAAAAGCACTGTGTGAATTTCCAGTCTGTTTTATAACAACTGAAATCTTTTACCATAAATCTGAATTACATGTAACTGAGAACTATATTATAAGCATAAGTCAGGTTAGATCATTATAGACATAGGATAATCTGCCTCATTTCCTCAAACCGTTGACTGATTGGGAAAGGACTAAGATTACTTTTCTCCTGTGCTAATGTAATAATCATAATTTGTTGTTTTGTAGATTGTGGGTTGGTCAAGAAAGGCCCAGACATGTGGCCTTCAGATGATACCCATTCCGTCTGACCCACTGGCATTACCCTACACCCACAAATCAGACCCTTTAAGAGGTCCAATATTTATATCTCTTGATACAGAATGCCTGATGGGTAAAAAGAGCTATTTGTTTGAAGGCAAGTACAGTTATATTTTTAACCCTTTAAAGCTGAAGCTTGTTTAAATAATGTTGAAGAATTCAGGCTTTGAGGTCTGTAGTACCCATCCACATTTTATTATATGTATACACTTTGTGAACACCAAAGATGAGGATATTCTGTATGAACTAATTATTAATAATGCTATTTTTTATGTATTTTGGTGTATTTGTAAAGTATATTCAGTAAGAATATTTAACAACTTTTTTAAATCCAATTTTTCTCATGATGATCTCCAGGTTGCAGTTGCCAAAACAGTCCTGTCTGATCCCCAGTAAATAATAATTGGCTACCACTGCCACTTAGTCTTCATCTTTATTATATTCCTTGGATCCATAAGTTAGTCAGATGACAGAATGTGGAATAAGATGTAATAATATAATACATGTTATACATATTTCAAGTACAATTTATACTGTTATAAAGATTTTACATGTTATAAACAAAGGGCTCACATAAAGTAGTAATATGTTACAAATACATCCATCCATTACATACAGTAGATAAATTATACTACCCATTTATATTATATGAGGACAAGGAAGTCTAATGATCATTAGATCATTAGACTTGTTTGTAAACATTAAAAATTCATTGGTAGAGTAAAGTAGTGTGTAATTAAGTATCTCTTTAGTGCCTCTTTAAATCTTGCCTTTTTATTTACAAGCCTTGTGGGACAGGATGGTAGACTTGTATTTTAGCTGGCATCTTACTGTACCAGGCATTCTTCAGTAGTACCAGAATGATTGCTTACTCACATGATAGTGAAATTATCAGAGGAGAAGGGGTTTGATTTTGTTTGCTTCTGTGATTACAATTTTGTTGTGGTGTCAAATTATAATTTTATCTTTATTAACACCATGTTCAGTGATTGTACAATATGACAACCAGGTGTCATTGCTGACATAAATGTAATAAATCAAAGACAAGAAACAAGTTTCTGCGGTGACAGGAAACTCCCCACTTCATCTCTAGCGCCTCAGCATGGCATAAGTAAACAGTGAAATGTGTCATAAGATAAAATGAACCTTCAACAGGCATCATTCTTATTTCTATGAGGGTGAGCATTTGTTTCATGCCAGGATGTTATTCATAATTAAGGAAAAGTTCATGGGGAACCCAAGTTTCTAAATTTGTTAGTTCAGAAAGTGTTTAAAAGATTGAATATACTTCTGAAAGTAATCAACCTTCTAGTGAAATATATAAACCAGAAGCATACATTGAATTTTAAAACTCTAATGTATGTATCAACTAGACAATTTGAACAGTCCACATTGCCCATATCAAGTCAGTTCTGCAAGTTTAGTTCCTACCCACAGTATTAATGTCCTTTAAAAATACTAATTACCCCAGTCAAATTTTAATGATGTACCACGGTAACATCAGAAAGAGTAACATCTTTAAGTGGTCTCAGCATATCAAGAACATATAAGCAGCAATATCATCACCACAGATTTACTGATGGCAGTTTCTCTTTATTATACTCCTGTTAACTATAAATGCCTTATTTCAGAATTTCCTGAAGAGACATGGGACCAGCGTTTGTTCTTATTCCAAGAGACAATTGTTGAAAGGTTTGGGTTTGTTCGGTGTACTGTGGATAGCTCTAGTGCGAGCTCCCCCGCATCTGGCAGTAACAACGACAGAAACCTGGCCCATCAGCACCAATATGTGCACCTCACTGGCAACATGTTTATCCTCATCCCATCACAGCCATGCCAGGTTTTACTCGCATATTTTACATTCTACATTTTGTAAGAGAAGTATCTAATGTGCCTCAACAATTTGTCAGTAAGCGACTAGCTTTGGTCTGGTGGTTTAGTTTTTAATGGCTGTATTTAGGATTATTCAGTACCCAGAACAGTTCTAAGTTCCAACTTGCCTCCTGTTTAATGGATACTGAGGTTTCTTTCTTAAGAAATAATTCATCTGGCACATGAAGCTGAATGTCTATAACAGTTCTGGGTGTCCTTTCTGGAGGATAGCTTGTTTGGAGAGTGAAGATCCTGTTGTCTTCTCTAGCATAGCTCTGGGGCTCAACCAGCAGCTATCTAATAGACACAAGGGTCTCTCTACCAAGGGGAACATACCAGGGATGAAAGGATAGATGATGGAAGGGAGGGGATTGCCATTGGGGAAGGGTCATGATTGGATGAGATTGTATGGATGGGCTATGATGGAAGAAAATAGATGGAATGGCATGGGACAGACCAGGATGATGAGTGGTAAAGGAATTGATCAGGATGGGTATAATGCCTCCAACTGCTGCTGTATAACACAGATTTACTTCAGATTTGATTCATGTCATTCCTGAATTCTATCTTATTGATGTTTACAATTTTCAGCGGCCTCACCACCGTAGTAATTCTCTGTCACATATTGGACGATCTGGTTTTGGAAGCAGACAGTTAGGAATCCAGAATTCTCGGAGGTACCCTGTTCATTCAGACAGCATGTCCAGTCCCCATGAGGAATACATCACAAGACATGTTAGTGGCAAGAACAAAGATGACTATGGTACAGACATGAGGGTAAGTTGTGATGATTAAAATTTTGTTAAAAATTGTGGGTCTGTTAGGTACTTGTGTATGTTTCCCTTAGTAAAATCTAACTACCCATGGACTGGACAACAGGGGTTCAATTCCTATTAAGAATAGAAAATTTCTCCATCAGAATGGCCCTGAGACTTAATCAGCCGCGCATCCACTATTAAGAATAGAAAATTTCTCCATCACCATGGCCAGAATGGCCCTGAGACTGAATCAGCCGCGCATCCCATGGATTCCTAGTGCTCCTTCAGCATATAGCTGACCACTTGCTTCCACCTACTTCTGGCTAGTGTCAAAGTCTAACATGTATGGAGCTTTACTTTTCCTTTTTTTGGTGTTTTGCACAGGGGGAAGTGTACTGCCATTTTACGCAGATTTGCAACACTTAAAACAAAATCTCAACCTCTACCTTAAGCCAGTAAGTCCAGTTCACATACTCATAATCAAATTACACACAGGTCTGGAAGCTGTAGCATAATATAGTTACAGGACATGTTCATGGGACAGTAAAATGAAAGCTTAGTGTGTTTTAGTGCCTCAGATATGAATGAGGTGCCCAGCATTACCAAAGTTAACATATTGAGTGGGATGATAGTTCAGACTTGTATTTGGGAAGAACATGGTTTAAATCTCAGTTGATCCTAACTTAGGTTTGACATATTTTTTTGAATCTTTCCTAAAGAATGCCAAGATTGTACTCAGAAATAAGCTATGATTGCCTCCCTGAAATTCCTTATCTGTTTATCCTTCATGTTCACATGTGTGTCTCACTTGATGATTTTTAATCTTTGTACTTGAAACAGAATTTTTAAGTATCTTAGTAACAGATCTGTACTAACACATCTTCATTCATGCAGTGTAAATTTTTCATTACCGTTTTCACAATAAGTCAGTGATTATAATTATGGACTGCAGTTTATTTTTATCAGGTGGGATTCCGTTGGTCATGGAACCACATGGTGAGTCGACGTTGGAAGTCTTCATCAACTCCTGCCACTGGTGATGAGATGTTTCAAACTAAAATCCTGAAAGATTTTCGTGAGTTCTGTGCTAACAGTGAGAACCGTCTTAAATTGTTTTGGGATTCTTGTTGGACCTTGAAAGAACAGACTTCATGCAGTTAGTTGTTATAAATAACAGATGAATCCAAAAAAATTTGTGTTACTGCAGTGTGTCCTGCCATGTTACTACACTCAGGTTACAAACAACGTATCCAGTGACTTTATGCTGGTATAAAAATTTATTTGTTTGGGAAGTGAAATCAATTTAGAAGTGAAAATCAACAGATCAGTATAAAAATAAAAGTACTTCTTAATTATACAAAATTTTATAAAAGAAATAACATTTAATGTCATAATGTGGACAGTTTCAAGGAAAAACAAAAGTAAGACCCCATGCAATGGATATGAAATTTCTGAGAAGTGTTGAGGGTAAACAGAGGATGGGATGGAATCTATCTTTAGAGAAGAAATTGCAATCCATAGTTTGTTATGACTACAGTGGTTTAGCCATGTGAAAAGAATGGATAGAACAAGGATACTGAGAAGGGTATTAGATTTAAAATTTAAAGGAAAAAGATTTATGGGATGACCAAGAACAATATGGTTCAGCCAGGTGTTAGAAGACATGAAGAAGAGAGAAAAGACTGGGACGATAGAAGAGGTAGATTGGAGAATTTTTGTCCATGAACATGTTTAACATTAAAATAACATTAGTAGAAGATAAATGCCTTCATGTCTTGCAGCAATATCACTTTTTGATCACCCATCATCTTTTATGTATGAAATAGTTCTACTACATGAAATAGCATGAACAGAATTCTTCCACCAAATATAAAGATTTTTGTAGAGACTTTTTTGTAAAATGTAGGTAATTAATGTCTTGCGTATATACACACTCATCATTTTAGAGTGTGTTTGTTCAGTGAAATTTAATTTACTGTTAACTTGAAGCCAATAATGAAATTAAATAAATTCAGTTGTTAATGAGGAAGAACGTCAAATATGGGTACCGCTGTAGACAGTAACTTGCTGTGTGAGGGGTGGAATGGATGGTGGACTGGAACAACAATATATAAATGGCTCTCCATGTTTTCATTTCAGCAAAAGTTCTTGACAAAGTAAAGTTTATTGTGAAAATTTCATATTTGTACTGAAAAGGGATAAACTGATGAAATTTATTGATGCATATGTTTGTTGAACACTCAAAATAAGGTGTTTATGTGTTTATATATGCAGGGATGAAATATTTGTTTTATGTCTGAATTTTGACTGATGATTGTTGGTTAAAATAGAACCAGTTCTCATTGTAATGGATTGTTCTGCCTTTATGTGCTCTGTACCATTTCCCTACTGATGTGCATTTTAAATCTTGGTACCCATGTACTGAACTTCATCATCTAGTCACTGATGTCTCAATTTCTGTAATAGGTGATTTAAAAAATATACCAAAGAATGTATATACAGGTAAACCTCGATTTACGCTGGGGATGCGTTCCTGGGCGAACCGGCGTAAATTGAAACTCTTTTTATAATGTAAATCAGTGCGAAGTCAATGACATGCGTTTGCGGCACCCAAACATTGACGACTTAAGTTCCTCAAAAATTGACTTTGCCGTATCCGTGATAGCAATTTCAGTCAAGGGAGTGTTTTTTTGATTCTTGTCATCCACCCATAACAACAGTAATTTCTCCATTCTTTTGAAAAGTTTACTTCTGCTATAACTCACTTGCGTTGCACTTACTCTCGTAGCCTGTTGCATTGACTGTTCTATTTTATATGAATTTTTCGTTATGGTAGTCACAGTGGAAGGAGGCAACTTCATACTTCTGCACATTACGACGGGTATCACCACCTTCTATTCTACGAATCACGTCCATCTTATCTTCTAACGCAATAGACCTACACAACTTTTTAGCAACACATTCACTTTGTTACCAGACATGGTGGCTCTTCCACAATTTATAAATATAAAACAGTTGCTACTGCAGAATAGTGGTTGAACAACAACACAAACACGTTTAGCACACAGTTTTCAGCACATTCAATGTGTCAACAAGAAGTGAACTGAGCGCATTTTTCCTTACTCCCATATCAGGCTGAACGCAAATGACTCGCCGTGAAGAGTGACCAATACTCACGTGACTGTTGCGCAATGTTGGCGGATTTTTAGGAGATTATCTCGCAACTACTTAGCAATGAGTGCAGAGGTGACTGTATTTATAATTTTTATTCAAAATCAGCTATGTAAAAATTATGATTTAATATAAGAATCAGTACGAGAAACATTGTAAAACGTTATAAATAATAGTAAAATATATTTTTTCTACTTTTTGACTTACTGGTTTCAAAAGCGGCAAAAATCGAGGTTTGTCTGTATTGCACAATGTAAATATGCACAACACAATGCCCAAACAGAGATATGCATTAGATAATGTAATGAATAATTTGTCTAGGATGTCATTTAGAGTTGGTATTGCTTTCTTTATACCATGATACCTATCTTTTATGCTTGGTAAAAAGGGCTAAAGTGAAATGTAATTCCTGTTGACTGAGCCCCATGAAAGATGTAACTTTGTTAAAGACAAATAAGACTAAAATTTTATGGAGTTGGCATATTATTAGTGCCATATTTACTCATTGACTTGCACCATATTATAATTTAGCAGCATTTGGCTGTCAGAAAATTAGAATTTCTGTTCCCCAGACCATAACTGCAGATTGTAGTTGATGTTCTTTATAATCAGCCCACCAGTGGGAGTAAACTGAATGTTGTTGTGTGGGTGCTTCACCTCTGAAGTGAATTCAATTATCCTTATTAGGTGGGCCAAGGCAAGATAGTAAAAAGACCTTTTCACCATATACAGATAATTTTAAATATGTAAATTATGTTTGTGAGTGCTGAAAAGTAAAAATTTAAATACGGTAGCCATGGAGTTTAAAGGGACATTATTTTTGTGTAATTTATGTAATTTTTGTGCATACAGAGATTACAGAATTTTTTACAATCATAGGTGAGAACAACAGCTGCAGTTCTGTGATAAAATACGTGTAAGAGAATAAAAAACTATCATTAAGTATTGACAGAAGTCAAAATAAACTAATTATAAATATTCCTGGAAAATTTATCACTTGATTTGTACTCTGCTGTGTAATTAAAAATTTCTGGACAAGAGAAATGTGAGTAAATATGGTAAAAATGTTTGTTTTATAGTGCCATATGATTTCTGGATATGAATTTAATATAAGCTATCTCTGTAAAAAAAAATTATATTGAAATTTTATTAATTATCTTGTATACTTGTAAGTAGTGTAAATATAAATATAACAGAAAATTCTATTTGTGTTTAGAGTTTATTTTAGAATGAACTGGCTGATTAAATACTGTTTAATGAAATTAAAAGATATTATTATAATTAAGTTTTAAATAGGTTAAAATGATGAAGATAAGGAGTGCAATGTAAATCACTTTCTAAATTAGTTTACACAAAGAAAAAACTGATTACTGTGTTTATAAAGATGTCTATCTTCTGGGGTGTGTAGTCTGATAGATACTGACCAACATTTCAGAGAGATGAAGTGTCGGGCAGTGTCTAACAGACTATATGGCGCAGCATCCCAGAAGACAGCCATCTTCATACTTATTACTCATGAGATCCTCAATTCTTACCTGCTGTGTGCTTCTTTTTAAGGAAGTGTAAGAAATTTATGCAGTGTATTCTATCTGCAATATATGTTTTATTATTTCTTATTTTGTGTGGTAAGTAAGGACTAGTATTGTTTCAGTCATGTGTATGAGCTCATGTGTGCTTATGTGTGTCTTTCCTCTGTTAACATGCGTCTTAACCAGTTGGCTGTTTCTTGTGAAATGAACTGAATTTTTCAGTATATTTTACATTTCAGATTTAATTCTTCATCTGTAAACTGGCTATTAATCCAGACTGACCTTTTTGTTGGTTTCTAAAATCTCCAAGCTAGAATACTACCTTAAAATAAACCACAGCCACTTCCTTCCTAATCCATCATTTATGATCTTCCACCCATTTGACATTATACAACCTGTGTAGATGAGATGAAAGTCTTCTGGCTTGTTGCCCCATACTCACTGCCATGAGAACCTGAAATCTCACATTCTTAAATAAAATAAGAAACAATCAGTGGAATTCAATATGAGCAAAATGCCACTGATTAATGTGCATTCAATTTCCTACTATCAACACCAAGATCTTAAAGCCATAAAGGGCAGGTGATAGATGTGAATAACCTTTGATGTTGAAGTGCCACTTGACCTAAATACTATGTTAGGTAGGATGGAGAAATACTATCATCATTCATTGTACCATCCTAAAATTTAAAATATCATGCTTACAGTGCAAAATCTGTGTTTTCATTGTTAAATTTAATGGCTGTAAGTGATGGGACATTGTAGTTTGACTTGTGAAATTTGGTGTCCAGGTTTTTCTGAAGTAGTGGTCCACGTACCCCATACCAGTCAATGGCCTAATTTATGCTAGTCTGCAATTTTTAGTGTATATGAATGCATGCATGCATGTGTGTTTGCGTACATGTACAGATTAAATAGTTTGTGGTGATCTTTACTGCTTGTTCTATTATCTCCCTTTGCAGCATTGAATGGTCTGAGCAGCAAAGTAATGAGGAAGAGGATATAAGTTCTAGGGTCAGTTACTCAGAAATGGGGAAGCAAGCCATGTTACGAACTCCAGCAGGAAGATAAGTCTGACAAATTATTTCATACTCTAGGCATGCATTTTATTTTTCAGTGTTTAATGTGGTTAATAATGACATCTTTTCAGCTTCTATGCCACTTAAAGGCATTCATTTCTTCTATCATAAGTACACATATTTATACATGACAATAATTATTGCATATGTGTACTTATTTGTATTCTACAATATGATAAACATAGAGTACTGGCCCTTGAAACTAAGTGTTGTTTTACATGTCCTTGAATCAGACATACTTATACACACTTGCACATTTTGAATTAAACTTGTTTAATGTGTTAAAATTTACAAATCAGCATTGGAAGTTCTGCAAAAAACTTCAGGCATTGAAAATATATATTAATGTAAACTTTGCAAAATTTTAGATCACAGCAGATTGGCCTTGCTAACTGTCATTAACTCTCTTGAGCGAAGTGCAGCCATTCTTCGAGTAAATGGATCTGATGTAAGATGCTGCTGGTACTTGTACCCCCTACAGTTTGGTATTGTTCTACACTGTGTTTGTAGTCCCATACTTTGAGCACATCATCCTCAAACTTCTCGCTAAAGAATACAAAGCATATTGTATCAAGTTGATGAATAAAAAGACCTAGAACACAAAAGTCAGCTGAGTGGTTAACACTGTTGCTTCTTATTTAAGAAGTCCCAAGGTTGATTCTCAGTCTGGAAGCCAGGCAGGGATTTTGAGTGAGTTTTTTGGGGGTTTTTCTCAGTCCCTCTAGGCAAATTCTTTAGTACTTTAGAGCAGGTCACAGTAATTTTCACCTTCCCAATTCATCATTTACAATCATCTTTCCATTTAAAATATTGGCTATGCAGTTGAAAAAGCATTATTATACAAAGTAAAACATGGTACTAAGATTGTACTGGATTGTCATTTTGTGAAATTAATTTATATGTTATTAACTGTTTTTACACAACAAACTGTCTTCATGTCGTAGTATCTGGTTTAATATGATGTTTTAAACCAGATACTAAGATATGAAGAGAGAGTTTTTTGTGTAAAGGTGGTTAAAAATAATATACAATACATAAAAATACAAAAATGATATGTTTATTTCAATCAGGGTCTTGTTTAAAACCTAAAACATG
>NW_019060000.1:804366-814561 GCF_000696155.1 Zootermopsis nevadensis | reverse complement strand
AAACCATTGGATCTGGGCTATGAATTCCTCATAAATTTTAAAAATCTGCATATGTATAACTGTTGGATGCTTTGGGCTCATGAGCTAGTGATAAAATCATAATACCTGATTGTCTTCAACTGTTGTAAAGTTAAACTTGGCATATCCATGTTTTGTTTCTCTGCTAATGCTACAACTTCACCAGCTAAGTAATGAGCTTCACGAAACGCAACCTGAAACCAATGTAGCATGATTCTATAAGCTTTATCAAACTTTCAGGATGATGCACAATGGAGAGTTTCTGCATAAGAGTACATACACCACTTCACTCACTACTTACAATGAAACTTAAAATCATTACTGCTATTACTAACCCTATACAGTTCATTACTGAGCAGTAGTGGTTTACTGAAGGATGTCAGCTGATTAATATTTTCATTTACCATTGATAGATTAATTGATCCATTAACTCTTTGCCACAAAAATTCGGCAGAACATAACTAATTTACTCTGTAGGAAATGAGCCTTAGTATTCCACTTGAAAGATACAAATTCTAAAGGTTATTGAACTGAAGACAAGACTTCAAAGCCCTAAGTTTTATTGTTTCACTGTTGGGATATAAAACTCACCCCTTTTCTTACTAAGTAGTATGCCAAGTCTGTAGCCAACATATCAGGACTGAGAGCTGTGGCACAAGATACTTCATTTACCTGTAATAAAAAATGTTTAAAGGACCTTGAAGAAAATTTGAAATTATTTTCTTATACTGTAAAATTTTTGTCACTGCTAGATTGGTTATATAGCAGGTCAATAGTGGGCAATTAAATTTAATCCATGGCTGGATGGATCTATATCAAAGTGACTATGGTCTGAAGAGCCTTGAATGAACATTTCTGTAATCAGTCACTGAACACACTGTATAGATATATAAAAAATGACAAATTGGTGTTAAAGAGTATTATTCTGAGGATGTTTAAGATGTATAAATGGGCTTATCTTTCTCATATCCAGTTTTACATGTAATCAGAGTAATAAAAGTGTACTGTGTAGGTAACTCAAGAAATAGCATTTCTGACAAAAAAAATTGATTTTTGAATGTTTTATTTTAAATTATTTATCTTTTACTCATTTGTCTGTAAACTTAATCTATATTAATAATATCTGAACATCAAAGCAGACCAGACTACAATTTTCTTCTTCTTTTCTTTTGCAGGCTCTGTATTTGTCACTTCTGGACTACAGAATACTGCAGCTGTTAAAGGAAGACATGGGAAGTCCTTGCATGTTTTCTTCTGCTTCCATTCTGACTGACTATTAATGGAGGTGCTGTCTTATGGCCATTCTCACCATGAGGGTTTTAACTGTCCACATTGCCACCTGCAGGACACACTCAAGACTGTCATATGTGTCAAACATAGCTTCCTTGTCCTCTTGCAGGTCCTTATTGTATGTAGATGGCAATCCTTTTAATACCATCATAAATCCACAGTTCTGAAAGAAAATCAGACTGGAGACACTATATGGATATAAGAACCTCAGATCTGACTAAGCAGGTTCATGTGTGTTGTGTGCATGGCAATGTGCTAGTGGTTGCAGAGGAATTTCCAAATTATAATAATCAGGGTAACTATTAATTAACTTACAGGGGTCATACATTTATTTTGAATGACAGTTAAATAAGATTGTTGTCTTCAGGGTTGTTGCACTATGTAGTCTGATGTTTCAGAGGTCCTTGCTGTCTCCATCATCAGAGTGATGGAGGCAGCAAGGACCTCTGAAATGTTGGTAAGCATCTGCCAGACTACACGGCGCAACAACCCAGAAGACAGCAATCTTCAAACTCACTGCCATGAAAACCTCAAATCCTAGACAGTTAAATAGTTAATTTTTCACGTGGTGTACACTTACATTCCCATAAATTCTTCCAGCCTTTCCACGGATAAGCTCCAAACTGTCAGGATTCTTTTTCTGTGGCATGAGGCTGCTACCAGTACAGTAAGATTCAGACAGTCTGATAAAACCAAATTCTTTACTGTTGTACAGAATCAAGTCTTCGGCTAGTTGGCTTAAATGTACAGCAGTTAAGGAAGCCCAAAACAAGAATTCAGCTGTGAATGAAAAAACCATCAAAATTATTTTCAGATTCCTTCGGCACCAAATTATAGGCAGTGATGTCTATGAGAAGGCATGTTTCTCAGATAATTTTGGTGAGTAACTGATAGGATAAATGATCAAAACTAGTCTAGGATATGATGCTGTGTAGTCCTGTAAGCACTTACAAACTTTATGGAGAAATGGGTAGTTACTGAAGAAGGAGGTGATATGTTCTTCCAAAACATTAGTTACCTACAAGACAATGGCATCAGAAGCCAGGAAACAATGACTCAAGTTAACAGTTGGCAAGTTTTAAGAATTTGACATGGCTGATAACCCAAGAGGATTTTATTAATTTGGTTTGCCATTAAAGTTTCAGATCATACATTCCTTTCACACAGTTCAAAGCTTTACAAAACAATCTGTGCACTGAAGTAAAAGGAGCAACCAACCAATACCAATTGAAATATTAATCTAATAATATGGACTAATCACTAAAATATATTGTATGAATTTTTCTGAATTTTACTCTTGAAGCAACCAGCATCCATCCATACCTATGAAATCTCTATTACCAACTGCATTCATACTGTTGTATGTAAACTTGGCAAAACCAAGATCTTTGGCAAGAAGACTGCGATTGATTGAGAATGGACTCCCTGCTAGTGCTCCACTGCCAAGAGGCATTACATTCATACGTTCCTGCAGTTGTAACAGACGATCACAATCTTCTTTGAGATACCAGGCATGACTGTTAACAAGAATAAAGATGTGTAATAATATAGGCATTAATTTTAATCTACTACGTGGTGCAGGGTCTTTCTTGAGAAGTTCATAAATACTCAGTTGGTCAAGAAAACTACCATTTTTTATGGAACCTGAAGGTTCATTACTGTGTTCATAAAACTCACCATTGGACCCTATCTTGATCTAATTGAAATAATATCACATTTTCAAATTGTACTGCTCTTTAAGATACATTTCTATATTATCATCCTCTTTATGTCTGGATCCCACAAGTGATTATCTTCCATTCCTCAAAGTTCTCCCAGTAAAATCCTGTATGTGTTACAGGCAAAGTACAGCATACACAGTATTCTACAAGTTTTTTTCTCCATCTCCTTCATGGTGTGGGCAACTTACTTTACCTTAATAACCAATGGCTCCACTGCACTGGCTGGGCTCGCTGGAGATGTGTGTATCCTGGCATCAGAATCCCAACCTCAGCTTTTGCTCTCTCAACCAGAATCTAGGCAATGGAACTCACAACATTGCTCATTGATATCAAATAGTGATGTGAAAACTGTTCTTTGCGGTCCACAATATCATGTAAATTAAGAACTATACAAATCAGAAATCTATTTCTGTGCAGATTTTCCACTAGATTTCCACCATGTACATAAAAATTAACATGCCTTACTTCAATAGTTTATTAGTTTTCACTATGAAAATGAAAGCTGAATATAGGTTTTACCCAACTGCCATATTACTTTATACTATACAAAAAAGTAATCTTTATAAAGTTGCATATTCATCAAATATAAATCACTATGCAAAACCTTATTCCAGTTCCAAATCAGAGAACTTCAAAGCCACCAATATTAATGCTATTATTAATGTCAAAGTATTTGGAATACGTATGTGTGTAATCCCCAATTCTAAGTTTCATTAAAATCCATCCATTGGTTCAAAAGCTGTTAAGAATGTCAGAAAAAACCATGCAGACACAGTAATATTATAAGCTTGGGTGTCTTTATAAAATAAGGAAATAGGCTTATAAATGTAAAACAACCTCCAGCAGCTTTGTGGGATCATAAACCAGAAGAATACCTCTAAAATTCTTACCTGTGTTAAATGTTGAATATATTTCTTCAAAACATTTAGCTTTGATCTGAGCCATAACTTCATATCTGTTGCCACCTGGTCATTACGACTGCGGCCTGAGTGTAGTTTGGTGGCTGGCAGCCCTATCAATTCCTGGAATCATCCCATTGTGTGTTAAAGTTGATTTTAGTGATTCTCAACACACTGGGAATAAATACTGTAATGTACAATGTGTAAACATACGTTGAGAAAGATTTTAAGGAGTCATAAATTAATTTTTAAACTTGGTGGTCTATGGAAAATTACTAGGTCCATTCCCTGCATAAATATTTTTAATAATAATTAATTCCATGATCTCTGAGAATTAGATGATACTTCAGCTGGTCAAGTTATATCCTGATGAAAGACTCAGGTTACAAACCACGTCAGGTGGCTGAATGGTGAATAAACCATATATTCTGCCAACGTTCCGAGAGCAAGCTCTGCTGTCATCTGCAGAGCTGCTGCATAACAAATCTGGTCCTTTATAGCGCGCTCTCTGATGGATGATGCTTTTTTAATGGAAGCAAATTCTTATGTCACAGCTGAAAGTACCTATTGGTAAGTGTGGTTATTCATTTCATATTTTCACTTCTTTACCTCCAGCCTTCTTTCAATTGCAGTATGTATATCTTCATCAGACTGATGTAACTTGAAGTTGTCCAGCTCCCATTCTTGACTCACCTGAATGTAAGAACAATTGTTAGTGCCCAATATGAACTTGAAATATTTGTATGGGAATATAGTATTCAGTGAAAGGCTTTCAGATACTACCTAGAACCCTGTGTTTTCACAGGAATTAAGAGTTTGAAAGTTTACAGATATTTTGACATAACAGTCACTCCAAAATATATATTTATAACAAACTGTGATGTAAAGCACAGCCAGATCATGATGCTGACCATTCATCCCCATCCAGTGCCAAGGTTAAGAAAGAGTAGAAGCTATGCCTCCTCTTCTGCCAAGCCCCCACATGGTGTATAGCAGGACAGCTTTACGTTCTAACTGTGATACAGAACTTGAAGGTCAACACCAATGATACCAAAGCCTGCATTGAACATGACCCTGAGCCAGTTTCAGCTACCACCTTCTATCTTTACAATCTAGTTTCCTAATATTATCTTACCATCTCTATATCATTTTTTTCAGCTGGCTGTTTTCCAAGTGGTTTCTACACTAAATTTCTGCATAAATGTCTTGTCTTCTTTGAATTACATGCCCAGCCCAGCAACAACCACATTTATTTTGATACTCTAACAATACTAGGTGTACAATCATGAAGTTCATATTGTATAATATTCTGAATTACACACTTAATCCTTTTTAGGTTCATGTCTTTACCTGAGAATCTTTCATCAACTTCAGTTGCCGCGAAAGCTTCACTAATACATTAGAGAAATTAATGTGTCATATGTCTTCAATGTTTTGGAAGAAATGTGGGATAATATAAAAGCAATATTAACAAGTAAATCAGTAAATGAATTACTAGAAAAGAAAAATCATAATAATGGTAAGAGAAGGAATGTAATAGACTGTAAGGGAAATGGGTTTAATAAGAAAGGGTGTAATAAACTGTACCACATGCAAGCATAAATGTGTCAGATGAAGAGAAATGACAAACACACACAACACAGATACATCTTCCACAAATCTGTTTTCAAAAGATATGAAGCAGTTAGAAATATTTACCAGTTTCAGTCCATTCTGTATCACTTGTTCCTCTTCCTCAGTCAACAAACCTGCCCTCTGCAAGGCATGTGCATATGCTTGACTGCCCTGTAATTTGAAAGGTCTGATGATTTATAGGATTAGTAGGCCTTGTACACACTTTTCACATCAAGGGCTCAAAGCTCAAATTATCAGTTAAGTGGCACATATAACATGTCTGAGTAACTAATAACTTCTATGTATGAACCATCTTACAAATGTACAAAATTAACCTACCCACCTGTATATCTTCAGACCACATACGTTTGTCATAGGCAATTGATGCATTCAGTTTCTCTAACAAAGTGTCAGTCTTTTCTGAAAATCGTCCTCCCCAAAGCTTTGTTCGTGCTTCCTAAAATATATAATGTATATTCTGTACATGAATACGATTAAAACAATCACTCCAGATTATGATGATAAAAATGTAAAATTTGTGTATAAGCAGTAGATGTAAGGGGATTATAGGTAAAGATCCATACAATGTAGATCTGACAATTTGAGAGAAGTGAGTAGTCAATTCTGCACGCCAGCTGCTTGACATTTGATGCACTGGTAGATTTTAAGAGTGATTATGTGCAAATAATATTTGTAAGCCAGCTACAAGTACAGAACATAAAAGTATTATGCTGTTCAATTAACCTTACACAATTAAAGCATTTCCTTCATGAAAATTTGTCTGAAAACTAAATGTGACATCTATAAATATGTCATTAGCTCACAGCTACTTCTACAACCCTGCCCATTTATCATTTACAGTCATTCTACAACATGTTACATAATCCTGCATAACCAAAGTATCCAATACAACACTGTAAAATAAACAAACAATATCAATATGAGTATAGAAATCTCACTTAAATGGTCTGCTTCATAGAACAAGCATATTACAATATAATTTGCCATTTAAATTTAAAAATAATATACTTATTGGATTCACTCATTATTTTTGTAAACTTTGGAACCATCCTGAAACTAGTTCCTTCTTCTTAGGCATGACTTTTTATCACAACACAGAAATATCCAATTATTTTAACAAGAAAATAAGAAGCTTCTGTATAGAACTTTTCATTCCTGCATATAAAATGTACAAACTTCATGCATGTGATATGAAATCAGTAACATTGTGAACATACCTTACTCATTTTAGTTTCTGTTTTCCTTAATGCCATAAAATAATATACTGTACTCACAGAGGTTTACTACACTTTATCAGTTCATACGAGATACTGGAACCTTGGAATCTGCCCTGTAAGGTCAATCCAATCAGGCATCTCCAAATATAAAATCTACTCCAATATTTTTTTTCAAATCAACATATATCAGACTTAAACATAAATTAATGTAAATTAGATTAATATAAATAATTACTATATACCGTTCATTAATATTATAGATCTATATATCATTATGAAGAAACTGAACAGGAGAAAGGGGATTCAAGGTTAGTACTATGTACATATTCATTTTGCATTATGATTGTAATTTACTCTAATTTCTCCATCTCTCTCGAGAGCAGTGTTGTGACATGTCAAAGTATTCAATAAGACACTAACATTTGTGCCCCTATCACTGTGATTTAAAATATGAGCAAAATGAAGTGTATTTGTGTGTCTGAAGTCTAAAAAATATGTTTTCAAAGAAGAACGGTGTCTCCATTTGCAAAGCTATCATGTGATTGCAGTCTTCTGGGTTATAACGTAATGTAGGCTTTTAGATAACGGTGTTATGGAGGAACATAATACCTCCATCTTCAGATATATAGTTAAATTGTTGCCAAGTATTGTATTCCCATGTAGGCTCAAAACGAATTAACATTGTTTCAGATTATAAACAGGTCAGCTACCTACGTGTATTATTAATACAGGAGTTATTTTTTATTAATCAGTGGCTGAAAGTGAATTTTTCAAGGATTACCGAAACCGGGTTGGGGATGGAGGGGTTTTTGAAAATACTGAAAATTTAGTGTAGCTATCGAAAATTTGAGGAAAAAGTTGTCAGTGGAACCACGGTTCCGGAGAATTTGACGTGAATACGTCTATACGGAAAGGAAATTTATATATTGGCTTTATTCTAAATATTATTATAAATGTAAGGTAAGGTAATGTAATGTAAAGTAATGTAATGAAATGTAATGTAAGGTAAGGTAATGTAAGGTAAGGTCATGTAATGTAAGTTAAGGTAATGTAAGGTAACTATGTAGGTAACCATTGTTGTTTATTTGTTGATAAACAGATGACGTTTCCAAGGTAACATAACAATGAAGTTACACTTTTTCGTTTCCCAGGTAACATAACAATGAAGTTTGACGTTTCCTAAGTAACATAACAATGAAGTTACACTTTTTCGTTTCCCAGGTAACATAACAATGAAGTTTGACGTTTCCTAAGTAACATAACAATGAAGTTACACTTTTTCGTTTCCCTTTTTCGTAACACTATTTCGTAACACTTTTTCGTTACATTTTTGCCGAATGACACTGACCCTAAAATATAGACGTATTTACGTCAAAAATTAATGAAGTCTGGCAGGGATATTAAAAGTGGAACACCATAACATTTGTTCTTTGTTTTGTAGCGGTAGTAAATCCTAACATCTTTTTGACATTTTTCGATTGTTCAGGTTATCTTCTCGTCACTTTTCGACATGCAGGTCAATGAAGTTGTTCTGCTTTTGAAGGCTGTAAGATGTTTTGCGGATTGATACGTTAAGAGAATTGTAAAGCTGAGGGAGATGAGTAGTGTCTTCCTTCTCTTAACAGGGACTTATTATGTAGGATTTTACATTGTCTGTATAATGACATATTAGATGCCTTTTGGTAAGTGTAGTAATTTTGACTGTGTACCACAAAGGATATTTTGCGGATTTCTATATCTTATGAAATGTAGTCCGTCAGTGAATAGGTGCGGCCATGTTGACTTGTAGCAGAAAACTTTGCCATTAAATTTGTCTGTAATTATTGTTCCAGAAACATAATGCCGAAATGTGATAGTTTCACGAAATATATACCTGCTACATTTGCCTGGGTATTGCTGTTAGGAACAACGACGTTGTTCTTCTATTTCCCGTAAGTAGAGTGATTTTATCAAGATCACTGTACTTTGTAGGAGAATTTAATTCAATTGAAGATTATTCAACATTGTAATTATTTATGAGAATAGCTGTAAAAACAACATATTTATATTTGTATTGGTATTTTATTTGTGCAAAGTGTTGGTATTTGTTTTATGACATTTCACATTCTTGGCTTGTATTATAAAGTAACTATGCAATGCAAATACATTCTATTCTGGTCCCTTGCATTCATTTCTGTGATATTATAGTTTATTCTATTATGTTTATTGTTTCCGTGATAAAACTAAAGGTAGCAATGAAAACAGCCATTTGGATAACTGACAGTTCAATGAAACTGCACATGGAAGGATGGAAGTTGCTGATTTGTTTCATATATTTGTGATGAAGGTAGCCTAATTAAACGTTGGATATGAATTGCAAAGTATTGTTTAATTGGTAATGTGTCAACTTTCCTGTTGGATTTTAAGAATTATTACTTTGACACTTGTTTCTGTAATTATATTTTCTTTCTTTAAAAAGTTCTGCAGTGAGACATCCACTGTTGCGTTGCGTTTTAGTTTACAATATTATTGCCATTTTTTACCATATTCATTTATGGAACAGTTGTTGGTGCGTTTGTTCATTGAATAAGCCTAGCTATTATGGCTTTGTGAAATTTCAATACAGAACTTGAACATTTTTGTTATTTCTTAACTGATCAACTATTTTCACAAGACTTTGTAAGCCTTGGTTTTGTTTGAGTAGTATGACATTCTTGGGAAGACTGTTGAGGTACGTTGAAGTGACTGTCTGGAAAATGTAGGCATAAGTGTAGGAGAGCTATTGGAATTTTGTCCTTGATGATGCAACTGTTTTGTTCTGTGCTGTGTTGTAATTGTTTAACACTTGCTATATGGAATATGATGGTACAGTATTGAGACAATTTTGCTAATTAATAAAATGCACATTTTTCCTGGAATACTGCCTCTAATAAAGCATTTTTACAATATTTCTGGCTTTTGGCAGTGAATGACAGTGGTCAAAATGTGGGTCACTTAATAGGAAATGTACTATGTTAGCTTACTCATTGCTATGGAACAATTTTTAGCTTGCTTCACTTTACGATGAAAATTGGCTAAAATAGCATATTATTACTATTATGATGTGTAAAATATAGGGGTGGCTCCTACCTCAATATTAAGTCTGCATTACCACCCTGATGATGGAGGCAGCAAGCACCACTTACTCTGCTAAACTTCTGCAAGACTACATTGTACAACATCTCAGAAGACAAGTCACCTTAGTGTGGAGTTTGACCATCTCAGAATAATAAAATTTGTCAGAAGTAGGTACTGAATATTAAGGGATTGTTGCCAAGGGTAAAGTCTACTGCTGGAAAATGAAGCTTACCGCTCATGTGCCTCTTGATAGGCTACACCCAGCTAACTAATAAATCAGATGGTGCATTTACATGCATATTCATCATGGATTTTTTTT